>VFFE01006357.1:40704-77023 GCA_008921705.1 Burhinus oedicnemus | reverse complement strand
GGGGGGGGCCGGGGCATCCTTCCCGGGGGCAGCCTGCGAGCCTCCGCCCGGCCCCGCAACCCGCTGAGCTCGGCCTTGTGCTGAGAGCCTGGGCCCCCCCCCGGGCTGGTCCCCGCTCCGCCACCCCACCGTGGGGCCACCCTGGCTGCGTCCCCACTCTGCGCCTCAGTTTCCCACGGTGGCACGCTGGCGTGAGAGGCTCGTGGGGCCGGGAGCCGTCAGGTTGGCCTCTGATGCTTCGGGGTGCAAGCCCGCTTTCTGGGGCCTGGGAGCCAGCTTCTCCCATGCATGGTCCCCGTGTGCCGGCTCGGAGGGGGACGGGGTTTTTGGGGTGACACGGCAGGGCTCAGCCTGCTCCGCAGTTCAGGGCAGCCCTGTGGGTGCCGGCTCTCCGGCTGTGTCGCTCCATCACCCTCCGGCCCCGCAGAGGAGCTGGGGTTGCTTCCAGGAGGAGGAAGGGTTTGTGGGGATGGGGTTGTCCCTGCAGCAGAGTGGCCCCCCGGGACTTGCGATGACAGTGCTTGCGGCTGGCAGAGAAAGGCCCCGGCAGGGCCAGGAGAGCCAGACCCCAACGCACCCATTGCCCGAGCCAGGTGGAGTGGGGCTGCTCGTCCCCTCCCAGGGTGGCTGTCACCCCCCCAGCGTTGCCTGGGCTTGTCCCCGGAGCTCCGAGCCCACCGGCTCCTCACCCCGCAGCACGCTCAGGTCCTTCTAAAACCCCCCATTTCCCCACACGTGGCGTATGGAAACCATCCTGCTCCCGGGGCTGGGGCGAGCGCGTCACCAAGGGCAGTCAGCACCCCATGGGACAGTCCGAGTGGCACAGCGCGCCATGTCCCCCAGCCCTGGGCACAAACCCACCCTGCTGCCCTCAGGGCTGGATCAAGCCCTGCTGAAGGCCCCCCAGCCCCGGTGTGAAGAGGATGAGGATGGTGTGAGCCATGGCCCAGCCTGGGAGACCGCGGGAAGCCCGACCTCCCCAGCACCCAGCAGCGGGGACCTCCATGGCCCCTCTCCTCGGGGCAAATAACCCACAGGTTACACAAAACAGGCAGGACAGGGCGGTTTGAACCTGCCGCTTTCTGCCAGCTCAGGGACTGCTGCCCTGTGCTTTGGGGATGGTTTCCAGGAAAAACGGACCAGAGCATCTCAAATTGGTAAAAACATCCACACTTTGGGATAAAGCACAAGCCGCTTCCCAGCAGTGGGAGTGAGCAGAAGTGGGACCCAGCCCATCACCCTTGCTGTTTCCATCGCAGCTCCCAGTCAGGAACACTGTACCAGGGGGTGTTTGGGCTCCTTGGACTCAGCTCCCGCATCCTCGTGCGTGGGTTATCACCCCATGTCCCCCCGGCACGCATGGCCTTGCCCTGGGGCCCCTCTGGCCTCACCACGTGTGCCAGCGGCTTGTGGGCTCACCCCGTCAGCTGGCTCGGAAATGAGCCTCCATCAAGTTAATTGGCAAACCACTCAAAGCCTGAAATTAAACATTAAAGCTGTCGTTCACAGGCACAGAGCATTCCCCCCGCCCCCCCCGCCCCAGGAAAAGGCAATTCTGGCTGTCCAAGTGGCGGGAAGATGGATTCCCTGGCTTGGGGCAGCACTGGGATGGAGCAGCCCGGTGACAGTCGCCATGGGTGCTATGGGACAAGTCCCCAGCACGGCCCGGGACCCCGCTACTGCTGGCTCTGGGCAAACCCTGGGGGGCAGACCATCCCTTTTCCAGAGGTTTCCTTGCTCTGGTTCCGAAAGGGCTGAAAGTGCCTGTGAGAACCTTCCTGGGATGAATTTTGCTCAAATCCTGGCTTTCCTTGGCTCTGCAGGGTGGGAGCCTCCTAGGGGGACCTTGGGGTCTCGCAGTTCCAAGGCCCCCGCTGGGGACGTTGCCCAGCCCTGGGGGATGCTCCTGCTCCCCAAGGACAAACATAACCCTTTTCCATAGGCTCCTGTTTGGAAAAATACCACCTGAAGCAATAGTGGGGTCTGCCAGGTGGTCTCCAGGATCTGACCAGCTTCTTCTTGGTCTTGCAGTGATGGGCTGTCCCGGAGGGGAAATGCATCCTGAATGGGGCTGAGGCCCCCTGCGCGGGAATATGCAGCCTCGGCGCCGCGGGGGCAGCACCAGGGCAGCGGCCGGCGTGCGACGGCATGGTGGCAACGTTCAAGATCGCCGTGCTGGGAGCCCAGGGCGTGGGCAAGAGTGCCATAGTCCGGCAGTTCCTCTACAACGAGTTCAGCGAGGTCTGCGTGCCCACCACGGCCCGTCGTGTCTACCTGCCCGCCGTCGTCATGAACGGCCACGTCCACGACCTGCAGATCATGGACTTTCCCCCCATCACCGCCTTCCCCGTCAACACCCTACAGGTAGGGGCGCACCCAGTCCGGTGCGATGGGACCCCCACATTGGGGGGTCTCTGGTGACGGCGGTGGGGTTTCGCTGTATAACCCTGCGGGGTCCCGGTTCCTCCTTTTCTCCGGATGCTTCTTCCACGTCGGGGTTTGCTTGCGAACAGCCGGTGCGAGGGATTGCATCCTCGTGGTACCGGCTGAGCGGGCCCAGGATAAAGTATCTTTTAAAGCTTTTTCACCTAAAACGATGGCAAACGCAGGAGGGATGGTGTCCCACTCCAAGGACCATGGCTCCGGTGATGCCCACAGACCTGCCAGATCTCCCTGTCCAGCTGGGACATGGAGCACTGGGATCCAGTTCCATTGCTGTCAGAGCGGGGGCCAGCAAAGGGCTGGGGGAGCATGGCCAAAGCATTTGGGTGAAAACCTGGGGTTCCTGGAGAGCCAGACTCCAACTCACCCATTGCCCGAGCCAGGTGGAGTGGGGCTGCTCGTCCCCTCCCAGGGTGGCTGTCACCCCCCGCAGCGTTGCCTGGGCTTGTCCCCGGAGCGCCGAGCCCACCGGCTCCTCACCCCGCAGCACGCTCACGTCCTTCTAAAACAGCCCCAAAAGGGAGCGTGGGGTTGGAAGATCTTGCCATCAGTGCCGACCGCTTCGGGGGGAAAAATGGGATTTTAAGCTTGTGCCATGGCTCCGTCCCAGGGGCACAAGTCGTGCCACCTCTGCGGGGAAAGAAGGTGGAGGTGCCCAGCTGTGGCCACGGCCACAGCAGAAGGCAATGCCACCGGTGGCAGCAGCTCCCTGGGGCTGGGCTTTCTTATATTTTTAATCGATATAATTATATTGCTCCCATGCCCGCCAGAGACGGGGCTATAAGGGGCCTTGCAGTGCTCCAAGCGTCCCCTGTGCCATGGGGCAGGAGGCGAAGTGAGCGCTCCGGGGGCAAAGAGGAGGTTTAAAAATTAATCGGTGTGTGCAGAGAAGGAAAGGTCAGTGCGAGAGACAGCCCGAAATAGCAAAGGGTAATTTATTGACACGGCAGCCGAGGCTAACATACTCGATTAACTCCCTGCCTCGCTGCGCTCAAGGGGAGGCGGCCGGTGGGAACAGATGGAGGTTTCCAGGGAAGAGAGGATGGTCAGAGGGATGGCTCCGAGGGGAAAAGAGAGGACCGCAGTGGGGGATACGGCTCTGTCTGCTGGGAAGCATCGCTGGGCTCTGCTCCATGCCTGGGAGCAGCATCCCTGCGGCGGTGTCCTGGGAGAGCAGCAGGGGCCGGTGGCTCCCTGATGTCCCGCTCCTGCACGGGGCTAGGCAGGATGCGCAACACGATGTTCCTCCAGCCCTCAGCATCCCGGGAAACCTGCACCGCATGGGGAAAACCTTTCCAACATCACAGCGCCGGAGCAAGCAGCACCCCAGAGTAGTGAAATAGCTGCAATTTATTAATCTGCCAGGTGTATGAGGACTCAGAGTAACCTGGGACACTGCCGCTTCATCCGCCCGCAGCGCTCCGATCCCGAGGAGCAACACCTCACCTCCTCCCCTCCGTGGACAGGAGAGGGGCTGTGTCATGCCGCTTGCTCCCAGCTCCTCCCCATGCTGCGGTCTGCGATGGAGACCAACCTGCACCCCAAAACTTTCCTTTTCCCCGTTTCCTTCGGTCCTAGCTCTTCTCCTTTTGCCTCGTTGCAATGATAAACTCAGAGAGGGATGATTCAGGATACTGAAGAGGTTTGCTCGGGGAGAAGTGACGCCTTTCCTGCTTGGTGCATCTTTCTCCTCTCCAGTGGCACTCAGGAGGGTTTGCGGTGCTGCCGGCATGGGCTGCTGTTCCCCGGTGTCACTGCGGCCTCGGTACCGCTGCTGGGCTGGGAAAGCGGCTGGAAGCGGAGCAGATTGTCACTCCTATTGCATGGGAAAAAAAAAAACCCAACTCGTTATTCCTGGAAACTCAAAGCTTTCCTAACAATATGTACTTCTTACAGCTTCAAATTTTGGCCACCCCTTACGGCCTCTGTCCCAGCTCCCAATCTCACTCTCGCAGATCCCCCTCCCGAGCAGCCGCTGCTCCTCTCCCGTCCCCACGTCCCCTCCGAAGAGCCCTGCTGTCACCTTCCCCCTCTGACCCATGGAGCTGCTGGTCCGTCACCCCCATCCCCACGGAGCCAGGGCTGGGCTGAGTCCCGCTCAACCCTCAGCATCCTCCTCACCCGTCCTGCTGAAAACCAGGGTGCGTCACTAATTAACACACCTAATTAGCAGCTCTGGAGGGTGAAGCCTTTACATCCAGGGCAGGGGGTTGCATTCGGCCCCACTCCCAGCTCTCCTCTGGGCTGCTGCGTATTAGGCAGGCTGTAATCCTTGCTCAAGAGAGGAATTGGGGCTGACAAATCCCATTATCTCTCCTCTGGATTAACGAGGGGGATAAGGGATCTCCGGAGACTGGGGGGGAATGGCTGAAGGACTGCGGCGGGGCAGACGTAGCCGTCACAGGGACAGTTGGGGGCAGAGCAGAGGTGAGCTGGGTGCTGGGTATCGGGGCAGGAGAGCGTGCAGCCCCCCGGCTACCTGCCGGCGTAGCAGCCTCCTTGGTGTTCCCGGCCCCAAAACAGTGCAGAGCATCCCCCAGGCGCGGCGACGGGGCTCAGCCAGGATTGATCCCTCTCTGCACCTTGCAGGAGTGGGCGGACGTGTGTTGCAGGGGGCTCCGGAGCGTCCATGCCTACATCCTGGTCTATGACATCTGTTGCTTTGACAGCTTCGAGTACATCAAAACCATCCGCCAGCAGATCCTGGAAACGAGGTAGGGATCGCTTTGCCGGCGGGTGCATCCTGTGGGGCTCCCAGCAGGGAGGTACGGCTCGCCCCAGTGCTCCCCTGCTCTTTGCATCGGAGATGAGATATTAGAGACTGGGGAAAAACCCCTTTGCAGGTCTGGGAGCCCCAAAGCAAAAGCAAAACTGGATTTGAGGGCAGGAGAAGGAGCAGGACCCCGGGCAGGTATCCCCTGTGGGCAAGGGCAGCCATCCTTGGGAAAGCAACTGGGGCTGGCACAGCGGGTGGCTGGCCACTAGAGGGACAAGGGGACAGGCCGAGAGGAGACACGTCCCTTTTGGCAAGCCAAAGCCAAGAGCCAGTTTGGGATGGGTTGGTGTCCACGGGCAGGTCCATCATCACTCTGTGCCCTGTTCCCTTCTGTCCTCCCTCACCGCCCATCCTCCCCAGGGTCATCGGCACTTCGGAGACACCCATCATCATCGTGGGCAACAAGCGGGACCTGCAGCGGGGCCGGGTGATCCCGCGCTGGAACGTCTCCAACCTGGTGAAGAAGACGTGGAAGTGCGGCTACATCGAGTGCTCGGCCAAATACAACTGGCACATCCTGCTGCTCTTCAGCGAGCTCCTGAAGAGCGTGGGCTGTGCCCGCTGCAAGCACGTCCACACCACCATCCGCTTCCAGGGCGCCCTGCGCAGGAACCGCTGCACCATCATGTGAGCCCCCCCTGCCCTGACGGACCCCCCCTCGGCGGTGGTCCCACGGCTGCCCGTCCTCGGGGACCGTGGCTCCCTGGCAAGCACCGGCATCACCGCTCTCTGTAGGGGTGATGCTGTGGTAGGAGCTGTGCCGGAGACATCTCGGGATTTGCTTCCCTGCCAGCGCTGGCACCCTGCGGTGACGTTTGGGGACGCTGCACCGTGGGCGGTGCTGGGCAGGGTGATGCAGTGGTCATCGGCAGATCGGAGCGGGTGTGTGGCTGGGCTGCCTGGAGGTAGCGAAGGCTGAGGGAGAACCTCGGCCAAACCCCTGAGCTCTCCCTGAGCCTCCAACGCTTGGGGCCAAAGCTGTCCCGGGGGGTTTACATCTCTGCCATGCCTGAAACACTGCGTGGCACCGGGGGATGAAGGAACCAACTCGGATGGTGCCCAGAGGTTGGCTGTCAGGTTCGTCCTCGCTGGCTCCTGCCCCAGCATCACAGGGGCAACACGTGCTGCTGCCTGCCATCACCTGCCCCCAGAAAAGAAAATTGCCCAGCGCTGGAGTCCTGATGTGACAGAGGTGGCTCTGTTCCCAGGGCACAGCGGAGCTGGGAGTCCCATTTTTCCTCCCGCTGGAGCTGGGGTTTCTCCCCTTAGAAGGTGGACCAGCCTCCGGCAGGAGCCAGGTTATACGGGCTCTCTTTTGGGTCAGATTTCCAGGCAGAATTTCTTGATGAAAGCAAGAAAGGGAGGGGAAAAAAAAAATCAAGCCCCCATCCTGCCCCTTACATGCCCCCAGGGTGCCGGGTGCTGCTTCCCCAGGGCTTCAAGTCCCCCTTCTGCTCTGGTTCAGCCAAGGAAGGCTCCTCCTCCCCCACCAGCCTGTTGAACACCAAATAATCTGGAAACTCTCCTTGCCGGGCAGGTCACCCCTTCGCTACCTCGCATCCCGGGCTCAGCGGGCGACTGGCTTTGCACAGTTCCGACCCAAATCCCCGGCGTCCCCCGGGCAGACAGACGGTTCCCCCTGTGCCGTTGGACCCTGCCAGCAGTGCCGCGAGGCGGGTCCGACCCACGCCGGGCTTTCCCACGCGATGCTCGCCTCCATCCACGTGAGACAGCGACGGTGCGAAGGCAGCCGCCGAAGCAATAGGGAGCTGGAGTTGCATTTCCAGTTGCATTCCCTTCTTGGTTTTTTTCTTTCTGCGCGTCCCTAATAGGAAAGTGAGCCCCCCCATTTTTTTTTTTTTTAATTCTTTTTTGATCTTTCAGCTTGTTTTTACACCAGACTGGCAGCTCACCTGTGTCTTGTCCCGCAGAGCGGCTGGCAAAACGCAGCCTGCGTTAGCAAATGGTGCCAGGGAGGTGTGCCGGCGATGGGCGACCGAGAGGCCGAAGGGGTCACGGTTCCTCCTTCTTGGCTGCTCCCTGTGAGACACGGGGAAACGCCATCCTCACCCCCCCCCGAGGCAGGATCTGAGGCCGCTCCATCCTCTGGCAAAACCACCTCAGTGATTCCTGGTGTAACGGATGCGGGCATCGAGCACCGCTCTGGGCAGTAAAGCAAAAGGGCGCCAGCCCCATCTCTTCCCCCACGGCCGGGTTTCCATGTGCCGGAAGCACCGCTGTGCTCTCGGTAACACTTCCTATCAAGCGTAGGTCCAGCCGAGCTCCGGCACGGTGCATTTCACCGCCCCATCCCCACCACCGGGGCCACGCGCTGCCCTGCAGCCCAAATGCCGCGGGGTTCGGGGGGGACCACCCCGCTCCTCCCTTCCCACCCCCAGCAGCCGCTTCGGAAACCAAATCCCATTCCCTTTGCTTCCCTTCCCCAAAAAAAGGGGGGAAAAAAAAAAAAAAGAGAAAAGGCACTGGGGGGACACGGGTCCATCTCAGGTGGCTGCGAGAGCCCCGGCCGGGGCAGGACAGTGGTGGTCATCACCATCCCTTGCCTTCACGGCAACCGTACCGGGCTTTGCCACCGGCCCCCCCCGACCGCATCTCGTCAGGATTTATTTACACCTCTAAGTCCACGTTACCAGTCTCTGGCTAGCTTTATCCCTCCAAATTGTTTGAGAAGGAAACTCCTTGGTAAATGCTAATAATAAAGCATTCCTAAAGTGCTCCGACATACACATATCAACGACTAAGCCAATACATTGTTTGTTATAACCCTGTAGCCTGCAGTTTATAGCACAATTAGTTACAGGTTTTTATAGCATCTATTTAGTATTTTGAAAAAAAAAAAAAGGTTATAAATATAATTGTTATATTCTATTGTACTTTATAGACAGAGAAAGTTATATTAGTAATAATAACTCTCACTGCTTCGACAGCATTTCCCAGCTCCCGAGAAAACGAAACGAGGGCTACAAAGAGCTACTTTCCCAAGAGCCCAGGAGGGGTAGGTGGTGGTACCGACCGGGGGCAGGCAGGGAAACCGGGGCAGGGAGGTCCGGCGCGTGGCCAGGCTGGTGGGATCAGAGCAGCCAGGAGCACAGCAGCAGCAGCTACATCCGACCCGCGCCTTGTCCCTGCCCGCACCCTTCGTACAAAGCGTTACCGCTCGCCCACCACCACCTTGGTTCCTGCCAAAAACAACCTGCTCCTGAGCCTGGGAGAGGCTGAGGATGTCCCCACCGCTGTCCCCAGGGCAGTGCCGTGTTCCTGCCCCCGTATGTGCGGTGCCACAGGAGGTGATGCCTGGGTTTGGTCCAGCCCCGGCAAGGATGCTTCCCTCTCCTCCTCCTGCCCTGGTGAGCGTCCTGGTTGCCTGGACTTGGCTTTCCTTTCCCCCTCTGGACTTCTTGTCGGAGATTCCCGAGGTGTCTACACCGCCTGTGATACCCTGCACCCTTTCTTTGAAATCGAATTAAAAATCAGGTCTGTCCCTCCTTGTTCTGTACCCGCCTTGCTGCTCTTTGCCCGTGGTGCTGGATTGCTCGCCGCCCCGCTGCCGCTCTCACAGCTCTTCTGTGGGAACAATGGATCGGGATGGGGGGAATTTGTTTCTTCCCTGCAAAAGGACTATTTTTGTAAGCAAGTTTTGCACCCACAGGGCCCCAGTGCTCGCCCTTGCTGTTCCTTTGCAGGGGTGTGGGTCCAGCCTCATCCTCTCTTGGACCATTGGGCTCTTCTGGCCCCCGTGGGGGTCTTGGAGGGACATTTGCTGTGCACGCAGGCAGCAGACTGGCAGCGTGAATTCCCTTCACCAGCTGTGACCCCCTCATCAGGATTATCCTCTCCCCCTCCCCACCCACACAGAAATGATGCCGAAACAGAAGAGCTTTGGTACATCTCTATTGCACAAACAATATTGCCGGGTCCGTGGCTGCAGGCTCGGGAGGGCAGCGGTGACTGCAACAAGCCTGGGTGACAGCCATCACCCTGACCATCACCACCAAGGTGACCACCGACCCCCCCCCAGGTCTCCCACCTTCACCCATAAGGAAGCCCATGGGCCTCATCGAGGGTCACCTCCTGTGACCCCCCCCGACCTGAGTAACTCAAACACTCATTAAGGAAGGCTCTTGGTGCTGTAAGACACAGGGATCATTAGTCCCATTGTACAGATGGGGAAGACTGAGGTACCAGATGGTTTGTGTGCTTGGATGCCGGGTGCAGGGTGTCCCCACTTTAGGGGGACACTGTAGGGGCCAGCTACACCCCTCTTCCCTGCGGAAGGTGCCCCATTCTCTTGATTTGGGGCTGGATTTTTCCACCCAAACCAGTACGAGAGCACCTGGATGGGAGAAGAATTACCAGTCCAAAATAAACCCCACTGGGAAGGAGAGAATGCAGCTCCCAAGCGCAAGGAGGGTCCCCCACAGCCACCCGGGAGCAAATCCAGCACGCTGCACATGGGCACCGCAGTGCTGGCTTCAGCATTGCTCCCACCTTCGGACGAACGAGGGGTCCGTCCCCTCCAAAACCCAGGGGTGATCAGACCCACGCCTCCTCGTCGTCCTCGGTCAGCCAGGCGCTGCTGTTGGCCGGCGAGGGCTTGGTCCTGGGGTGCATGCCAGCGGGCTTGGGGTGCCCGGGGGGTCCTGGGGGGCGATGCTGGCCCCGGGGGGCAGACAGGCGCCGTCCCAGCGGGGTGGGGATACGTGAGGGGCGCTTGCCTGGCCTGTGGTCCCGCCGGGGACGCACCTTGGGCCGCAGCTTCAGCTTGTAGATGGAAGGCACGCGTTCGGGTTTCTTCAGGCACCGCCGCGGCTTGGGGACGTTGCTGGCACTGGCTCCCCGTGGGGTCTGTCCCCCCGCTCCCGACCCCTCCACCTCCCCCCCAGCTGGGAGGGCGGTGGGCTGTGGGGTGGCTTGCGGGGGCGTTTTGGGGACCCAGCTCCCCAGCCCCACGGGGCGCAGGGGCTGCCGCCCGCGGGAGAGCTCCTCCACCACCCTGCCATAGCCGGGGGGCTGTGTGTGCCCCCAGCACTCCCGGACCCCCTCGCTTTGCCCACTGGGGCCGTAGACTCCCCCCAGCTCATCCACTGGCACCCTGGGGTCCTCAGCACCCCCAGCCCGTGGGCTTGTGGCCGGGTGGCACCGTCGGGTCCCCTGGGGACCCCCCCCAGAAGCACAGCCCTTGCACCCATTGACAAAACTGGCTGAAGGGGTGGGGGGCCGGCAGATGGCCGGGCTGGCTTTGACGGAGGGTTTAACGCTGCCATCCTGTTTCGGAGGTTGGCTGGAGGAATTTCGGGGTGAGGGCGGTTGGGCCTGGCCAAGGGCTCCTCGGCTCCCGTCCCGCGGGTTTTTCTGGCTCTGTGAGTCTCTCCGGGCATCCCGGTGTGGGGAGGGGGCACAGACCTTGATGGGGCTGGGGGCACGAGATGCCACCGCAGTGGGGACCCCCCTTTCCTTCGCCCTGGCAGCCACCGTGGACAATTTGCCTCCTTGCCAGGTGCTTTTTGAAGGTGCTGGTGTCAGACGGGTGCTGGGTGCCGTGGGTCTGCCCCGTGCCGGTACCACAGGGGTTTTCCCTGGGGTGCTCCCATGCAGCACCCTGGGGACACCCATGCTGTCCCGTGTGCCGGGGGCCAGCCGGGAAGGGGTGGGTGCCCGGCATGTTGTCCCACCATTGCAGCCAGGGGAGCTGGGTCGGGCAGGTGACCTGGACGGTGGACACTGCATCCCCAAAGGGGTGGCCGGTGGCTCCCGTGTCCTGCAAGGAGATAGAGTGGAGAGGGGTCGGGGAGCTGCCGTGTCCCCCCCTCCATCCAGCCTGGTGCTGGGCAGCTCCAAAAGGGAGGCAAAAAAATCAGGGATGGGAGAAAAACTGCTCTGAAACCAGGCGGTTTAGGACACCAAGCATCTCTGCACCGCTTACCTGCCCGAAGGGACCCTCCGGGGCTGTGCTGGCTCCTGGCGAGGGCTGGCACCCAGTGGGCGACCCGAGCCCTCCGGCGAGGGGGTGGCAGGGGGCCGGGAGCCGGGGGGGATGCGGGACCCCCAAGTGACGGGGGGCAGGGGGCTCTGCGAGCGGCTGACCAGCAGCGCGGGCTGGGGCTGGCCACGGGGGGCTGCCTTCGAGGCCGGGCACAGCCGGACCTCATGCTGCACTTGCTGCTGGGGGCTCCTGGTTTTCAAGGCTTGTTTGTGAGCTGCGGGGAAGAGTGGGGGGGGGGCTCAGCACCCCTGTTCATTGCACCCATCCTCCCCCTGGGTGCAGCCCACCCGGCTGTTGCTCAACATCCAGCCCCCCCGGGGATGCTGGTGCAAACCTGCGGTCCCTGCAAAGGAGCTTTTGGGGTCCGGCTCCATCCAAATGCCTGCCGTGACCTCTAGTGGCCACCAAAGCCAAAGAGAGTCCCCAAAACCAGACATTCCCCAGCAAAATCATAAGGCATCATGGTGACGAGGCCTCCCGCTCTTGCAAATGGCCCCAGAAGCAGCGAGACCCGGCAGACACCCCCCCCTCACCCCAGCCACGGGGCAGAGCCATGGGGTTTGGGGACGCGGGGACTCACAGAGCGAGGTGCAGCGACACGGGTCGTGCTTGTCCAGGTAGTGCTCCAACGTGTCCCAGCCGCCCCCGACCCGCACCATGACGTGCTCCCGCAGGATCTGCACGGGATGCCACATGCCATGAGGTCCAGAGAGGTGCATGCGATGCATCCATGGGACACCCCAGCCCCCCCACCCCCTTTCTTAGGCAGCCTGGGGGTGGCACACTCAGCTGGGCTTTGTTCTCTGGGGCTCGAAAGCCATGGGTTTACCCTAAGTGCCATCAGGTCTCCCAAAAGACAGCTTCATTCCCCAGCTCCAGCACCACTGAGGCAGGGAGGGTCCCAGCTGCTGCTGCCATCCCGACAGGCATGTTTCATCAACCCAAGAAGGGTAGGGAGCCTTTTGGGAAAAACTCTCTCCACCATCATGTGCTGAGCCCTTTGGGAAGGCCAGGCTTAGAGACAGATCCAGGCAGGGACAGAGCATCCCAGTGTTCCCATTGCTGGGTAAGATCTGGCTCTGGCTTGGTGTGGGACAGCAGGTTTTGTCCTGTACACATGGGTAGTTACATCCATGCAAACATGTACTGCAGGGCCGAGCTTCCCTGCTGTCCTGCTTTGGGCATAATGGTGAAAAACCCCATATTGGCCCCATTTAGGGGATGGATTATGGAAGAGGCTTTGTGGGAGCAAAGCAAGATTCCTGGTGCCTATGCCCCAAAATCATGGGGCAAAGCAGACTCACCCGGACAAAGATGAGGGTGTCGGAGTCACCCACGCGATATTTCCCTTCGGATATCTTGATCATGGGGAACTGGACGGGGCAGGTACAGCGGCTCACCAGGTGCTGGACCTGCGGGCAGAAGGAATGGGTCCTCACCAGGGTTCCTGGGAAGGGTCCTGGGGTGGCCATGCCTGTCTTCACCCCCATCCCCATCCCGCTCCATGCCCATCCATACCATCTGGTCGAGGCTGTGGAGGTCCCGTGGCTTCCTGGGGGGCCGGGGCAGGGGGGTGTCTGCAGGTGGCAAATCCAGCTCCTGGCGGAGCTCCTCCTCGATCTCCTCCTCCATCTGCACGAGGGTTGGGGCACACATGCCGAAGCGGGCAGCGCGGCGTGCCAGCTCCAGCAGGCACAGCACAAAGTTCTTCTCATTCTTCCTCAGCACCAGGTCCTCCGTCTCGAACATCAGGACGTCTGGGGCAGGGCAAGGGTGGACTGAGCCTGGGCAAGCACGCAGGGACAGGGACGAAGGGGATGGGGGGCACTGATGGAATCAAAACCCGCCCGAAGGGATGTTATTCCCTGGAGACGTCCCGCTAGGAATATGGCTGGTCCAACAAAGGTTGGGATAAATTCACAGAGGAAGAGCCTTCCCCTTGGGCATCTACAAGCAAAGGCGCTATGGATGTTTCATGGCATCCCAAATCACAAACCCCAGAGGTCGGGTGTGCTGAGGATGTGTCACTCCATGCCCGTGCCCCTCCTGGGCATCCACTGGTGGTGGGGTCAGGGTGACAGATCCTTTGCTGAGAGCCAGGCCTGCCTCCTGATGTCCCTATGGCCAGGATCATGCCGTGCATGGCAGGGCCACGCTGCGGCATACACCCTTTCCATTTCCAACCCCCCCCAGTGCATATTTGCACCCAAGCAAACACGCCTGCTGCATGCCAGCACCCTGCAGAACTGCTGCTGAGCCCAGAGGAACTTGTCCAAGAAATCCCAGCTCAGGGACGCATGTGCATGGTGCTTCCCAGTGCCGGGGTGGCACTGGCTTTGGGGGACACATGGGAAAACGCTCGGGGTGATGCCAGGAGCAGCTGGAGGAGACGGGCACATGAGGCAGCTGGAGCCTGGCATCTTACCTTTAATATCCATCTCCTTCCTGCACCACTGGATGAAGTTGGAGACGTTGTCCCTGGCCTGGAAGGTGCCTGGCTGCGCTGTGAGGTTGCAGGCGACGCCGGCGGTGGGCAGATGGAGGTGGCGGGCAACACCGGGGCAGGCACGGGCAAACTCCTCGGCCACGTGAGTGACGTTGTTGGCATGGGAACAGAGCACGGCCCCTGTCTCCAGCACCTCCACGAAGGTGCCCACCTCGATGTCCAGGTCGTACAGCTCCTTCAACCACTCGGCCAAGTCCTCTTTCATGGCGTAGAGGTACTGCTCGCTGGACTGGTAGGGACGGATGCTCCGCACCGCAGCACCCGGCATTCCCCACATTTTGCCATAAGACTGGGAGGAGACCAAGGGAAAGGGGTGATGGGGACATGGGTGATGGGGACATGGGGAGCTGCCCTGGGCTTTGTCCCCAGCCCACCTCCCCCGCAGCCACACTCACCTGGTGCCAGTTGCTCTCTGCCACCCGGGATGGTGACACCGTCCTCCCAGTGCCGGGAGCCTTTCTTGAGGTCCAAGGGCTGTAATGCAGCGTGGGGAAAGGAAATCACCCTCCTGGGCAGTGGGTGTTTTGTTTCCTTCCCAAGTGCTGTTCCCTTCTCCTTGGTGACAAGGGACCGGCTGCAAACACTCCCCATTAACCCTTCAGTGCCTGCTCCTCCACCAGCAGCCCTGCTCCTTCTTCCCCAGATGCCCCAGGGTGGAATTTTTCCCCTGAGATTCCTGACTCCAGGGCAGGAAAGAGTTAGAGAGCAGCTCTTCAGCATCCCAAGTTGCTCAGAGCCCCAAAAAAGGGGGGATTTTCCCCCTTCCCACCATCCCTGCACCCACCTCCACCGCAGGTGGGGTGACCTGGGGGCCCTACAAGGTACGTCTTCAGGGCTCAGTACCCCTGAATTGATAGCCCGGAGGCAGCTGCATTTTTGGACCCGTTTTACAGGCTCAGACACTTGGCTGAGATGCCACCACGTGCTATTGCAAACCCAAACATGCTGTGGCGAGGAGCCCACCCAAGCAGGGCAGCCCCAGCACAGCTCCCTCCTCCCTGGATGAGGTTCTCAGAGGGATGGGAAGATGCTGACCTCAGTGCGGGTCCTGTGTGAGGACCTCTGAACCCAGCATGGGGGTGATGCTCAGACCAGTCCCTCCACATCCCTCCTGCCCTCCGCACACCCACCCTGGGCCACAGCGGCACTGGGAGCTGCAAAGCCAAACCCCAAGATGAGGACTCCCCAAAGCCGTAGGGATTGGGGCAGAGATCCCTCAGAGAGAACTGGTCCTGATAGCAGTCAGACTCCCAAACTCCTCAGCTCAATCATCCCACAGGGTTTCTGTGCAACCTGGAAACATCCCAGTGGAGAGAGCCAGAGGAGGAGGAAGAGGCTGCAGAGCTGCAAGAGGTAGAGGGTAGCAACAGGGATGCCGCTCCCATCACTTGCTCTGCTCTTTCCAAGATGTGGAGCAGGTCTGAGAGCTGAGGAACCCTGCACCCCCATGCTCTGACCCCTGGCTCCCCCTCCACCAGCTTCTCCCTCCTCCGCTGCACCCAGGACTCCCAGGGCAGCACTCCCATGGAAACACCCCCGTGTTGATCTCAAGCATCGCCATTGACTCTCATTATTTCATTTCATCTGGTAAAAACGCTAGTGGCTGCCCATGCTTGGCTGTGAATCCCTACACTTGAACCCGGCTCATCCCTTGATCTCGCTGCAGGGAACAGAGACGTCTCATCACCTCCAAAGGCTGGGGCCAGAGCAGGTCCCCGCAAGGACCCCGCTCCTCGGGAGCCCCCCTCACTCAAGGGCTCGTACCACCCGTTAGCGGGAGCTGGGAAGCCCTGCAACGGGCAGTGTGTCAGGGCTCAGCCCAAGCTCCGAGGAAATGCAGGAGCTGCACCTGCAAATCACAGACCAAATCCCTCAGTCCTCTCCCCCAAACCTCTTTCTGAAAAAAATAAAATAAGGATGAGGGGGGGGTTTACTTGCATGCCCGCCCGCCTTTGGGGTTTCTCTGCACTGTGCTCCCTTGCAAACTTCTTCCTGAATTGCCCATGGCAGAGAAGTCTTCGGCAAAAGCCAAGCTCCTCCGTGGATGGCGTGACTCCAGGAGCTGGGGCTTTAAGAAAATAACTTCCCCGGGTGAGTGGGCACTGCTGGGAATGTTGGAGACTCCCTCCCTAGCCCAGGGCTCGAAGAGCTGCCCCACCACCCAGGTACTTCTCCAAAAAGCAAATCTACCAGGGATGTGCTTACACCGTGGGAATGAAATGGAGCCTCTCCTGGGCTCGGGGGGCTTCTTGTTGTGTCGGGAGACCCGGTCCTCTCCCTGGAGCCAGCTGCTGATGCTCACTGCAGATGACAGTCCAGCCAGTGTCATTTTGGGGGAGGAAATGCAAGAATCCCAGCTATTCCCCCGGGCTGGGGAATGCCTGGCAGGCTGGCCAGAGGAGTCTGCGCCTGGCATGCCCTGCCAGGGAGGCCAGCAGGAGAAAAAGATCCTTGTGACGCAGGATTTTCAGCCAGTGGGGCTGATCGCATGGCTCGGGGTGCAAGTCCACCTCCCGCAGGTCCCCCCAACCCTTGTGGGGTGCAGGCGATGCACCCCGTCTCTGCCAGCCCCAGCCCTGGCAGCATCACTCGTGACCCCAAGGCATCCCGACAGCACACAGCCCCAGGAAATACGCAAGGGAGGAAAAGGAAAACCCAAAACCGGGAAGGGATTCAAGGTTGCCCCATCCTCAGCCTCCAATCCCACAGCAGAAGGGACACCTGGCTCTCTCCTAAGGTGACAGGAAAGGGGACAACGACCTGCTGCTTCTCGGCAGAGCTGCAGGTGTGGAGTACCCCCGGGGTACAGATGGACCCATAAACCCTCCTGTCTCCAAAAAGCAGTACGTGGGCCAGCCATCACACTGCTCTTCTGACCCTTCTCAGTGCCCAGGGCAGATGTCTTGACAGCAAGACCTTGTCCAGCACCAGCCTTTCCCATCAACCTCCCCACCAACCCCATCAATCCCCCCATCATCTCCATCAACCTCCCCATCGCGCTGCAGATCCCACAGCCGGTGGCAGCCAAGAGGGCTGGAGAGATGGAGCTCTGGGCTGGAGACATGAGCGGGGACGGAGGCAGGACCACCCCTGCAAACACTGTGACACCCACCACCTGCGTCGGGCGGCGGGTCCTTCTCCCTGCAAGGCAAAGCGCTGCCCGCTCAGTGGGCGGCACAGGCAGGACACCCCGGCGTGTCACGGCACGAAGCAAAGCAAACAGGAGAAGCAGGGAAGGTTCCAGGGTGCTCCCTGTCCCGCAGGAGGCAAGGACCTGCCTTCACGCACCGCGACGGGCTGGGGCAAAGGACCTGGAGGGCCCCCATCAGCACGGATTCATCCTTGGTGCTGGAAGAAAAACCTATTAACACATGCCAAGGTGTGGAGAAATCCTCAGTAATTTGGGATGAAGCAGAAAAGAGAGTTTCCGTGTTTTCTTCACCATCAGCATCATGCGCTTCATACAGTGATTTTTCAGTGGGATCCATCCCCCCCCCGATTTGATCCACAAGCACAAAAGCTGAGGCGGCCAAATTCGGCAATACCCACACCAATCCCAAACACACGCATGCAGCTTAAATACCACCCTTCCAGGAAACGGGAGATTGGCTTTTAAAAAAAAAAAAATACAAAAATGTGACACGAAAACAAGCAGAAATCCCAACACCGCACATCTAGAGGTTTGGGTTTTTTGCCATCAGGTCTCCAAGCCCTTGGGACTCCCTGGAAGCGATGTCACCTTATTATCATTCAATTCAAAAGAAAAATGACGTGGCTCTGTCTCTTTGGTAACATTGAAAAGCCCCTGAGATTTTAAGCCATCAGCAGATGAATTCCCTGTGTCCATGTCTGTGCAGGAAGGGCTCATTTACAAATATCATGGAAAATGGACAGAATCACTTGTGTCGGCTCTTGGCACGGTACCCCGGCACGGCAGGACCGGCCACAGCCCAGTGCCAAAGCCACCGACCCGAAGTTGGGCACCCAGCTGGAGTCCTGGGAGAACCATCAGCGAAGCAGCACTCCACACACGTACAACCCCAGCATGGTGAAAATCCCCAAATCTCTCAAACCAAAGGACATTTTAAGGAAAGCTGAGCCCTGTCCTGGTCAGCACGGACAGCCGGCGTTTGCTGCCGCTGCATTCAAGCCTTGGGGACCTGCCACTCCCCCACCGGCTGTGGGAGACGATGGCCCTTTGCCGACGTGACCGGTGACCGGTGCACAGGAGCCAGCGGCGTTTCGAGGTGGGGAGCCTGCTTCGGGAAAGGAATGAGGAATATGTAGCCGAGCTGTCCTTGTGAGCCTGCATGCACGGACATGTCCATCTGTCCTGCTCACCCTCTCTTCTCCCCCTCCTCCCCCAGTAACTTTTCAACCCAGATCATTCAACTGTGGCAGAGGGCCACAGGACTCAAAAGTACGTCGATCCCGTCACTTGCAGAGACAGAGCAGAGGACAGACACTTTATCTGCACACAAGAAAGGCCGCCAGGTGAGCACAACCCTTATTAGACACCAGAGAACCCACCCAGCCATCCCAAACCCATCAGAAAGCCAAGCTGCAATGCTCCCGCTGCCCGCGAGTGGCACAGCACCGTCCCACAGCGACACCGTCAGCAGCTCAGCTCTACCTCCCCCCTCCCTTCACCCCAAAGAGGCTCCTACACCAAAACCCTCTGCTTTCTCCCCAAAAATCCCATGGTGTTGGTGCCTCACCAGAGAGCTGGGATGTGAACGCAGCCCAGCAAAGCACCCGCAGGGGATGGGCTGCTCCTCGAGGTGCCCACCCTCCATCCCCGGGGCAAGGGAGGAGAGAGGCAGGAGAGGGGGGCTCCGCACACACAGCGGGGGCACAGCTCAACACAGACCCGTATTTTTGTCCAAATGTCTCTTTTCTTTTTGTTTTAACCAGGAAACATTCTCGGTCTCTTATTTAAAACCACCCAAGCCCCAAACCAAGCCACGGTGAGGCATTTCTCTGCCTGATCGTGGGAAAGCAACAGCTAAAGTGTCAACAAACCCCAGTCCCAGTTTGAAAAAAAAAAAATGCGTAATGATATCCTCAAAGTTAACAGAAACGAGTGTGTTTGCAGTCTCAATGGCTTATATCTTTTTTTTGTGGTCTTTTTTTAAAAAAATATTGTCTCCCAAAGCTTTCAGCCCACCTGGCCGTGGCAGACCTGCCTGGGCTGATGGCTGCCCCATCCTGCATCCCTGCTGTGCCGGGGCATCACTCCACCAACTCACGGCTCTGGCTGTCCATGGGCAGCCCCGACCTGCCAGACCCTGCCAAACCATCCCCAGACAGGAATCCAGAGTCAATTAAAGATGGATCTGGGCAGCAGCGAGCAAGGTGGGTTCAGCCCACCCCGTTTCGTCCCAGCACGCTCTGGTCAGAAGAGGACCTGCCCACCATTTGCATCCCAGCAGCTCATCCAGGGCAGCTGGGTGGCCCATTTGCCAGTGGCCACCACTTGCAGCTTCGCCTGGTTGAATTGCCAGTACTGGTCATCCCGAAAGAAGTAGAC
Organism: Burhinus oedicnemus; assembly: GCA_008921705.1. Lineage (NCBI taxonomy): Eukaryota > Metazoa > Chordata > Aves > Charadriiformes > Burhinidae > Burhinus > Burhinus oedicnemus. The sequence goes on along the minus strand of VFFE01006357.1, from coordinate 57,765 downwards.
GAAGCCGTCACGGTGGGTGAGGGCGCCTGCTGTGCCGGGGGGCAAGCCCTCCCAGTCCCGCAGGCTGCGGGGGTAGTAGGGCTCCACGCCGAGGGTCTCCTCGCTCACCACAAAGTACTTGGGTCCTTTGAAGAGGACCAGGCGCCGGAGCTGCTGGAAGTAGAGGGCGGTGTCGGGGTGCCGCGGGAGGCCGCGGGCGCTGCATTTCTGGGGGAAACCTGCCTCCAAGGTGGAGCCTGTGTAGCGCCAGCATCGGCCACCTGGGAAGAGGTGGGGAGAGGGGTTAGAGCCCACCCCAACAGGGTCGATCGCAGGAGCAGCTCCAGGAGACGCGGAAGGACTCAGCCACGGGGTCAGCTTTACAGCCCGAGACATGCGTCTGTGACATCCATCCTGCTGGGGACCCAACCAGCACCAACACACTAGCCCGTGGACCAGGCTGGGGGGGAAACTGAGGCACAGTAGCTCAGGGGCTTGAAGGCACAGAAAGGGACCACCCAGCACAAAGCAAGGCCACCACACCATCCATTAGCCCATGCTGCTTCCTTGCAAACATCCCGCCTGCTCCTGCACGGCGAGCGGGACAGATGGACTCAGACCCCTCCAGGGCCGGGACAACCGGGAGCAGCACTGCGGCAGCAGGAATTGCAATCGGGGCCGAGCGCTCTGCCGTCCCCGCAGAGCCGTGTCACTGCAGAGCCCTGTCCCCACGCAGCAGGCAGACAAAAGCCCCTTTCTGCTTGCAAGCCATGGCCTGACCCAGCCCCGGGGAGGGAGGGAGCCGCCGAGGGCTGGGGAGGGAGAGGGGCTTTTGGCTCTCACCCAGCCAGAGCAACAAAGCCCCCTTTCTGACGAGCCAGCGACCGGTTTCCATTAAAAATTGGGGCTGACCCTGGCAGCCGGGCTGCCTGGTTTGACCTTCCTCTACCCGTCCGGCTGCGGCATGTCACCGGGCAGCTTGCGGATGGCATTTCAGCTCCCCGTGGCAGCTCAGCCCCCGGCACGGCGCAGGGAACCACGTGTACCATGAAAATGCCGCTCTCGTCTCGGCTCCCCTGCGGCCACACGTCTTCAGGGAGCGTTTTCTCCCTGAGACCCCAAAGAGTTTGATGTACCTCGTTTTATTTTCAAACATAGGCGAGTGCTGCTCTTCCGAGTGGGCTAATGGGGAAACTGAGGCACGAGCGGGTGAGGCAGGCTGCCGGGGCGGTACGTCCAAGCCCATACGGTTAATCCATGGCAGGCACCGAGCCCAGGGCTCCTGCTGGTTTTTGCATACCTGGGACCCAGCGATGCCCCAGCTCTGTACCAGGTTGGGACCAGCGGGAGGGGACAGGGGACACGGGCAGGAGAAGGTGCTCCAGCCAGACCCGGACAACCAGACCACAGGCAGGAGCGGCAGCAGCCCTGAGGGGAGCTCTCCTGCCCATGCCTCACCTACCTTTAAAGAAGTAAAACTTGCCGCTGAGCTGGGACCAGGCGCAGGCGTCGATGCCGGCGGGGAGGCCGGGCCAGCGCGTCTGCAGGGGCTGTGGGTCGCTGGCGTTGCCGCTTGCCGGCACCACCCAGTAGTGGCTTCCCTTGAAGATGTAGAGGTTGTGATCTGCGTCTGCAGGGCAGAGGGAGGAGGAGTGAGAAACCTCATCCCACCTCCCAGCCACCGCTCCCCAGTTCCCCTCTCCTCCCCGCGCAGATCCCAGTGTTTCTGGGATGCTCGGGTTTTGGATGCTCCCTCTGCCTTTCAGCCACCTCCTCAGCTTTCATAATTCATTGCCTCCACTCCCGCCTGGAGAGGATAAAAGCTGACCACAGCTCCCTCTCAAGGCTCGCCTTCATGGTTGAGCTCCTGCAGCAAGTAAGCCTTGCCACAGCCCAAGTTTTAGGATGTTTCCCAGTCTCCCAATACACCAAGCCATGTCCTCAAGATGCTCCACTCTGAGGCAGCGATGTGCCTCAGTGATGCCACCAGCCCCGGGAAAACATATGGGGCTGTGGACCAGCCAAACCCACCTTTCCCACCACTGAAGCTTATCAAAGCAGAAACAGGCTGCTGCAGCAGCAGGGCGAGGGATGGGGGTATGTGTTTTGGGAGGGGGTTGCACCAGAAGATACCCACCAGAGGTTATGGCGTCAAAGAAGGAGTGGCAGTAATAGGCGCTGAGGCTTCTCTGCTGCCGGTCCCCGCCGTAAAGGTCCATGTTCCAGTCCTGGAAGTGAGTGAAGACCTTTCCTGGGAGCTGGATGGCCAAGCCCTTGGAGGGCTTCCCTGGGATGGAGCAAGGGGTGGTGAGTCGTGGAGAAGAGGCAGGGAAACGACTTTCCCAGAGCACTGCGTGAGCACAGGGCTGGGGATCCATCCTTGTTCCTGTCCCCCTCTATAAGGTGGAGGGGTGAAGGTGGTGATGAAGACCCCATGGTATCCCCAGAACACATGCACCAGCGTTTCCCTGGTTGCAAACAAGTGGACAACAAGTCTAAACTTCCCTGCCCTGGAGGACCTGGTACCCATCCCACATGCCCTACGGCATCTTCCTCCCCAGCCACAAAGGTATGGGGCCATCCCCACCATGTCCCTTGCATGTAGCCCTCTCCCCTTGCAAGGACCTGCTCCCAACCCTGCTCCTCGCTCTCCATCCCAGAGAACAGCCCCAGAGGAACCGAGGGATGCTCGCAGAAGCCAGGCTCACCGTACAAGTTCTGGACAGCCAAGATGTCATCCCAGCTGAGGACAAAATCCTTGCTGAGCTTCTTGTAGTAGGGAGACATCAGGGCGCTCTTGACAGGGGAATGCTCCAGCCCCAGCGTGTGGCCGACCTCGTGTGCCACCACGACGAAGAGGTTGCGCCCTTTGCCACTGTGCAGGGACCAGCGCTCGGCACTGTCGAAGTGGGCTTCTCCACGCCGGGGGAAGAAGGCGTGAGCCAGGGCACCTCCTGGGGACACGAGAGCCATCATGGACTGTGGGGCAGGAGAGGACCTCAGCTGCAAGCCGAGGGAGGGGGGTGGCACATGCAGCTCTGATTTGCTTAAATACGCATCAATTTTAGCTCTCTAGGAGGTCTCCTGAGAAAGAACAGCAGCTTCCCACAGCAGATGCGACCCAAACCAGTTCTGCCTCCTGCTCCTGAGCACAGGGTGGGAGTTGTCTGCTCTGTGGTTTATGAGTTTGGTTCCCTGCCCCGGGCTCAAGCCGGGCACTGAAGCCACTACAGCGACCCATGCCGGGCAAAGGCTCAAGAAGAGAGAAACCCTGAGTGTGTCTGATAGCACCGTGCAGAAAGGCTCAGCTGGAATGAACGAGCTCGGGTTTGGAGGATGCCATCAGGGTGGAGCGGGGCTCCTCAAAGGCCATCAGCATGATCCTAGAATGAGCATCTCAACCACCTCGCTGGCAGACCCCAGTTGCAGAACTGGGAGAGAGGACCCCAAATCAGAAAGCAAGGACTCATTAAGAAGGACTGCCAGGGCAGAGCCTCACCTCCATCACCCCCAGCCCATCGCCGCTCCAGCCCTCCTCCCTGCCAGGGAAGAGCCCACGTTGTAAAAGAGAAGCTTACGAGGGGGAAGCGACCAGCACCTGGTCCATCAAAGGCATTGTTGAGTCCATCATTGTGGTCCCCATGGAAGAAGGTCAGGCGGATGTCAGCCGGGCCATCCTGCGCCTCCCAAAACACCAGCGAGGACACGTTGCTCCAGAGCTCGAAGGCAGCTTTCACAGCCAGGCGCACCTCATGCTGCGGCAGGTAGGATGGCCAGTTCACCACCCGGTAGGTCAGGTGCCGCTTGTACCACCTCCCGCCTGCAAAAGGGGCAAGGTCAGCATGATGATGGGGACTTGGACTTGTTCTTCCACCTGGGGGCTCCTTGGGTGGAGGAAAGTTTCCCAGTGCTGGCAAGAGCCACGGCTTTCCCAAGCTGAAGCTGAAAGCCCACCTGGACATCCCACGAGCAGCCTCAGCACCCTGCACTGCCAGCAGGACTCATGAAATGCCTCTGAAAGTGCCACCACTAGATCCCACCCAGAGGTTCCCAAGGCTGGACCTGCAACCAAACCCTAAGAGAGGCCCCAAAACCTGTTTGAAGAGAGGAGAAGGTGGGGCATCCAGTTTGAAATTCCCCCTTGCCTTGTCATGCTTTCCAGGGCCAAATCCGGCATGAGTCCCTGACCTGCAGGTCTCCCACCTGATGCCAGCTTCATGCCCAGAAGATGGAGGCTAAGGACTGGCTTTCAGAGATAGAAAGCAAAGACACCTCCGAAAATAAGTGGCCCAAAGGCAAAAGGAGTGGGAAGGGCTCTCAGCAGCACCTTGGGGGCACAACGGGACTGTGGGGCTGGGGACATGGGATTGCAGCCCGGTTAAGGCAGATTTGTCAAGAGCTGGGCACCAGCTGGAGGGGAAAAAGAGCCGACGCTCAAGGGAGAAGCAGCTGAGTTTGAAACACATCACCAGGAAGGAACGGCACCGACCACCATGACGCTGATCTCCATCATATGCCCAGAGACCTCACAGATGTCCCGGCCTTCATCCAGCTGGCCGGAGAGCACGGGAGGGGAGGACAAGTGCCTGTTTCTACTGGGGGGGCTGCAGCAGAGCCCTGCGGTCGGTCCCTGCGGTCGGTCCCTGCGGTGCCTCTGCACCTTCTGCAACAAGTCTGGATGCTGCAGGGATGCCGAAACCAGGGGGCGTGTGTGGGGCTGGGGTTCCCCAGCACCCAAAGCACCCTTGGTGAGAGGGGGCTCCTCCCTGCCTCCCCTGAACCCCCTCCCTGATTCCCAGCCTTCTTTGGGTTTTTTAGAGGATCTCTTTTCTTTTTCCCCCTCTACATGTAATTTGAACACGGCAGATACTGAGCCAAGGCAAGGAAAAGGAGGCCAGCTCCCCAGTGGTTGGAGCTGTATTTTCACCGTTTTTAAGGGCACTCTGACCATTTCTACCTGCAGAAGTTCTTGCCTGGAAGCCCAGCTGGGGATATCCCCGCAGGGACAAACCATTCATTTTAAAAGCATCATTTCACCATCACCACGGATCTTACTGCCCGTGGCTTCCTTAAAAGCTCTGTCCTTTCAGTGGCGACACAGCCCTGGTGCCAGCGGGGTAGATGGTGACAATGACGAAGAGGACAAGCCCGTGAGATCCCCCTAAGCTCCCCACAAAGCAAAGATGAGTGTTCCCGCAGCTGCCACGCAGCATCACAGTCGTCCCCCCTCCCGCTCCATCGCCCTCAGCAGCTGCAGGGACCCTGGGGCCCCACGATTACGTCTAGATGGGGGCATCCAGGACAAGGAGAGAAGCTGTGGGGCCACGCTGGGAAGATGCAGGTGCCAGAGATGGTGTCAAGGCGTGGGAGTGGCGACAGACCTCCAGCAACTGCGCCTGCTCCAGATGTGTGGGGAAACAGGGGGAACGGAGCCGGCAGCACGCTGGGGCTCACTGTCGTGAGTCTGAGCCAAGTCCCTCGGCAAAGCTGGCAGACATCCCATCCCAGCTCACCCTCCCCATCCACGGGGACAAGCCCCACCAGCTCTCCTTCCTTCCCTCAGTTTCTGAGCAGCCTATGGCAGGGGACAGCTCTGGGCCAGCTGGTCACCCCCCCGGGGGCGGAACTGTCCCCCCGGCTCGATGGTGCAACAACAGCCTCCAAATCCAACGGGACACAGCTGCACTTTCCAGTGCCCAGGCCAAACCCTGTGTGGCAGAGGCTAAATACCTGCCTGCATGGCTGCAGCACTAAGATAACGTGCCGGCATCCTGCCCTTCCCTCCACAGAGGCAGAGCATCTCCCAGTGGAGAAGGATGGATGGCACCAGCAGCCAGGGCTGGGCAAGGCAGAGGCAACTGTTTCTTGGGAAGAGGAGGGCTGGGTGCCACAGGCAGCCTTTAAGCCCGGGACAATCACAGGCAGGGAGTTCCCCAAGGGGAAATCCAGGATGCTGCTGCCCGACACGCTGTCTGGCCAAGGACCTGCTGGTCAGCGGAGCTCCCGGCCAGCTCCGGTGCCTGGTAAAGCCCAGCAAGGCAGCGACAAGAAAGTCCTCTTCCCGGTGCCCTCCACCGCAGACCCCGATTTCCAAACCCAGTCCCTTTCCAGAGGCAAACAGGACCTGTCCCCAAACCTTCCCAGAGAGCAGAAAGCTTCAACTGCAGAGGGGAGGTTTTGTTTGGAGGCGCAGAGAGGTGGGCGCACCGGACCCCATCCCGCACAGGGAGCCAACCTCCACCGCTGGGCTGGGACGGAGCCTGGGAGCAGCAGGACAGACGGATGCCCTCCCAAGCCTCACGCTGGCCACCGCTGCTGGGCTAACCCGGTTGGGAGCCAAAGCTCAGCCGGGGTTGGCTTTTGCCCACATGCCAGGGTGCAAGTGTTGCCCGAAGCTGATGGGATGACGGATACGGCGGCTGCCTGTCGAAGATCCTGCTGGGAGAGGGGTGGATAACAAAGCACTTTGCTGGCTCAGCTGCAGCAGCTTCCTGCTCCAAGTAGGATAAACAGCCAACTTAGCACAAAGCCTCCAGCCTTCCTGGCCAGTGCCGCCAGCCGTGCGGGCATCCCCTCCCTCCCCTCCAGCCTGCCGGCACCGATACGGCGTTACTCCCATCCCCGCTGCCTGCTGGTGCTGCCACCGGCTGCACCCCAGCTTGCTGCCACGGGGGATCTGCCGGCACCAGACCACCGGAGCAATAACCGGTGCCACACAGAGCCCTTCCCTGCCTGGGCTCGGGGCCGCCAGGTGTCTCTTGCCACCCACTCCTGGAGCGCGATCCCCAAAAAGGAGCCCCATGAGCTGGAGGGCACAGGCTGCTTCTGTTCACCCACCTCCTGCTGCGTGCCCTTCCCCGCTCTGCCTCATGGCCCTCCTGCCCCGGGCACGGCAGACCCTCTGCCCGGGATGGTGCCTGCAGGGACGATGCTGTATGTCAGGGCTTCGGAAGGAAAGGCAGAGGCAGGAGAAGGAGGACGGGGCTGTCTCCTGGGGCCATCCATCGCCAGCCCTGCCAGATGCGGAGACAGCCTGACACGGCACAGAGCCCTTTCTTAATCTCGTCTTCATTTTTCCCATGTCCTAAGCGCAGCTGGTCCCAGCCCTCTTGCTCTCTAGGAATCCAGTTACTCATCCACAAGCCCAGGAGGCAGCTCATGAGAGACATGAGGCCCGATCCCGGATACACAGGAGCAAGAGAAGCTGCTCGGAGCAGAGTTGAATCTTTTAATGTGGGTGAAACAACTCCCTGTGGCCAGGCAGCCCAGTGCCAGCAGGTTTTGGGGTTATTGCTGGGTGACTAACACACGTTAGACTCCCAAAGTTCAGAGGATTCTCACCGCGTGCAGGTCCCTGCCCTCTGGATTGTGCCACCACGGCTGTGCCTGGGGCCATGGTGACCTGATAGCTCCTTGGGAGGTGTCCCGGCTGCCTCGACAGCAGTAAAACCACCCCGGAGAGCTGAATTTCCCCACAAGTGGGAGTTGCATCTCTCTAATTGTTGCTGACATCGTCATACAGAACAACAAAAAAATAAAGAGGTTTAAAAATAAAGCGGTGTGCAAAGCCCAGACAGGTCCCGGGATGGATGCTGTGCCGGCAGGGCTGCACCTCCCATCCACGGCAGCATCTCCAGGAGCCAGGGTGGAAGAGTTGGACTCCCAGCACCCCAGAAACCCAAACCCCAGCGGGACCCCCGGCGTCAGTGCTCACCATGCTGCGTGGTGCGCCTGCGGCGCCGGCCTGCAGATGCCCGGTGTGACCAGGCAGCGCGGCTCTCCCCGTCGTCCGTGCCGCACCGCGGCAGAGCCATCTGATGGAGCGTGGGGGCATCCAGGATCCCACTGAGCGGAAGGTGGGTCACCCGCTGGAAGTCCCTGGAAAAGGAAGGGAGATGTCAGCACCCACACCCGGGCCCCCCTGGAGATTTCGGTTATGTTTGCGCTGGGTGTTTGACCCGAGCCAGGGTTTTCACCCAGCGAGCTTCATGTCCCACCGTTGGGAATGCATCCGGGTGATAAAGCAAGGATTTGCCTCTGCAACTACATCTGACCAGTGAGCCATCTCCTAGCAGGGCAAAAGTAGACAGGGGAACCTACAAAACGCCTTTTGCAGTTTTTAACCCCAGTTGTTTGACTTTGCACTTGACTTTGCCCAGGGTCAGGCCAGGGATGCTCCCAGAGCCAACGTGATCTCATTAGGAGAAGTCCGAGTGGGGATTGTCAGCTTGGCCCCCTGACATCTCCCAGCCGTCCCCAACCTCGGCCTCGCCGCAGATATTATTGTAAGGGGAGCACCGGGCCATAAAAGGCAAATAAAGCAGCGCAGTGAGGCGCTGGGCTGCCAGCAGCCGGCATCCAGCTGCGGGAGCTGGGTACGGACCGGCGTTTCCAAAAAGGACTGGTTGTGCTTTATCGTTGGACCATGCCAGAGAGAGCCCCCGGCTGCAAAAAGACTCCCTGAGCACCGGCAGCCGGAGCTGCTGCCTTTCTGCTGTGGTTTTAAATAAAAGGCTCATACCTCACCGCCTCCGTGAACTCGGCGGGGCTGTGCGTGCCGGCCCCCGGCTCGCCAAAGTAGCCGTATTTCTCCAGGAACAGCTGCAAGAAGAGACATGGGAGAGCTCAGAGCATGGGCAGGGGTTTGCACACGCTGGCTTGGGAGATGGGGGGGAAAAAAAAAAAAAGGAGATGCGATGGGAAACAGCGCTCCAAACCCAGGGCTGTGCAGAAATGCTCGGTTATTTTTCTCCCGAGATCTCTGCACCCCAAGCAGCCGCACCTCCTGCGCTCACACAGGTTTACGTCTCCTCCCCATCCTTTTTGATGGCTCTTGGGTTTTTGGCCACGACATGACGGAGGCGTAGGAGGAAACGTTGCTATCAACAGATCAAAAAAAACCCCATTGCTGCCATGTCATCCGCAGCCAGAGGCTACCAAACCCACAGCTCTAATCACTTTGGCTGAGTGCAATTATTAAAATAAAGGCTAAAGTGCTGTGGACACCAGTAGGGTGGGGTGAGATGGGGTCAGGCTGCCGCCTCTCCCCATCCCCACGCAGGATGTGCTGCCGCAAAGCTGAGACACTCCGGGGGCGATCTGCTCTGCCAAACCATTCTTCTTCTTATCGGCCATTTACGTGGACAGAGATTGTCGCTCTGAACTTGCTCCAACACAGAAATGGCGCATTAAAGAAAATAAACGGCTTCCCTCTGCCCGGCCTGCGCCCCCAATTTTCGGAGAAGTTAACAGCCACGGTTGCAGGAATGCTCCACACCCGCCTTCCCCGCCGCCGGGGATGTCTGCAGGAGACAAACAAGCCGCCCAGCATCCTGTTAGTACAAGAGAATCGGAATTAAAGTAATGAGGAATAAAAAGTGAAAGCAGCTGCTTTGTTTCCCGCATCCCAAAGGAGAGGTGAGCTGAGCACCAGGAATACTATGGACTGCCCCGGGATGCCTGCTGCATGCTGGAAAAAAATGTGCTTTTAAAGCCTCTTCCCTCCCTGTTCATCTGAGGACAGGGAGAAGAAGGGGGTTGGTGTTAACCTGCACTCAATGCTGCTCCTGACCGTCCACCTCCGGTGGGCGATTCAATCCCGCAGCGTGCCCCACGGCAGCATCCCTTCCTGGGCACGAGCAGCACCCAGCCGGCCACACTTTGCCGGTCACCTGGCAGGGAGCAGGAGCAGTTTCTGGATATGGCAGCCCCGGAGTGTTCCAGGGCCTCTCCCTCTCCTCCTCCTGCCCAAACTCTCCGCTCGCCGTTAACAGTCATCTTCACGTCATCCCCAAACACGTCATCCTCCGCATCCGCCACCTCCCGCGGGCACGGCAGGCACTTTCCACGTGCTCTCTGCCTGTTGCTTGCCCCTTTGCAAGCCCTCCCTACCCCCTTCCCAAACCTCATCTCTTCCAGCCACCGAGTTTGATCTCCTCCTTTACACCACTTCTACCTGGAGGATCCCGCTCCGGCTGCAGCGCAACAAGGACCGGCACAGTTTCCTGCCGGGACACGCTCTTCACTCAGCCCCAGCCAAAAAATTTGGCCGTGTTTCCCAGCGAACATATTTAGCAGCTGCCTACCTCGGCCGGAGGTAGCAGCGTCTTGTAGCAGCCACAGGCTGCAGCAGTAAAAGCCGGAGCGTGGTCGGAGTCACCCAGACACCGCACAGCCGGTCCCGGTGAGTCAGGATAAATCAGGTGTGAGTAAGAGCCGTGCCGGCAGGAGAGAGCACCGGCTTGTCCACCGGGCAAAGCCGCAACACCTCTGCCCGGGGATGGACCGTATAGCCTGGACATGGCACCTCCCCAGCCATATGGGGATAACTCCCCCCCTTCACATGGGTACCAGGAGGCAAAATACGGCAGTGACTCGGGATGGTCAGGCAGGGAAGGAGGATACGGGGATGGGGGAGCCTCCCGGGGATGGGGCGGCACGGAGGTTTGGTAGCCCTGAGAGTGTAGTCTGGAGAGGAGAAGGGATCTGGTCCTTTTTCTCAGTTGTTGTGTTTTTACAATGTTCTCCTCCAGAATTAGGAAAGCGCCAGCTACATATATGAGCGCGGGGTGATGATCCCCAGCGGTTACATCACCGCAGACAAACGCGAGCTGCAAAGCACCCAGACAGAAAGCCCCGGGTCTCAAAAGCACAGCACAGTCTAAACCTTTTCTACCGCAATTTTGCTTTCACTTTGCACCTAAAACATAACGACCGTAAGCTGTTTCCTCTCCTGTAACCTAACACAATCCCGTTCTTAAAGCATGAAAATGGGTTTTTTTTCCCTACCACGGTCTCACAAATGCTTGAAATCCCATCTGGACAAGTCAGGGTGCACGGCAAAAAAGCAACCACTATCACAGCAGCTGCTCTTAAACAGCACCAAAATGTACACGGGCCACTGTGTCCATTTATTATTCCTGTCCGGATCTCCTCGAGCTTTGCAAGTCCAACCAAAGTGGCAGTTTCCCTGTAGTTTCTGGCCCGTGTCGCGTTGAGGCTCGCGCACAGGGGCACCAGCTCTGCAAAACCACCAGCAGAAATTTTATGACGTTGTCTGGAAACAGTTATTGTGAGCTCCGGGTGATGCTAGTCCTGAAAACCCAGAGCGGGAGGAGAGGGATGCGTTGATCCTCCACCGGGCAGGGTATTTATCAGACAGCAGGGCATATAAAGTCCCCTGGACCAGGGACTTTTCGGGTTGACAGGGGAACCCTGCCACTGTGTCCTGTGCCTGAATCCAAGCTCAAGACCACCCCCCACCACCATCTGTGCCCTGCAGAACCCCCCCAGAGACCAGCCAGGCTCTGGTAGGGCTGGGTGGAAGCTGGCACCAGCCCATTAAACCTCTCCAGAGGCTGCAACGCGAAGCCTGGCCATGCTGGGAAACCCCCCCTCCCTCCTGCCCCAGATGGGGAAATGCTCTTTCCCATACAATGGGAAAAGAAAAACAGCAGGAAACCAAGACCTCTGCAGGAGGGAGGGAGAAGAGGAAAGGTTTGGCTGCCCGGGAGCCAGCGCCGGGGCAGAAAAGCCTTCGGGGCTGGAGCAGGGATAGCGGGAGGACAGTTTGAGGGAGACCGAGGGGCCCTTCCCATCTCATGGCCTGACAGGGAGCTGGTTACAACCCTGGAAATCATCTCTGCTGAGAGCTAAACCCAAGGAAGCACCTTGCCCTCGACCACAGGCATCCCAGGTGGAAGGCGGCCAACAGCAAACACAATTAGACCTCCCTCCCTGGAAACCGGGATAACAAGAGTGCAGAGACAGCAAGCTCCGGTCCTGCCTGCTCTTCCCTTCGGACGCTCAGCTGCTGGCACCTTTCCACCCGTTAACTATCGGAGAAGCCTCACGTTGGGCCTCCGTTGGCCGTGGTCCCTTCTGCTCTGCCTGGACACGTACCCCATCTCTCCCCTCCATCCCCCGGCAGCGGAGGGAAGCGATCCCATCCTGCCGAAGGGTGGGCAGGCATCTCCTCCTGCGGTTGCAGAGGATGCCGGCCGCAAGCTGCACCTCCGAAGTCCTTTGTTTTTAAGCAGGAGACAACAGCAGCCCAGCGAGCCAGCCCAGGTGGGTCCTCAGCCCCGGTGCCCAGCTCCATCCCGCATCATTTCACTGCTGAGATGGACACAAGGGAAGCCACAGCTCTGGCTTTCCAGCCTCAGTTTCCCCGCCCAGCACAGACAGAAGGAGAGCTGAGCCCCGAGCACGTTTTGGCACGGCTGCAGAAGGAGCGGCGGCGGCTCCTCCTGCCCATCGGATCGCTGCCTGCCGGTGCCCTGCCTTCGGAAGGTGTCCAGGCCTTTAAATATATTCATTTCTTTCCGCTTTCCCAAACCGCATTCCTGCCTGCAGTTGCAAACCCTCAGGCAGAGTCCTCGCGTCTCCTTTGTTTAAGTGTGTGTATAAGTGTCTACACAAATATTATATAAAGAGACACACAGAGACACACAAGAAGGGAGATTAGCAAGTACAGAGCTTGGTTGTCCTCCCGCTGAAAAGACGGCGAAACATCAGCTAATTCTTTATGTTAATGACAGAGGCTGATTAAAACCCCAAGCGCCGTCTCATTGCTGCGATGCTCCCCCTAATCCGGTCCTCAAGGAACCTCCTCTCCCACCTACCCCCTCCTGAAAATCGGCTTTAGCAGCAAATTACCTACTTGCCACTGAAGATGCGGAGCTGGGGAAATACTGAATACTGTGCCCGGCGTCTTTTCAGCTCCTTTATTTTTCACGCTCGATCTTCTGGAGCTGAGAAGCCGGCCAGGACTGCAGGAGGTCTAACTCAAACCCCTCCTGGTTTCAGTAACCCAAATCTTCGGGGCGCTGAACCAGAGCCAGCTCCCTGCTCCCCCGTCTGCCTGGACAGGAGGGATGCTACGGGACAGGAATAATAAATACTGCATCACTTGAAAGGAATCAAACGCCATGAAATGGGCTGGGCTTGGTGTTACCTGCCTGCGGGGCCGGCAGATCGCTCTGCTTGAGCGTCGAATCCAGGAATATCCCATCAACAAGTACTATAATTCATTCCTGCATTTGAAACCAGCTCGCGGCTTTGCCCTGGCTCCCCAGGCACCACCCACAGCTCCGGTAGCGCCAAAGTTATCCGAATGCGGCCTCAAAGCACTTGGGGAAAACAGGGGAAAACACTGGGCTTGGCCAAACCTTCTCCAGCGAAGCAGCTGACAAACCAGTTTGGTCATGCAGACTGGTTGTGCTTTCACATCTAAGGAGAGAAAGGAAACAAGACGCTTGGTCTTCGTCTTCCATCGGGATGGGAACCGAGGGGGAAGGCGACATGCCCGCTCCCAGCAGCCGCCGGCCCCTTGCCTGGCGGGCGTTATTTGCCGTAACAAGGGGGGATTGTTTGGGAGAGCCGGGAAGAAAGCGGGGCTGTTCACGCTGCGGTGACTCATGGGGGCCGTTAATCACACCGGGGACCGCCGAGTGCCTTGGAACCGCTTGTCACCTCCCCACTATCGGCAGCGACTCCGAGCCATGGTCTCCTGGGCTTTACCCATGAGGACACCTGAGTAATCCCTCCTCCTCTCCCCAGCTCCCAGCATTGCCCTGCTGAGGCTGAACAGCAGGAATTTTTCCCAGGAAAGAGGTTTTCTTCCTCTTCTTTCAATCAGAGGGAAAATTTTCCCAGGAAGGAGGTTTTCTTCCTCTTCTTTCAATCAGAGGGAAAATGTGGGGGTACCCTGGGGGCACCCAGGGGTCCCAGCTGCCCCCTGAGCCCCACCACGTGCCGGGTGGTACCCAGAGTCCTTCGATCCAGCCAGGCTGGGCTCAGCATCCAGCATCCAAACTGGCTGCTCGCTCCGTAAAGGAGCTCACCCGGACATCGGAGTGTTTCTGAGCACAAATCCAGCTCGGAGCCTACGCTAAATGTGAGCCCTTGGTCCTCCGTGGGGTAAAAGCCAGAGGGCTACTGCAAAAAAGGGAGAAGGGCAGCAGGATAGGAAAAAGAATTTTTTTTTTTTAAAATTCCAAAATGAGAATGTCTCGATCCCTTAGTCTTGCTCTCCATTTCCATTCCCTGCTTTTCTCAAATTTCTACGCAATTTTTCTTCCCATCGCAACAGACCTGTAACTTCTCACGCAAATCACTACAGGGACTTTATCGTCCTTTGTCCATGGCACCAACAGCGCTCAGCCACGCTCTTCACTCCCAGCACGGGGGGAGTCTCGTGTGCCATGCGTTTTACAGGATTCCCCCAGGATCAGGGAGACTGGGGCATTACCACACACCCCACTGCTGTCCTGAGCACAGCCCAGCCAGAAACCAGCTCTGCCAAACTACGTGCTCTCTAGCATCGGACCTTCTCCGATCTGGAGCCTGCAGATAATAAGATGATTTAACGTACAAATGTTTCACATTAAATTTCCAAACTTTTATTCTTTTCTTTTTTTTTTTACGGAGCTGCAATTGATACGACTGCAGTGAAAACAAGGGCACAAGCCAGGAAAAGAACACAACTGGACGTTTTCTCCGACTTTCGCATCTAAGTTTACACAACCCATTGTTGCTAACTTTGGCTATTTTAAAAGCAATAAAAAAAAGCTTTCGAAGCAAAGCCTGGCAGTGGTCCGAAAGGCACAAGTAAGGCACTCTTTGATGTTATGTGAGAATTTCAGCTTCCTCTTAAAAGCAGAATTAACTGCTCAGTTTATTTAGGCAAGCTTTCTTACCCCAGCCTCTATACGTTTCCATTGTATATATCATCCCAAAGTCTCTAGCCAGAGCAGCACAGCGGGCTGGGGAAACTGAGGCAGGTAGACAGGAAAGTTACTTGCCCAGCACCCCTCACCTGGGATCTGCCACAATCCGGAATCTGCCACGATCCGGGACCTGCTCTGGGGCTTCACGGGAAAAGTTCTCAGAATTTACCAGTGAGGAATCAAAAGTCAGATCGGCCCTGTTAAAGCTCTCACCCCGCCGTGAGCTGGTTTTCTTTTTCAAGTGAATTTTAAATTATTGATTTTTCTGAGCATTAAGAATTTTGCTGATTTATTTTTCCCCAGCTGGCACGAGGGGCCGGGCTGAGGTTTGTGCACACTGGGACAAGCACACGTGTCAATCGCCTCTTCGAAACAGCATCTCCCAGCGTAAGAAGCCTGCACATTAAAACAAGCCTCCGAGCATTTACGTGCGCTTTTCATCTTAGAGCATGTGAAAAATCCCAATTAATCCACTAAGGCTTGCTGGGGTTTTAAAATCAAGCATCTGTGCAAACGTACACTGGATCAATGCCTAAACAAGTTAAAAAAAAAAAAATAAATCCCCAACATGAACCTTTGTTCACCAGCCAAATCTCATACCTTGTCCTCCCAAAACAAACAGGAACGGATGGCGGCACGGTGTGACGATGATACGGGGACAAACAGAAGAAATCCAAACAGAGGCGATGGGGACAGCCCTGGCGGACAGGCAGGGCAGGGGAAAGACTGACTTTTGTCCCGTTCTGGTTTGCTGGGAGATGGGAAGGTTTCCCAGTGCAAGTTCTGTTGTTGTCAGAGCTATATGGAAGGGTGGATTTGCAGATGTACGTCGCCTGTAGGGACGCACCTCCATATACAGCCTATGTGGGCACACACCTTAGCACACCAACCACAAATTTAAAGAATCATAGAATCGTGAAACGGTTTGGGTTGGAAGGGACCTTAAAGATCATCTCGTTCCAACCCCCTGCCATGGGCAAGGACGCCTCCCACTAGACCTGGTTGCTCCAAGCCCCGTCCAACCTGGCCTTGACACCTCCAGGGATGGGGCAGCCACAGCTTCTCCAGCAGGCATGGCCGTACGCCTGCGCCACGCACGCGCACACCTCTGGCATGGACACACCGCCAGCGCACATGGGCACAAAGCTGCAGCTGGCACGCACACGTCTGTGGCACGCAGGGCTCACCCTCGCCACCCACGGGCGCACGCCCGTGCCGTGCACACACCTTGGGCATCCATGGCGCACGGCTATAGTGTGGATGCACACGTGTCAGGCACACACTTATGTTGTGAAGGTACCTTGGGCATGCATGCACACACCTATAGCATGGGCACACCTATAGCATAGGCACACTTATGGCATGGGCATCTATGGCGTGGGCATGCCTATAGCATGGGCACGCCTATGGCATGGGCACACATATGGCATGCACACCTATAGCATGGGCACACCTATGGCACTCACACATAGCATGGGCACACCTATAGCACTCACACATAGCATAGGCACACCTATAGCACTCACACACAGCATGGGCACACCTATGGCATGGGCACACATATGGCATGGGCACACCTATGGCACTCACACATAGCATGGGCACACCTATAACATGGGCACACGTATGGCATGGGCACACCTATGGCACTCACACCTATAGCATGGGCACACCTATGGCATGGGCACACCTATGGCACTCACACGTAGCATGGGCACACCTATGGCATGGGCACACCTATAGCACTCACACATAGCATGGGCACACCTATAACATGGGCACACGTATGGCATGGGCACACCTATGGCACTCACACATAGCATAGGCACACCTATAACATGGGCACACGTATGGCATGGGCACACCTATGGCACTCACACGTAGCATGGGCACACCTATAACATGGGCACACCTATGGCATGGGCACACCTATGGCACTCACACATAGCATGGGCACACCTATGGCATGGGCACACCTATGGCATGGGCACACCTATGGCACTCACACATAGCATGGGCACACCTATAGCATGGGCACACCTATGGCATGGGCACACGTATGGCATGGGCACACCTATGGCACTCACACATAGCATGGGCACACCTATAGCATGGGCACACCTATGGCATGCACACCTACGGCACGGGCACATGTATGGCACGGGCACGGCTATGGCAGGCACATACACACCTATGGCACGCACACGCCTACGGCACACAACGCTCCCCTATGGCACGCACACACGCACCCCTATGGCACGGGCACACCCGGGGCACTCACACCCCGCGACGGCCGGGTGCAGGACGGCGGGTGGCAGCTCCTGCCCCCCCCACCCCAACCCCAACTCCAGCC
>VFFE01006357.1:11953-40684 GCA_008921705.1 Burhinus oedicnemus | reverse complement strand
GGTCCGGGCTGCGCCGCCGCCAGCAGCCCCAGCGCCAGGGCGGCCCGCAGCGCCCCCCCCGCCCGCGCTCCCATACCGGCCCCGCTCCGCTCCGCACCGACCGGCACCGGGTTGCGCGGCCCCGGCTGGGCTCGGCTCTCCCCGCCCCAGCCCCGGGGGGCGGCCCTGGCCCGCCCCGGCCCCGGTCGAGGGCTGGGCTCCGCCGGCGGGTGCTCCCCCCCCCCCTGCGGGGAGATGTCCCGCTGCCGCCCTCCCCTGTCGTACACGGGGGACATCATCCCTCCTGCGTTCTCCATCCCTCTTCCCCGGCAGGGCGATGGCCCTTCCCTCCTCGTCCCTCTCCTGCGCGCACGCACCCGGTTTGGGAACGAAGGGAAAGAGAGCTCAGGGCAGGGAGCGGTCGTGGCGTTGTGACGGTTGTGCCATTGGGATAAATTCCCTTTGGGATCTCCAGCCCACCACAGTCCCATCTCCAGCCCTGGGGAAAGGCTGGCAGAGCTGCCCCATGGGCTCACCCTGCGCCCAGCTGGCTCCAATGCACCATGGAAGATGGATCCTTCTCGGTGTCCCTCGCGCAGCATCTCTGGCTCCACTCCCAGCCCTGCCGGGCATCGCCAGCTCACCCCCGTCTATGGCAGAACTGGACACGCAGGGTGACCGTGTCAGGATGTGTCCGGCTGTGGGTGCCGTCTCTCCGGGCTGGATGGGGAGCAGAGCAGGGGCAGGTCAGGGTGCTGGGACAAACCTCCTGCCAGCTGCGGCAGGTAGGCTTGGGCTGTGCCCAGTTTGAAGCTGGGGGAAAGAGAAGGAGAAAGCAAGTCCATTTTTTTTCCCTAAACCCGTGTTCGCCTGTGGTCCAGACCATGCAGATGCAGAGCGGACGAGGACTTGGAGGCAGGGGCCAGCACTAGCCACAGAGCGCAGCAATGCAGGAGGCTGGACAAGCAACACTACCCCTCTTCAGGGGTCCGGCCAAAACAACCCCACATGTTCGAGCCACGCGCTCTCAAGCTTTACAAAATAAGCCCCCACTCAGGATTGCTGGTTTGCCCTGTTTATGCTTAAATTTCCCTCCCAGGCCTGGGATTCGGTCACCCACGGGACACGAGGGGCTGTTTCCCACCCAAGGCAGCAGAGCGCACGCGTGTCAGCACTGCAGCTCTCCTGCAGCTCCTACACAGCCCACGATCTTGCGGTTTCCAGGGACAAGTTAACAGCTCTGTTTACTCCCTGCAGTATTTTGTTTGGCTATTTTGTTTTAATTTGACTAAAGCAAAAGGATGTTTTGATTCTGCCTCGGTTCGGGGGGGAAAAAAAAAAAAGGATGTGACTTATATCTGCTTTTGTCTTCATGCCAGCTTCAACCACACACCTATTTTAAAGCTCCCAGGCCTCTTCCTCTTCTTTTTAATCACGCCAAAATCTGAAGTTCCAGGAGCACCTGTTGAGTGCGGCTTGAAGAGATCCGCAGGGATCCTGTAACACATTCCTTTTCAGCTGGACGGGGATTAGCACGTGGGGAAGGCAAGCGGGATTCGAAGGAGAGAGAGCAAAGGAGCCGCATAACACGGCAAAATAAGGAAGTCGCTGAGCTCCGGGGAGAAAAATAGGGATGGGAGAAATGGAGAAGGTGGTGGCTGGGCCAGTAAGCGCTGACCGACGGGCTGCCGGGAGAGCACGGCGGGCACGCCGACAGGGGCTGGCACAAAGGGAATACTTGGCCTTGCTACGGAGATCCAAGGGCCGGCCGCTCCTCCCGCAGGTCAGCCCAACGCTTCCTTTCAAAACAAGAGCAGCTCTGTCTGCAAACGCAGCCGTGTTTGGTTCGTATCTAGGAAGCGACTGATCCATCTGCTCTTCCACTTGAGAATATGGATGATGAGAAAGTGACTGGCTCGGCTCCAGCAGGAGCAGGAAACTCCCTCCTCTGCTCATTGTAATGCGGGGGGAAGCGTCTGGGAGGGCACCTGCACCCCCGGAGCAGCCAGCTTCCCGACCTGGCATTTCCCGGCATTAGTCCTTAGGGCTTTCGGCATTCAGACGGAGGAGAATTCAGCCCAGCCTCGGAGATGCCAAATGGCAGTTCTCTGCAGACTTTTGGCTCGGACTATAAAGATGTTTATCCAGCTGCTGTAATCAGAACGGTATCAGGACCAGAAAAAGCCATCTTGTGGAAAGGTGAACGGATTTCCAGCTCTTTCAGCATTCCATAAAAGCTCAGAAGCGGGGCAGAGGAGTTTGAATCCCTGTAACTTCTACCCCAAAAACAAAGCTTGAGAAGTTAAGCCTATGACAAACAGCTGACCAAGTTTTACTAAAAAACCATTCTCAGAAGTGCATGATAAATAGATCCATAGAAGCTCTGCTTGCCTAAACATTCCCCATTTCTTGGGTTTTTAGGCAGAATCCCATCTCCCTCAAATTTACCACAATTTACTAGTCAGCTACCTTGATTTCAAAACCCTTTCCTAAGACGCCTCCACAGCTCAAATTTGGAGACCAGGAGGGTTCCCAGTTTAATACCATTAGCACATTAACCTGAAAACATCACGGCAAACAAAACGCCGTTATCAGAGACCCGGAGTCCGGAATGGGGCAGGCTGGCTCATCGATAGGGGAGCGGTGTAGAGCAGCTGGGCATGGCAGAGGGAAGAGCTGAACCACCGGTGCATCGCCGCCCGCCTCTGGCGGAGGTGAGCTCCGAGAGGAGGTTTGTAAACCGACGTTATGAAACGGCACTCCAGCCACGTGAAATTTCTCGGAGCAGCTTTTAATGTTTACCACAACCGATAAGCAAATAGCAACACCATTACCCCTCTGGGGTGGTTGCTACCCGGCATGGATGCGATGCATGAGAACCGCCAGTTAAAAAAAAATTAAAAAAAAAAAAATTAAAAAAATAATCTTTCATGCTTTGCACTGAGAACACGTTCAAGTTGTTCCGTTTCATCCACTCGAGACACGGCCCGGGGAGAACAGTCATTCTTCAGATGTTTGCTGCTCAACAAGAGCTGCGGCAGCTGGGGAGCAGCGGGACGGCTCGCTGGGTGCTGCGTTAGGCAATGTCCAAAATACTCATGTCGCTGCCGAGAGGTGGCCAGATCTGGGACCACTTCGGTTCAGATGGGCACAGTCACGGAACCAGCCTTCCCTCCTGCCCTCCGGTACGGGCAGCAAGAGTCAAATTCTTTACAAAGGCAGCAGAAGCTTACGTTCCCCTGGCTTTAGCTGTCACAAGGGTAAAGCTTTTCTGCTTAAAACCCAGTTTTCTTGGTGTTGTGGTTTGGGCCAGACATTCGTGCGTGGTAAGTTCTAACAAGTCACTTCCCCTGTCTTTAACGTGTTAGGTAAGTCTGTCTAGTCCGGTATCCTGTCTTCAACAGAGGCAGGAACAGACACTTATCAGAAGGGTGTTTAGGAAAAAAAGAAAATGCGAAATCCGTATACATACTTTCCTCGGCTTTACCTTTTGCGCGCAGAGTTCCTGGGAAGTCGGGGAGGTCAAGAGAAGCTGCATCCAGCTTGCGAGCCCTCCTACCAACCTATCAGCACGTTGTCCCTCATCTGCTGGAGCAGTGTGACTGAATCTCACCGCTTATTTGCTCAGAAGACTGCTAAAACCACGCATAACGCTTTCTAGGATCAGAGCATCACCTGCGTTCCAGCAGACGTCAGCATATTAATATGAAAAGTGGACTTTTAAGCCCTTCTGCAACTCCGGGTGCATTCTGGCAGCTGTGTTTTATTACAACAGCTTTACAAACAATTTCTACAGCAGCATTAGCAACATCATCTGCTGGGAGCAACGTTACAGGAGCTCTTTGTTACCCTGGAAATGGGAATTACCATTTTGAGATTAGGCAAAGCAGCACTGGCTGAATCCTGGCCTCAAAACGCCAAAGATTCGAGCTGTTGGCTTCAGTCGCAGCTTCCATATCTCTCTTTAAGACTGTGGTATTTGAGCAACTTATTAAGCTGCATGACTTCTTAGGGTGAGGTGGGTTTGGCTGTATGGAGCCAGCACAGAAATTATTTGGCTGTCTCTTAACCTGTTCAGCTATTTCTGTTGCATTTCAGCGCCGTAATCATCACATGCCTCTTCTACGTTGGCATCCCTCTGTTACGCTTTTCTCCATAAAGTCATTGTTGAGCTTGGCAAGTGCTAGATGTGTTTTTATAAATAAACCACCAGCATTCCATACAGGACTGATTTCCAAAACTAAAACCTCGCCGCTTAGAAAATGTATTGGAGGATAGACCATAAAAAGAGATGAAGGAAGGAGAGCACAGCCATTCCCAGCTCAGACAACTTGAACCCGTTCCTTCTGCTGGGATAGAGCCTCTCTTGGTTTTCCACCTCCTGACAGATCTGCAGTCCTGTCTCTCCTTAGTTTGCAATTTTATGATCTTCTACCAAATTTTCACAGAGCACCTACTAAGATAAATTCAAAGTAGGATTCGTGAGATGTGCCTTTTATCTTCGATTCCACTGTTGGTCTGTTAAAAGTAATAGATCACTTGTCGACGGACACCTTCCTCACCTGTTAAAAAGCAGCAATTCCAGTATCTGTAAAACCCTGTCCTTCTTATGACCAGTGCTGACCATCCGTAAAGCATTTTATTTGCATAGAATTACAAATAAATTCTGAGAAACAGGAGCAGTTAGTCGCAGTGCCAACAGTGCTGACTTAAATATGCAAATGGTTCAGTTGATCTAACTAAAGGCAAGAGTATTCCTAGCATGACCGAGGTCCGGTACTTAGGAGAGCAGGCTGCTTAACCACAGTGCAAGAAGTTAACAGCAAATGTTACCATGCCAGGAAGAGCTAAAATTCATTCAACCCTTAATATATTTAGCTAGTGTTTTTTTTTCTTTTAAGCTTTTTACTTTTCTTTTAACCTCATTAAAGCTTACCCTTCTGAACTTTAGGCAGTTGCTGAGAAAATCTGCAGTGCTGATGGACTTAGCAGAAACCACTGGAGGGCAATGACATAGTTATACCATCATCTGGGTTTACATCTCTTAGAAAACATCGATTCCCAGGCCCCTCGAAACCAATTTAACTCCCCCTACACCAAAAGCAACTAAAAACCTGTGCCATCAAACTAGTACCACCCTTTCCCTGACTTGCAAGTTTTCTGTAAGACAAAACAGCTGGTGAAGATGTCTTCGCCGTCTTAAAAAACATGGAAGAACACAAGTTGTGTTTTGCCCCAATGCAGAATAGAACATAAAACAAACATTCAGCATCGTTGCTAGGCCGGATAAGCTGTGAAGGTGGCAACAGCTCCAGCAGTTTTGAGGCTTCCTTGAATACTGGTCTACTTCGTAATACAGCTGGGTAGTGACTGTTTAAAGACATAAGTGCTCTTAGCCTGGGGGACAAAGCAGGGTTGGAAGCTGAGTTGGCACTGAAAGGAGCTAGAACTGTTGCTCCCAGTATTGAAAGTACCAGCTTTTTCAACCACCGTTCCTTTCCCCAGGAGGGCAAAAGCGAGAGGCCCCACCAGGGAACTCGTGGGACCAGACAGGCGACATCACCCCTGCCTGGGTGCGGCTGGGTTTCGCTCAGCTCAGCCATCCCTACCGCTCCCTGCGCAGCTTTGAGGGCTCGAGGTGCAGCCCCACGGAAGTCCTCGCGTGGTGCAACACGCCAGCGCAGCTGCGTTGGGGAAGAAGCCGTAGGCAGTGAAACATCCTGGTCTCGTCTCAGCTGCTTATCACTGCTTTCCTCATCCAGCAGCCACCACGCCTCGGGTCTGCCAGTGTGGCTTCGTGCAAGAGCACCCTCTAGCCTGCTTCATGTAAAATCATCGCACTAGCTTAAAAACGATAAATACTCAAACTTTTCTAGCCTGGCTCATTTTTGACAGAATCAAGTGAGGAGCATCGGGCCTCAGATCTTAAATCTTAAGCAAAACAACAGATAGTGAGTTTGTCTGCAATTTGCCTATCTAAAGCCTCACCTATACATTAAATTTTGTAATGTCACTAATACACATATACCTCAAATTCCACTGTTTTAAGAGGAACAAGCTGTCCAGAATTTGTGACAAATGCCTTTTCTGACACAGCAGCAACAGTACCCGTGCTCTCCAGGAGAAACCTTAAAAAGCACAGCATAGCTCTTACATTTATAGTCACAGGTAACGGCTGATTTGAACTTACTGTTACCGTGACCATGACTGTACACCAAACTAGGGAGCTGGCTTACAAATATTAACAAAATCTATTTTTGTTCACTTCTTTGTGACAGGCCATGGATATTATGCAGCTGTATGCCCAATTATCAAGATTGTTAACTACAGACCCCGAGAACTTGTATTGTTAGCATTTTGCCCACCAGAGTATTGGACAACCAGATATTCACTCCTAAAGGCCTGTGATGAAAAGGTAGAGGTGCACACTAGCCACGTGTGGCAGTGCCAGCTTCTCACGGATTCCCATCAACCCGTGTCTGCAGCCTGCAGACTGACCCAGTCCAAGGAGGAGGGAGAACTCACCTCCCTTGTTTCTCCAAACCTCGGCTTCAGTACCGAATCCCAAATGCTTACAACGTGTCTACTGAACCTTGCTTGTATCTTACCCTGGAGGATGAAACGGCTGCACACAACACTTGTTTGCCATCACCCGCACTTCAAAAGCGGCAATTAAAGGTTCAGCAATATGCAGCAAATTACCTTTTTTTTTTTTTTGAAGCCATCCCACCTTGCTTTTGGAGTTATCCTGGCCTGGACACAACACGCTCCGTGGCAGCAGAACACCACACTGCCACCTGCCTGCTTCTCATGAAGGCTGCAAGGCACACCAAAGCATTCGTAGCAGGAAACGCAGGCAACACAGGACTTCGGTCTCAGAAGGAAGGAAGAAAGGAGTAGAGGACAAATCTGCAAATCTGGGATACAGGGCACCGACAGCAAGTAGGCTCACCACCAAGTTAACCACAGCTTTTTGCAAACAGCACAGAGCTAGGGTCAAAGCAGCAGTGTCATTCCAAACGAGATCCTATTTACTACTGAGGTCGTACCACAGGAAGACAGGGAATATGTAAGGAAACGCATGCAACTGAAGTAATTGTGAAACAGTAAGATTTCACAAATAAAACAATCAGCATTTATTGTTGTATTACAAAACACTTCATATTTTGGCAATATTTTACAGTTTATCCTTTTCCTTCTTAGGGCCTGTTGAAAAGGTAGGGGGGGAAGGGGGGGAAGAAAAGAGGAGAATGTTGAAATCAAGATTAAATTTTAATGTCTTGCTTAAAAAAAATTCTCCCAAACCGCCCCAGTCCCTCCCACCAAAATAAAAATCTAGTATCACTCAATTCCACTATCCAAAGAGGCCATGGGTGAAGCGGCAGGCAAAACTCTGGCAATTTCACTATCAAACGCATCAAGAAGACAAACAAAACATTCACAGTGGTCTTCAGTATGGTCTGTTGCGTTGATCATTTCTGAAATCATTTCTGAAAGGGAAATAAGAAGTTATAAGGAATCCCTTAAGCAAGTAACAAATAGTACCTTCAGTCAAACATCTCTAAGCGAACTTCTGCGTATTCTTCTGTGTAGGTAGCCTTATCCAAAAACGCTCACAAAACACACTCAAGAGGCAAACTGACTTTTCTCCAGAAGCTCCTATCTGCAGTTAGTGTTTTCGTAGCACAGTTGTGCATGCACACATAAACAACACTTTTCCCACAGTCCCTTTCAATGCCACAGTCTGTATGCCACGCAACCAAGCAAGGGCAGAGAAACTGCTTACCTTCCTCCCATTTTACCACCATAGCCACCTCCCCGATCACCACCTCTGCCACCACGCCCTCGATATCCTCTTTCTCCTCCATAGCCACCTCTCCCACGAAAATCTGGAGAAAATGCAAAACAACACATCAGTCGGGTTTTTCAAAAAGCTGCAGATGTCGTTAACGCTTCTAACACTTCAGAAGAGATGCAGTTGTTTTTACAGACCTCCTGATGGACGTGAATCTTCTGGTCTGGGCTCACCACACTGGTTGCAGGAATTCCTGCGAGCGAAGTTCATATTACCACAGGCCCTGGAAAAGACAAGGATTCCCCAGACTTAGCTGCTAAGAAACTCAGACAGCATCCATGAAACACCACTGCCCAATTAAAATGACACTTACGGGTTAGGACAAACCCAATCACCATTTTTGGGTTCCCCACTTCTACCCTGGAAGCCCCCACCTCTTCCATATCCACCTCGTGAACCTGCAGACAAAATTATAATCAGAATAAAGGAGGGGAAGTGTCTATGACCTATACATGAGAAACACTTATTAAGGACTGTCACTTGGCTTCAGAACCCAAGTGGCAAGATTTTTCAGGTGGAGGAATGAATAAGTGTTCAATGTAAACATATTCCCACTAGGCAAGCCTCTGAAACCATATTAGGAACTCTGAAAGAAGCAGGTAGTGCCAATGACAAAAAATTGTACCACCACAGAATTCAGCATCTACTAGCTTACTATGAGCTACAAGGTATCTAGAAGAGTTGGGCGAATGACAACAGAAGTTTCAGCCACTACCAAATCTCAAGAGCATTCAATGTTCTGAAGGTAACTTATCCGCATAGCTGAAATACACATGTTCATATGGACAGATTTATAACTTAGGCAGATGGGGAAAAATAAGAAGCAAGGATAGCACATTGTGGCCAGAAAAATTTGCTCCACCATGTATTTTTTATAAATTCTTTTTCTGCAGTAAAAGGAAACCTGATCCACTTGAATTCCCAACGGGTGAATGTAAACCGACTACGTGCATTAATAAAATTTCATAAAGATTTAACAATGTATAATATCAATCACATATGGCCAGACTTAGTCACAGAACAAAAATTTAACAAAAAAATGTATCTGGATTAATGCCAGGATGCATCTGACACAAGCACAGAGACAACATAGTTCTTGCTTTCTGCATCAAAAAGATTAAGAACTTTTATACCATTTGAAATTCCTGAAGAATAATTTTTTTTACCAGCCTACAAAAACTGCGTGATTTCAGAACTAAAATTTGTTGACAGCCACCGCACAAAGCATGCCTGCTGTAAAATGGTAATTAATATCCAGTGGACTACTGGCAAGACTGTATTATGCAGAGAATCAGGGAGATTAACATCTCTCTAATTAAAGGAGTCAGACATCCAACTGCTGCTCTAAGTCAGTAGCAGCTGAATAATTTACCCTGCTTAATACCATCTGGAAACATCAGAGCATCTCAAGGCTTTGCTGTAATAAGCAAATACTCATTGGGAATTCACACCTATATATACGGAACCTGCACAGCCTCATCATTGTTATACTATCTCTTTAAAAGCAATGCTGAGACATGATCTGGAGACTTTCCAGTTCAAAAGAAAAGCATAAATTCTGTGCTGTGCAAAAGAGATTACAGATTTCAGTTTACTTTACTTGGTTCAATCCTTATTACTCCCTTTCATGGCAGAATCACAAAGGCCATGAATCACTGCTTCAAAGTCAACTTCTCTTTTACAAACCAGTAACAGCTAAAAAGCATTTAACTATGCAAAAACCAAGAATTCTACAGATTTTAGTCCCACCTCGACGTCCACCACCTCCACCTCCTCTCATGAACTCAGGCCTTCTAGTTGCAAAAGAAACTTTGATAACATTGCCATTGAATTCTTTTCCTGTGGAAAGACAGAAAGTGAGAGGAAGATCAATACAGCTCCCAGCAACACAGCAGCAAGTTCAGAAGAACAGAAGCGATTTGCACGTACAGACTGAACGCAAAGCTTTTAAGATGCAGGGAGTCTGGAGTAAATCTCTTTATTTTTGAAAGCACTGGTGCAAATGTGAGATAGCAAGCACTGAGGTACTTGCTAGGTTCTCCATAAACCCACAGATATTTCTCTTGACTTAAATGTGACCTTTAAGTTGCAATTTAACTGGACACAAAAGAACATTTAAAAGATTTTGGGCCATGTTCGTGGATGAGTAGTTCAGATGTTAGAACTCTGTTCTTCTCCCAGGTCAGGCAACAAGGCTTTTGTACAATTCAACCGCCACCAAAAAAAATTAAATACTCCCAAGTAAGTGAAAAAATGAACTTTTTAAATACAAAGTCTCAGTTCTTCATAGATACAAGGTTTATCACAGAACAAACAGGACTGCGTGTATACCTAATGTAGTCATATTTGCTTTTGCCTCCTAGACAAAAGTCAATTTGCATTTTATTAGCAAAATACAAACCATCAAATCGCATGCCATGTCAGATGTTTTACGCACTGCCATTTCACACCAGATACAGAGTATGTCCTTTTGTTTCTGCCCAATATTATTTAAATTCTGTGAACACAGAAGGTCATAGGAGCAGCCACTCCCCCCCCCTCCTCAAGTTTACTACTACAAGAGAGTATCACTGTATTTCCGGCATCCAGTCTGAAAAGTTTTGTATCAATGTATTTCTGGGATCTGCTTTCTTCCTCCACTGAACCCGTAATTTACAAAACCCTCGCTCTTCACTGTGTATATACAAAGCACTTGGCACAAGATTGCCATAACCATTGCCAAACTCTAAAAATGCTACCACAACGCAATATCAATACTAACAATAATATCAATACTAACACTGTAGGAAACCCCTCCAGCTGCTAACACAGATTACAGCTCTATTGGTCTGAACAAGTTAGGCTCTCCCGAGTGACATGAACACCATCTTTCATACTTTCTGCACTGATGACTGAGGTACAGCAGCAAACCCTAACGGTTTCATTACACGTTTTTGGTTTTAATCACTACCTGCTGTTCCACTGAATGACAGAAAAGCCAGCACACACAAAATAGCAATGAAACAGAGGTCTCTGTAAAACAAAACAAAAACCCCCTAAAAACAAAAAACCAGAACACCAATCAAAAAACAAAAACCCACAAAAAAAAAAAAAAAAAAGACAAACAAGAAGTAGCATGGGGTCCCTGATGAGGTTATTGATTCGCTTCTTCCACTGCTTGTTAGATTCATAAATAACAAAAAGAACAGGTACTCTCACCCACCATCAAACCAGTCAATTGCTGCTTTAGCAGAAGGAGGGTCATCAAAAGATACCGTTGCTTCTCCCTTTGGTTTCCCAGTATCCTTATCTGTATAAAGATTTATCATAGGTTTGCCAGTCTTTTTGTT
Source organism: Burhinus oedicnemus (assembly GCA_008921705.1). Lineage (NCBI taxonomy): Eukaryota > Metazoa > Chordata > Aves > Charadriiformes > Burhinidae > Burhinus > Burhinus oedicnemus. Next base: position 29,521 of record VFFE01006357.1, on the reverse strand, counting down.
GGTCTGAAAAGAAAGGTTGTACACTTGGCATAGGAGAAATATTGGTAAAGCCAGTTCATAGCATAAACTGTAACAGCTAAGTATCATTAGAAAAAAGATTCTCTTGGAGCTAGCCTGCAGAAACAGATGCTTTTGACTGAAGGATACTGACTGGCTGTTCTCCATGAAGTAATGATAGGCCCAGCTTTTACAAAAATTGAGGTCAAGTGCAGGAAGCCCTAATTTAGAATTACAGAAACAGAAGAAATAGCCACAGAACACAGAAGCAGACTTGCTGAAGTATGAGGGTAGTACAACAGATAGTGTCAGTGTTCAGGGTTATAAAGACTAAAAGAAGAGATAGGAAGCAATTTAATGTCACTAGAAAAAAGCTGCTAGTGCTGCCAGCTTACAAATGAGCTGTCATCTGGGAATCCAGATAAAAATATTATCTACAACTGCTGGGGAGTCAGAGTGAGCATCTGCCTTGAATGATATCAGTACATTTCCAATACACTAGCTCCCCAAGTTCTTTTTCTTACCAATGATTTCTCATTTCACATACCTTTATAATACCAATTTGTTTGAAATAGTCTGCCACTTGATCTGTTGAAACATCCTCTCCAAGTCCTTGCACGAAGATAGTGTTGTTATCAGAGTTGTCAGACTCTGAATCTACGAAAAAATAAGTTACATTTACCATGGATTTTTGAGGCAACATTTTAAGCTCAGGTCTATACTGCCCAGTAGCAGACCGTTAAATCCCAAAGGCATCTTGTGTGAAATAAAAGATGAGCAGAAGCATAATTTTGAAGTTAACACCATCAACTTCAAAGATGCATGCACAGCCCCTTCAGATGCTGCAGTACATCAGAGACCAAACACATTCAACAGCTGACCAGCTGTCTGCCACACACTCAACTCGTCCATGCAGCTAGGACATCCAAAACCATCAAAGTAGTATATGTTTTAAATAACACAAGTTTAACAGAAGTGTTATGGCAGTGAAAGCAGCTGGTCAGCTCAAGGAGATTTGAAGTTCATCAGCAAATTCTTACTTGCTGCATGAAAAGACATCCAAAAATTCACGTGCACTTTAATAAAACACATTTCTTTCAAGGAAGACAAGCTTTAGCTAAATTTCTTTTGAGCCATGGGAACTGCAGCAACATCCATCTTTCCAGACGTACATTTTAAAAGCAATGACCCAAGAGCTACAATCCACTCCCACCCACTGCTTGTTTTCTTACCAGCATCTGATCTTGGTCCATAATCCCTTTGACCTATGAAACGGGTTGGGTTTTTTTTTTAAAAAAAAAAAGGAAAAAAAAAGAAAAATACTATTTTTAGCAAAACATTTTCAAGTGACTTTTTTAGAGACAAGAAAATATCTAAAGTATGTATGTAATGCATCTAAGATCTAAAACATTAATTGGAGATTTAGAGAATATTTAGATTAAAACGTTCAACAGAAGGTGTCTGTAGGACGTTAACGTGTTCTTTAACTTGCAGCACGTGGCAGTTGCCACACTGATGCTATGCTGGTGTTATCTTGCCAATGCTGGTTGTCAGATCACCAAGCAGTTTACCACTTTATTTTTTTTTTTTTAACCTCTAGTACCTTTCTAATAAGCATTTATAACAAAAATTTTAAAAAGAAAAGAAAAAAGAAAATCCTGTGAACGTCACTGTCTCCACAAATTCTTTCATGCAATTTGACAAAGCAGAAATCCAGTTTATTGCTAAAAGTTTGGCTATTAAAACTCATGAACACACCAGCCTCACCAAAACGCTATAATGCTTCTACTAGATAGTAACAAGATATTGGTGGCTTTTAGATTTATAAAGAATTTCCACTGAAACATTTTTGGATACTCGGCACTTACCACCGTAATTTTTGAAGCCACCACGGTCACCACCACTGCAGAGGAAAAATTGAAGAAATGATTTCTTCCTTAAGTCTCTATGTGCTGAGCCCAAGGCTCAATCTACAGTTAACTGATCACAAGTTGAGAGTTACCGTCTAGCAGCTAAAGCACCATCTCTACGATCTCCTCACTACTCATTCACGTTCAAAGATTAAGTTACATGAAAGTGAATAATCTCACAGGGTGCTGCACTGGAGAAGAGAAGCCCTACAGGGTATTTTAAACTAACCCCCACACATGTCGTTGTTTCAATACTTTCTCCCATCCCACAAGCCAAAATGACTGCTATTAAAAACTGGGTTTTAAAACAGAAACATTATTATCATGAAGGTTAATGGGCTTTAATTGTAGATGTAATTGCTACTTTGGAATAATTAGTACTTTAGTACTTTCGTAGAAGTAAGAAGAGCTAAAGTTAATTAACCTTCATTGTTATGCCTTTATATACGGGGGACAAATTAGCAGTATCAGCCATTCTCTGAGAAAGGGTCTGTGGGGACCTACTGCACTGTTAACGCTTGACATTACAGAGAAGGTGTGTGTATGTGAGCTTCAAAAGCAGAGGCCGTGAAGTTTTATTTCATTCATTCTGAAACCTGTGGCACAAAATGTAGACCAAGTTAAGAGATTAAACACATCAATTTTCAAAGGTTAGAAGGGGATTTTAAACAGGACATTACGCCTCCAATTATGTGCATGAAAATAAACCCTCACTCTTTTCAATGTAAATGGTTTGTACTCGTAGGATTTTTCACAACAGCATTTTTAAGTGCATCCATGTTATGAACACAATATAATCAATATTCAAAGCCTTCAGGAAAAATACAACCACTGGATTTTTTTAGAAAGTCAATAACCAAGTTTCCAAAAGACTGTCTCATACTGCCACGTAAAACTGCCTGCTCGCCCTCCTTCACATGGGGGAAAATTAGGCAGGCTCACCTAATCCTGGTAGCTTTCACACTCAGGAGCTAAGACAAAGGCAGTGTAAGTTCAACCTCTGATGCAGAGGGCTGTCTCCTGACTCTGGAACTACTGTGCCAGTACGAGTAGCTTCTTCACCAAATGTGCTTTACAGCTGGAAGTCAGTCCAGGTTTTAATTCAATCTATCTGCCAGCACATCAGAGTCCAAACATGGGACGCAAGCACCCAGCAAAAGGCAACAGAATAAAATCAGGGAGTAACTTCTTTGCCATTCTGTGTATCTGTTTTCTGTTACAGCAAATGCAAAATCATGAATGGGAGGTACTGCCTACTTAACGTTTATGAGATAAAATCTGTCCAAAGTCAGGGACAAGAGAGAACTAATGTTTCAACAGATATTATCAAAACTGGATTAAGAGAGACACTCTTTGAAGGGTGACTGACATTCTGTGACAGTACATATAAGGAGTATTAGATGTTTGTCACAACAAACTATCACTTTTACTGGGACTTTTCTTAAAATAAATTTTTGCCACAGATTTTACATTGCTTCTCTACAGAAAAAAATCAGAATGTTAAACTGCAGTGTCATTTACTCGTAAGTAATTCATTCTGCTCATTAAAGAGGCAAAATGAATGAATTTTATATGCAACATCAGTGCTGGTCTTTATTCAAGGCTGGCTATTTTCAAGGACTGATGATAAAAACACAATGGTGATCGTAAAATTTACTGTAAATATCTTTCTGCTACCTCCAATGCACTTCAGCTGAAAAAAAAAAAAAGCCCAAAACACAACAATTTTCAGTAGGATGCCTGCTCTTCTACGATTTTAACCATGGAAATGTTATCAAAGTTTTCCAACCCCAGATTATGGTCCCCATTCATCAGGACAGCATTATCCAGAACATGTACATTTTCTGATTTGAAAATACACAGCAGCAGAGACATAAATTAGAAAAACCCAACAATCTAAAAACATACAGAAAATAAGTTTATGATTAACACAGCCAGGATTTTACAGGAAGTGAGGATTTTGCTAAGATGCTGGTGTAAAAATGTGTGCATCATGATTCCGAGAAGCAATAGTTAGGTATGTAAAATGTAAAGGAAGTTACAGTCAAATGTCTAATTTCTAACTTTGTGATACAGTAATTCTGCACCCCACACTAACAAGTGCAATCCACAATTTTTATTAGTTTTTTAATTAACATCTGCAGAAACATGTTTTTGCCCAAGTATGCTTCAGCATGTTATCTTCTGCTTAGTCTCACATGACCAACCCAACCAAACCCCGCGTCAAATCAGTGACAGATACCTTCGATAAGGGATTAATGCTTTCCTCCATTTTTAAGTCACATTTCATATGTGATTTATAAAGCTGCAGTGTGTTACCCTCCTGAAAGTGCCAGGCAGAGCTACCTAAGACACCCAGAAGGCATGTGGATATGCTGCAGCAAGCGAAGTCAAACACAGAAACTGTTTGCAAGCAGCTGATGCCGCAGTCTGAGATTTACCCCTCACTGAGACCTGAACTCTTAAGTCTCAATCTCAGCAGCTGAATCAGTTCCCACACTATTGTCACAGAACACGTGGAAAATATAATTGCAGTGTTTCAGCCTATTGCTTTATCAGTCTTGTACGCAGACCAAATAGACTGGCGACCAAATGGAGTTTGGGGTTTTAATATCCTATGTTAGGATCATGAACAGGTAGCTAAAATTCAGCGACGCCACCAACAAAGATAATAAAATAAAAGAGCCTGAACTGCAAGCAGCCAGAACGTGTATGTGGCATCATTCATAGCAACAAAAACTTACTGCTACAAACGAAACATCATCTGATGTTCTTTTCTCCCTATACTCAGTCATATATTTAAACATCACCTACTGGAGTGTAAATGGAGTTCATCAGAACATTGCTTACTTCAGCTGGGAATAACTCCTTAAATTAAAGGCAGTTATGTGGAGAGCTGAACATTACAGAAACAAGAAATGTACTCTTTAAAAGTGATGAGATATTGGCAGAAGTAACACTAAGAACTCGGGAACCAAATTTCAGCCTCCAACATGCATCTATGTCTTGCCAAGCATGTGGGAGTTACACATAAGAATGTATTTTTACAAACAAGAAAGGAATGCTTAGTGCCCCAATAAAGTCACTGACAGATGGCTTTTTTTTTTTGCTGCCTATATTTATTGCCTCTGTTCATGTTTTTCCAAAGTCTATATAAGGCTAAGCTCAAGCATATACATTACAAGTCAAAATATTAATTCTGAACACAAACCGCACTGTTGTAGAAAACATTTGCACTAAGTTGTAGTTTCTTTATATCACAATAAGCTAATTCCCAGTCATAATAGCTAATGTAGCAATTAAGCTGCATAGGTAACTTTTGTTTACAGTAAATCAACACCAAATATGCACAAGAGGAAAACAACAACAAAAATCTATGCTGAGCAAAGCTAGGATTTCTATGACAAACCCTAATGCAATGCCAAATCCTTTTCTAAACTGCATCTACGTAGTTCCACCAACACAGGCTGCATGAGCAGGTTCAAAGGCAAAGCTTCTCCCATTTATTCCAGACTCCAAAAGCAGGGCAGTGTCACAGGTACAGCCTGAATGGCTTTCCCAAGATGCGAGAAAACAAACCTGCTTTATATGGCTACTGTATTTCCCACTTACGCGCTTAACCAAAACAATTCATTCCCACACCACAATGAGCAATTAATTCCTTACCTTTTGGATGAGGACTCTAACAAAAAGGTGACTTATTCTACAATGAAACTTGGAAAAATAACTCAGAGTAAAACTCTGCATTCTCAAGACCTGGTATAGCTGCTTTCTAACCAAAACAGCTCAAAGATGGGACTCTTCTACTATGGGTTTAAAAAAAAAAAAAGAAACCCAAGGAAACAAAACCAAAAAACTACGCAAAACCCCACATTTTCACAGGATGATTTCTTACCTTATCAGAAGTTATTTTCCCCTTGATTATACAGTTTGTTATTTAATTTAACCTTTTAGACTTTTCTAATAAGCATGACTTCAGTAAAGTATGTCAGAAGCAGAATCCTCCCTCATAATTATGCAGAAAGACTGAATAAACACTGTAGTTTCAGAAAAAATTCACTGCAAGCGGCATTAAAGACTGCATCAGAAGCGGACAAACTTCCTAATAAATGCCTTCCCACTTTGTGGTATTTTCCCCCACTTCTCCATTCACCTCCACTCTTTTCCTTCCTTTGGCTTTCAAGTCTACTGAAGTACTATTATCTACGTGGATGTGTTAACAAAATTTTTCTTACATTTTGGAAAAATACAGGAAGAGGCTTTATTTTCACAGACATCAATTTATCTTACTTTATCTTGCAAAGACAGAAGTTTGTTTCAAAGTGATAAAATCTACTGAAAGTATGTTTTTTGAAGCTCACATTTCATTCCTCTTATTGGAAAGGGCTCAGCTATAAACAATTTTGTAAAACCCCAGATTTTATCATAGGCATATGGAAAACACTCATTCACATAGAAAAGCTGATTAAAAAAAATTGTTCGGTTTTAACTGAAAATGAAATTAGAAATTACTTTGCTAGTTAAGTTTATATTATGTAAAACCCCAGCAAACTGTAATACAAAATAACTATTAATACGCTTTTGTAATTGTGCTACCACACCTAATTAGGAGAGACAAGGTCCACCTACATCATCAAAATGGCAAGCCATGAATTACAATTTGGGACCACCTTAGGAGCAGGCAAATTTTAAATATGGTTCAAAAATAAATACCTTAAAAAGTCACCAAGTCTTAACATACTGTTGGTTTATTTTATGTAAATTAGATCAGTTCAAACAAACAGCATTGTATAATTAGAGTTCTTCATCTGGAGTTCTAGCAATAACCCAGAACCATGCGGCCTATTAAAGGGTAAATGGTGGGGACAAGCAACACCTCAAAGCTCAATGGAAGCTTCAACGTTCTCACTTCGCACCACTGAGCACTCTACACCCCCAACCATTTCACAGAGGTACATACAGGGAAGCCAACTGTGATAGTTTATTAAGAAATAATAATGTCATTGGGCCTAATTCAATAGGATTTAAAGCAAAGGTCCCAGTCTCAAACCTACGCGTGAAATCATCTGCAAGCACAAAATTAAATATGTGCATAAATTTTCTTGACAGGAACAGGGCCTAAGGCAATGGCAGAAGGGGTAACAGTATTGTTAGCATTTAAAATCTACCTAAAATAAATGTGTTTAGACTGACAGCTAAACCAATAATAAAAACTGTATTTTAATGGAAGATTAAAATTGCAAAAAACAGTAAAGAACAAGTAATGCTATTACTAAATTACTCCTAAATTATTTAGGAAGCAGAAAGATTAGCCAACCTTAGTGTAATGATTTGCCACTGTAAAGTCAAAATAATTCCTGCTAAAATGTTAGCTATCTTAGCTATGAGTTTTAAAATACTTTCTCAATCCCTGGCCGTTGGTCATCTTGTCATTGAAAACAAATTTTTACAGGTTTTAAAATATCTTATTTCAAGGGATGGGCTCAGGCAGTTTTTGTATTGCAACTCACGTAAATAAAATGCAGCTATCTGTCCTAACGATCAAGTGCTTGGTCTCAATCTATCTGGACCTAAAAGCTTTTCCTAGGCAAAACGCACTTCTGTGCAGTGCAGAAAGGTTTAATTTTAGAAGCCTTCCAGTTTTGGAAATCTAAATCTGATCCGTATAGGAACAGACATATAGTAAACAAAAATTAAAAATAGCTAAATAATAAGAAACAAAGTTAAGGAACTGCGGGCACTGGAATGAGATCACTTACCTATATCCAGACATATGACCTCTTCCATCCATGTCATATCCCCCTCTACCTCCTCCCTGTGACCCGCCATATCCTCTATTATCTTCTCCATACCTACTCTTTTCACGACGATCATCTGGAGGAATGAGTAAAACAAAACAAAACATGAGGAAATTGTAGTGCAAACTGCAGTGCAGTGAAAATTCCCAAGCTACAATTTCCGCCCCCCGCCTCAAGTCTGCCATTTTTATCTGGAAAGCATCAACTCCTAAATCTCTCTTACATTATCTACGTCACAAAGTAATGGAGCAAAGTTTGATTTTGTTCCAGTTATCTCCCTTGGCTTCCAGGGCCACAAGGTATGTCAGAATGTAAACACTCTGTACTTCAATTACGCTCCGTTTTCCAATCATTAAACACATATTGCCTAAAATACACTTTTCATTTTACTTCCATATAGCCTTCCCAGTTTGCAAAAGACATCACTGAAGACAGAACAAGGATAAAGAGTGTGGGTTGTGCTGCTTGTGGGACGTTACTGCAAAAAAAGGGTTGATCTTAAACTCCTCATTTCCTTCTATCTAAGAATTCACCTACACAGCGTAAAGCTGGAATGTGAAGTGCAAAAGCTCTTCATGACTGATCAAGACATGTTACCCTCATGCAGGAAGAAGGTTCAAAATAGCTTAGGAAGAAAATTCCATTTAGAATTTGCAGAACTCAGGGATATGGAGTTTGCAAGGCTGCCTCCAACAAATGCAAATGCAACAATTTTGGGGCCCCAACAGTTTCATCTCTGCATAATGTTTTCAAAGTCTTAACAAATAAAACACTCCCCAAGAATATCATATGGAAAACGAGCTTTAACTATTCATCAAATCAACTGTCTGTGGAAGGAAATCCAACTATTTCACAGTGTTTCTGATCAATTTTATTTGCCAATATTGAATTCAACTTGTGAATTTTACCTTGGCTGTTGTGGCTATAGCTTCCCTTCTGAGACTGGTAGGACTGCTGAGAATGGCCGTATGAGCTTTGGTGCTGGTTATAGCCTGACTTTTGGTCATAAGAGCTCTGGTGGCCATAGCCCGACTGCTGGTCATATGAGCCCTGGTGGCCATAGCCCGACTGCTGGTCATATGAGCTTGACTGCTGGTCATAAGAGTCTTGGTTTTGTCCATAGCTTGACTGCTGGTCATAAGAGCTTTGGTGCTGACCATAGTTTGACTTTTGTTCATAAGAGCCTCTTCCACTTAAAATAAACAGAATTTGAATTAATGGCTAAATGTTCACAGAATAGAGAGCAACATAATGGCTGAAAATTCACGACATTGCTAAAATTTCCTAGTCACAGTCACCTCCCAGTCATTACTGGCATACGGATATGAAAATACTGTTTCATCTCTGTTGTGATATATCTAGCTTCCAGTAAAAGCAAGGCAGAAAACTGTATCTTACCACCGCTTTCAAGACATCCTCAGATTCCACTGTACATGTAACATAAGAGCAGCACTCCCCTTACATATCCCAGTACAATGCTTGCTTTCTCCCCTCTCCCCAGTAGAATGACAATGGCTGATGGATAGCCCATGACCTGATAACTGCCAAATCCTTCTCTACAGAACTGCAGAGTAGACACACACTGCTCATGTTTTATTGTGCAGCTGATACTTCCACCTACAAAAAAACCAAACCAAAACAAGAAAAAACAAAACAAAATTTTGCTTTCACTGAGTTGCAATCTATCTTTTTCTGGGCGTTCTACCATTTTGCCAAGAACTTTTCTAACTCTTGCGATACCCTCTAACATACTTGCAGTTCTTCCCACTTCAGTGCCATCCACATATACTATCCCACCAACTTTCATCAGAAACATTGACCAACATCACATCTAGGATACTCCAACACAATTTGGCTATACATACGAAGAGAGTGCCGTAACTATTCTCTGACTAAAACAACTTTATAGCAACCACAAAGATATCTCACCCACACCATATTTTCCTAGGCTACTTCAGCGTCCAAGGCAGAAACAAAAGTATTTTGAAAATCCAGATCTATGAGAGAGCTGTTCCAGTTGGGTTACCCTTTCACAGCAAGACATTATATAGATTTATGAGAAATAAATTGCATCCAGGAAACACTGGCTGTTACTCATACCTTTGTTTTCCCCCTGGGTACTTAGCTGTGACTTAACTATTATTTTTTCAGTAACTGAAATTAATCACAGACCTCTGCCACTCTTTCTTCTCTTCCTCCTCCCTGCTTCCACCCTCTTCCAAAAGAAGAGGCACTACATTTGCCATTCTCTGGTCTTTGGCAATCTTACTTGCTAGCCAAAATGTCTCAGAAAACCAAACAAAATCTAAGAACCTACAGAAAGCTTCCACCAGCTTTTCAAAGCACTCTAAGATGAAGTTCATTGGGTGCAACCAATCTTGAAATATCCCACCTGTGTAAATACCGTCTAATCTGATCCCTCACAGTTCTAGCCTAGCTCTTAGCTTTAACATAACTAATCCTAGGGGCAAAGAGATTGAGAAGATTTTTGTTAGTATCTTCACTTCAAAAAAAAAGTCAGCTCCACTTTAGCCTTTGCACCACCACCAACGAAGGAAGCACCATTGAGAGCATCCACTGTTTGCCGGTTTTCCTTCCTTCCTTCCCTTAGGATGCGAGAGCTACAGTTTTGTGACTACCCTCTTCAAAGTTGCTATCACTTAATTTCTCAGTTTCCCCTTACATGTTACAGCCATACATTGAAAAGTTTCCCTCCAATGCCTTTTATTCATTTTCTTGATCAAAAAGCACTTGCTGGAGAATAAATATACGCTCTACTGCATTTTTTCCCCCACTGGACATCTACAGAGTTAAAAACTACACTATTGCCTAGTCCTGTACCTTTGTACAGATCTAATAAACACTCAGAAAACAAAGCAAAACAGAACTTAACCACATTCCTGCCTTCTTTAGAGATGCAAAAAAGACTCAGTGACAGCACCTACTGCTTACAGATTAAGACCTTGCTTGTTTATACTGAGATATTTTGTAACAGTAACTACAAATACAGATACCAAGTACAGGTTTACTCAAGTCCAGATTCTTTTATCAGCTTGCAACAAAATACAAAAAATATTTGGACCTTGGACACAAGACAGAAGTTTAGTACATGACCGTATATTTTAAAGAGGTCACATGATCCTCAATAAAGATCTAATGCAAGCAGTAACCTTGACGTGTATGCATGAAACTTGTAAATTAGATAATGAAGCGGCCTTATAAGTCATTATGGGAAGTTGGGTTTTATTTTTCAACATACTTTAAAAGTTGTATCATTAATCCTCCTGAAACTGATTCGAGTACAACAACACTTACCAAGTAAAACACACTTGTAACAGCATGAAGTACTGAATCAGACTGCAGTATGAAATGCACATTGAAGTTATTGATAAGAATATACACCCCTGATGTTTTGAGAATCCTACTTAGTTGGGAAAAAAAAAAAAAAGATATTTCTTAAATGATATTTCTCAATCTTTTCCTCTTCTTTCACCATGAAAAGGCATTCTAAGTCACAGAAGAAGTCTGCAAATCTAAGACAAGCTAAGAATTTCCTTGCTAACAGCTTATTTGAAGTTAATAAAGAGTACTGTAAGCTTACACAAAAGAATGTGACTGGAGAGGTACTTGATCTGTCTTTGTCTTTATCAAAATACTCTCTACCAAGTCCACTCTTCATTGTAGTTGCTATCCAAAGACTTTCTAAAGTGTATCTCCCCGCACAGCTTTACTTCAGAACAAATGCATCCATCCTTCTTACATAAAGAAATATTCTTCCCTTAACCTCCTGTTCTTTCAGGCATTAAAAACGTCTTAAGAATGTGGATTTTCAGACCCTTACCCTCTATTTTAGCAATGATAGCAGGAAATCTGTTATGGCTCTAGTTAAGAATGTACAACTACTTCTTTAAATAGATACTGTTAATCTCAGCTTCCTTACCCTCTAGACGACCCTTTCTGCTGCCCCTGACTGCCATAAGATTGCTGGTTGTATGAGCTCTGATTCTGATTTTCATAACTGGATTCATCATCGTATCCTTGCGAATCTTGTCCATAACCTGGAAATTGACGAAGAAATTTTTTAGTAAATATTCACCTTTTAATTACTGCCAATGAATGTAACAAGCTAGCCAAACCTGTTTGATTTTGTCCATAGTTCCCATGATAGTTTCCATAGTTCTGTCCATAGGAGGAGTTGTCTCCACTCTGCCCATAACCAGAATATCCCTGTAATTTAAACAAACGTACTCAAATAAGTGTAATTTCCACAGCAGGTAATTACAGTTTTCCTTTGCTAGATATGACTGCAAACATCACGCACAACTGAGAATGGACTTCTTCCCAGCCTGGATAGGGTCACCCAGGAACAATTCTTTTTACTCAAAGAACATCTGCTTTGAAACACATAATGTTGTTTTCAACTTACCTGTGCTTGTCCGTAATTTTGACTGCCCTGATTGCCATAGGACGAATAGCTGTAACAGAAAAATGCGTTCAGTAAATGCTTACAGTGCCCTCCACATGGGTTGGAAAGTAAAGGTATTTTTGGTGTTATTTTAAGTTTCTTTTCGTTCCAAAAATAGGTGTTTAATCCCAGTACTGCAGTTGTAGGCATATTAGAACTGCATCAGTAAACTAATGGTTACTACAGCTGACTGTCAGAAACCAGAAGAGCTTATTTTAATTTCTGCTCTGTTTCAAGTGTAAATTTAAAGTACATGGAAGTCAAGCTTACTGTAATTTGACAGATTCTTCACAATGACAGAAAACCTCATTGTATGAAACAAAGGCATTTTAAGTTTTTCAGTATATTCTTACAAAGTTACTTTTATTTTCATCAATTACTGTCAATTTGGTATTTATTGGACTACTCCACAATAACATCATCATCATCAAAAACCACATTAGCTTTAGATTATACTTACTCCTTATTCTGCCACTTTAAAACTTCGTCAACTGACAGAAGAACCGTGCTGAAACTCATATCACACTCAGATACAAACTCAAACTCATGCAGTGCTACATGCATAGAACCTTGTGCTCTCATTAGCACAGTCAGTATTAGACGCAATTTTCATACTTCCATAAGAACACTCTTGTTTCACTGATTAAAATAGCCTCCCCAAAAAACTTCTGCTATTTTATGAACTGGCTTTTAAATTTCACAATTACCAACACCAATCAGAGCATTTTAACAAAAAGTTCCCTCTAATGGGAAGATAAAATGGAGAAATAAAATTTTACATCTATATGGCCCATCATCTTCACACATGTATAGCCTTTGACTAAGACACCAGTGAACAGCTTAAGGCAGTCATACAAAAAATTTCTCTATATTCATAACATCTCAAAAGTTCTTACTATTAAAAGATGTCATTCCAATTTCAACCTACTTATTGTCTTCCCTTCAGGAATGTAAATTTTTTTCCTGTTTTCGAAGGAATCTTAATAAAGGCCCAGGGCAGCAAGCTTTCTGCACCTCTAACTCCAAAAACTTATCAACACTGTATCATGCCCAAAGATTCAAACATCATGCCAGGAATCCAAAATGGTCTTTTATTTTGCAGATTTAATTGCTAACAGCAAAAAACCCCACACATACCTCTGCTGGCCCCCAGACTGACTGTAACTTCCAGAATCTAGAAAAAGAAGTAAGTCATATTGAGAACTTCCAATTAATATTTTAGTGCTCTACTTACTATAATAGGAAGAAATTTGGGGAGAGGGAGAAAGGTTCAAGTACACTGGATAATGCAGCTACTTTCCCTGCAGAATGGGACAGCTTCCTCTTTATTAACAAAAAAAGAAAACGCTAAGACCAGAACAGGAGCACAGAAGCACAGCACGTGGGGGGCACGACACAGGTGTTGAACTTTCCTTTTGAAGGATCTCATTTCCATTGTCAAGGCATCTCTTCAAATATTCAGGACCACACAACCCCCTCTAATGGCTGTGATCAATGAACAGAAAGCAGCAGCTTAATTACTCGAGCAAAGCTAAGTATGTCAGTCCTGCTGAACCCCTTTTTAAGATGTCGTAAGAAAGTTCTACCTAGCAAAGGCCAGAGACACAAGCAGAATTTGGAGATGTAAAATCAGGGATGAAGGAACCATGACATTTCCCTTCTTCTCCCATATTGCAAAAGGGGAAACATCACTGATAGCTCAAACCATGCAAGAATTAATTCATTTACACACAACACAAGTCATCCAGGCAGGTATTATAAATATTATTTCCAATTAATGTAAACCTCTTATGATGGAAATTGATTCTTTAAACACATTAGAAGAACGTGAATTTCAAAATGTGACCTCAAGTTAAATAAATAAATTCCTTGAAATGTTTTGATTTGTATTTAAAGTAGAGCATCTAATTTGTAAAAGCTATCAACATTACAAAAAACTCTACTACCTGCTAGCTGGAATTCAGTTCTTAAATAGGGTGCTTTGTCTTTACTGATTTAGCTTATCACATTACTTTATCTTGTTAATTGCACAATGATGGATTTCCTTGTCTTCTGCAAAACTGCAAATTTTTATGTGTTAACAGGTCTCACTATACATGGGAAAACACACATTCCTACCCATTTAGTTTCCCAATCCAGCTGCACGTAACAGATGCAGACACACAGAACACACATGCATTGCTCCCTCAACCCTTCAGGATTCAGATGGTCACGAGGAGGCTTCACCTCTTTAGAGACGCCCACACGCCTCAAGCTGCTCTACCCCCTACCAACTTCTCAACCACATGGACTCCGTCAATCTCGCTTTCTATGCCGGAGTCTCAATTCCTCTTGACGTTTTTGCTTGAAATTCCCACCTTCTTGTCAATACCCAAACATCTTCTTCCTTTCTCTACCAGCCTCACCAGTACCGTCACGCTGGAAAACATCCCTGCAATTTTCCTGTTCCTTTCAAATCACTTCAAGAATTTGTACAAATATTGTGGTGCCGCAGCCTAATAAAAACTATCAAGAGCTCCTCCGTTTTTATCCCTGCTTTCAGCCTTTCCCCCACTCACTCTTTCTAACTTCTACACCTCAAGCTGACTAAAAAGCTGAAACCAAAGAGTGAATTACAATGCGTGTAAGCGTCATAAACTATAAACGATTATAACCATTTTCCAATCAAAACACACATCAAATCACTCAAAGTCTGTTCATTACAGCTCTCATCTGGTTGTAAGTCCAACCCTGCCAGTACTTACACATATACTTCAACATGTGCATATATACCTCCAAGATGAGGATATCACCTAAGCTATTCAGACATTAAGGAGCATTTTTAATGGTAAAGTACCTCCTCCAGGCAATAAAAAAAGCATCAAATTTCATATTCTGTAAAAGTAGCATTTACCAAAAGCTAAGATGAGATAAAAATACTTCAGGCATTCTATAAAGTGGTTTCACTCAGATGTGAAACACTCTCCTCCTTTTGCTTTGCTACACAATTATTTCCTTGCCTTTTCATAATGAAAAGCATTTAAAAAAAAAAAGTGCAACTCAAACATGTTTATTGTTTTTAATGACATGAAGGTCAATTTTTTATGTTATTTCAATTTAAATTATCATAAAGATTACTATTAAATAGGTAATGGCATTTTAAAATAACGGTTTCACTCTAAAATTTATATGCCATTAATGCTGCTAATTAAAATAAAGAATATTAATGGCTGTACCAGAAAGAATTCTTGAGTAAGGATGTAATTAGCTATAAATTAAAGGACTACATTTAATTCTCCTTAGCATCTCCCTTACGAACTTCTGCCAAACCACAAAATTTTGGAAGAAGTTTGAAAACAACCAGATAAGGAGCCTGTAAAAAACAAATACGTAGAATCAGAGGAATTTCCTTTATTTATACATTTTTCTACATCCTTTGTTGGACTGCTTAGTCTACAGACTTCTGATCAATTTATTTGGGTGGGCTCAATGGGGACAAGTGTCTAAGTATTTTCGGAAACAACAGATAGTTTATTCTGGAAATTCCTGGATACGCAGACATTTTTTCTGAATGTTTAAAAAGCTCATAGAAAAATTTCCTGTGAATGAAGTGGAGCATGGCAGACTAGCCACCTTGCACTGCTCAGGAAGTGTATTCCTCTTAAGATAGAAAAATCTGTTCTGACCGCTTGAAAACTGAAGTTCTCATACAAAGTATTTCATATAAAGAATCAGCGTTGCTTCTGTAGTATTCACAACAGAAAAATAATCTCATGTTTAAGCATTACTATAGAGTAAGAATAGAGCAGACACTCTCAGGTGCCTGACTGGTAAGTACCTGAGGTCTGGGAAGAAAGTGGTTTTATTTTACTGCCCAACTTTACTCATTTAGTAAAGACTTCATGGTCTGAACTCATTACACAGTAGCTTCAGACATGTTTCCTTCTCATGACAAATGGCTGTCCTTGCATTAAAGGATTCCTTTAACATATCTTGTTTTGTTTTGTTTTTATTCTCTATCTTTCATATACACAGTGTGAGACTACACTAAGATGGCCCAGCCCTAACAAAACATGGCTCGCTCCACAAAGCACTTACAGCCCTTGAATTCCTTCTCCCACTCTGGGGTACGCTACCTATCCATGGCTTCACAGGGGAATCACTGCTAGTGGGATGGAAACTTTTCCACCTCAAATGAGATGAAGAAACGGCCACACAACATGCTCGCAGAAGCCCCAGGAGATGCTGGACTGTGTCGAGTCATCTGGGACAGCAGACATACTGTCTCCATACTCAACTAAAGGCCTCCACTGGGAAAAGAATAACAGCCAGAGCATTTTTAAGCCCACACCAGGGGGACTGTGAAGTTACCCCCTTTGCTATGCTGGCGCCCTCAGGGGGGCTGCTAGAGCAGAATGCAGAGCAGATGCAGCAGATACTGGGACACAAAGGTGGGTCCCATGCTGGGGGGTGAGAAGGACATGTCCCAAAGGGGGTATGACCCAAGGGAGAAGGTGTTTGCATTCCATAGCAGGGGTGGTGACCCAAAGCGGGGAGCAGACAAACCATGCTGTGGTGAGTAGCATGACCAAAAGGCGCATCCACATCTCACACTGGGGGAACAGGACACAGCCCGAAGAGGGGACCCACACAGGGGGAGGGGCTGTGACCCCTGGGGGTGGGGGGTGCTTACATTTCACAGCGAAGGGGGTACACGACCCAAAGGAGGGGGAACCTACACGGAAAGGGGGTCCACATCTCACACCGGGGGGGAGGGTACAACACAACCCAAAGGGGAGGGGACAAACCCCAAACGGGGTGCCAACACCCCACGCAGCACTCCAGCAGACAGCCCCGATGGGATCCTGACTCCGCACCCCCCAACCCATTGCAACACGGGGGGGCGTGGCCCGTCTGACCACGCCCCGGCAATAAATGGGCGGAAGGGATCTCAATCAAAAGGGGGCGTGGTCAGATGGGGGCGTGGTTCCCCTCCCCCTCTCCGTCGGCCAGGAGCGCGGAGCGGGCGGTAAACGGGGGGTGGGGAAGGGGGTGTGAGGGAGGGAAGGGGCCGCGTCTCCCCCCTAACATGGCCGCGGCCTTTTCCACCTGCGCCACATGGCGCTCGCCCACCCTCCCGCGCCCACCACACCCGTACGGGAAACGAGAGCCGCCGCCGCCACCGCCCCCTTCAGCTCGCCGGGCCTGGAAGCACCTACCCGAAGCCATGGCGGCGGCAGCCGTTAACCGAGCTGAGGGAAAAGGGGGGGGAAAAGAGAGAGAGCGAGAACGTGAGGGAGACCAAGCGCCGCGCCGGCCGCGCGCACACTGAAGCACCCGCAGCTCGCGCGGACTGCGGGGCCCGGCAGCCAATCAGTGCGCGCGGCGCCTACCACGTGAGGCAGGGAGGTGGGGGGGG
>VFFE01006357.1:666-11933 GCA_008921705.1 Burhinus oedicnemus | reverse complement strand
CAGAGCACCCCTCCATCTGCCACTTCCCTTCAGGCCCTGGTGTGTTCAGCCCGTGCCTGCACAACACTGCAGACAAACAGCAAAGTTGATGCCGTTTCAGCAGGTTTAGCCTGGTTTGTAACACACTGCCATGGAAGAGGCCTGTCTTTGGGCAACCCCTCCATTCACTGCCAGCGTGGGTGGGCAGACATGGCTCTGGTGTGGGCAATCCTCTCCACCTCCATCCTTCACACTTGAAGGGAAATAGGTGGCCCTTCCAAGCAGCCTAAACCCACGACACGGTAGCGGGGAGCAGATGGGGGTGGATGGGGCCTTCCCCGCTCGGCAGGGCCGGCCGGGCCTCCCGTGTCCTGGGGCGGGGGGGCCAGCAGTAACGCAGCCTGGGGCGGGCTTCCAGCGATAGCTCGCACCTCTCCCCGAGGATATTTTCCCCTTCTGGAAAGGTAAAAAAAAAAAATAATTAAAAAATTTTAAACAGGATGGGAGGGGGGAGGAACCCGACACACCGCCCGCCCGTCCCCATGGTAACGGGGGCGCCGCAGCGCCTCGTGTTGCCACGGCAACGGTCCAGGCCTTCCGGCAGCGGCCGGAAGCGGGGCGGGGCGAGGTAGCATGGCGGCGGGGTGGGAGCGCCCGCCACCCGCCGCCGCCCTCACGCTGCTGCTGTCGCTCGGCGCCTCCGCGCCTGGGCTGCTGTGGGGAGCGCCCGCCGCCCGCTCCGCCGCCTCGCTGCGGTCCGCCGCCCTGCGTGCGGGGGAAGGTGAGCGGGGGCCGCCGGGGCGGAGCAGCCGCTGGCCCTTTGCCGCCCCGCCGTCCGTCCCCCATTCCGGGGCTTCCCCAAATCCCCCTACCGAGCTTTTGCTTCCCTCCTCTCCGGGCCTTCCCCGGGTCCTGCCCTGAGCCCCGTGGTCGCCCCCCGTCCCGTCCCCCCCATCCTCAGCCCCCATTTCTGGGCACTTCCTCAAATCCTTCACCGAGCCTGCTGCTCCCTCCGTGGCCGGCCCCTCTGGGCCTTCCCCGTGACCCGCACTGAGCCCCTTGCTCCCCCTTGTCTAGGCACTTCCCCCAGCCTGCACCGAGCCTGCTGGGCATCCATCTCAGCTCCCATAGATCAAGCTGCTCCCCCCTTGGCCTTCACCTGGAAGAGGGTAGATTTAGATTACATATGATGAAGAAATTCTTTATTCTGAGGGTGGTGAGGCACTGGAACACGTTGCCCAGGGAAGCTGTGGAGGCCCCATCCCTGGAGGTGTTTAAGGCCAGGTTGGACGGGGCTTTCAGCAGCCTGGTCTAGCGGAAGGTGTCCCTGCCCATGGCAGGGGGGTTGGAACTAGGTTATCTTTAAGGTCCCTTCCAACCCAAACTATGATCTCTGGCCCTTGACACAATGCAGTGTGGAGGTATGCTGCTAGGAGCTTGAGGGATTTGCTTTCCTCAATCCGTGTGGTATTCCCAGAACGATTTTTGTCACATTTTTAATTCCCATGTTCCTGTTCATCCCCGTGCAGTGATTTCTTTTTAGCAGTACAGTGCTCTGAGCTAATGGGTGAATTCCGCCACCTCCTTTCATGTCTCCAGGCGGGCAGTCAGGTTGCACTAGGTTATGCTCTCAACCGCTATTTTGCTGGCTGTGGGACTGAGGTTGATGGGAGGGAGGTGGAGAACTCTTTGCCTCGGTCCTCACTGAGTGCCCAGGAGAACAGCTAACCAGAGGGCCTGTGAGCAATTCTGAGGGCTGATAACGTCCAGGCATTTTTTTGTGAGAAAAATCAGCCTTCTAGCATTTTAAGACGTGTTTATCTTTTGAGCAAAATCATAGTTACCGTAACAGTCATTTTTAGGTCTCTTTCTTGCCTTCTGTTTTAATGAGACTGAAATTTACTACAGATACTGTTGCTTTTTTCCAGGCAGCTTCCCAGGAAGCAGCAAGAGTCAGTCCATATGTCTGCGATACCCAAGATAGCATTTGTTTTAACTCTATTTGGTTATTTATGCCTGGTTTTAAAGGCCTCAAGTTCCTTCTGTTCTATACCAGGATAGAAATGAAAGCTATTAATTAATCCTGTAGGCTCACTCTCCATCTGCTCAAGCATGTCACTGCAGTGGTTTAAAACAAATGCATTGCTGCTTCTCCCTTTCTAATGTGCTGTTGTGCTCAGTTCACAGGTTAGTTACCTACATCTTTGTCTATGAAGACCTGATATCCTTGACGTGCGGTGTTATTATCATCTGGTATTTTGCCAGCAGCTTTGAGAAGAACGTTGGCACTGCGAAGCACTGCTTCCTCACCGTTGCGTTTGCTGTCCTCTCCGCCCTCCTGTACCTCTTACTCGAGACTGTTGTCTCGAAGGTGTCAGAGGTGGAAGATGCCAAAGGATTCATGCCAGTAGCTTTTGCTACATTGGGTGTCTCTACCACCCGCTCGCGGATGAAGAGTACTCTGTTTTTTGGGGTTAGAGTTCCAGTGGTGCTGGTGCCATGGTTTATGCTCTGCATAGCGTGGTTTATCCCCCGCTCTTCTCTCTTGAGTAACCTGTGTGGGCTCCTAGTGGGGGAAGCCTGTATCCTTTCCAAGTGCGAAGCCCTAAACCAGAATGGGATAGCTGGTTCACAAGGGGGAGGACGTGCTGCGGTCTTGTTGCCGAGATACACTGGCTTTATGGTGTTTCCTGGGCTCTTCCTCTGCATTAAACTCCCACTGGCTTTGGCGGTCCTTATCACACCCAGTTCTGCATTTGTATTTCACCTCACACTTCCACTTCCTCTGTGGCTTTAGTGCATGCAGGGAACATGGAGCTGAGAAGGGCGATGGTCTGTGAAGATGGCACTGGGTAGAACTGGAATTCTCCAGGGAAAGTGATTTGTGGCCAGAGGGGGATTGTGTGTGGCTGTGTTAGAAATGAGTGTGTTTTGTCTGCAGTCCTCCTTAACGTGCTACTGACTTCAGATGGTCTTGGCTACTGTTTCTGCTTGGACTTTCCAGAGTCAGTGGGCTCTAAGCTGGACCGAGTGTTCCCTTTCAGCCTCCTAAAGAGGATACCAGGGCTGAAATATATCCCAGGGTCCTTAGCAGAGAGAAGAGCCTTTGAAAGCGGCAAGTAAGTACAGGAGTTCCTGTGAAAGTTCTTATGACATAGGGAAATTTGGAGGCATAAGTGGAGGTGTTAAATTGCCTTTAAAAGCTGTATTGTGCTTGTCGTGTTTATATCCTGGGTGTTAAGGGGAACATACTGACCCATTGATGTTACATTGATGACATTACTGTGACTAATACGTTGTCACACATTAACTCAACCATGTCTTTCAGTGAAAGCTAAATTGAGGTGAAAGACCTCTCATTTGCTGCAAGGGCAGTGTGTACACATGCAAATGTATAGCAGCTCGGCTGACGTGCAGTTCTGCCCTAACATTAGGACTTCTGGTGTTTGTTCCTGACTGTATTGCTCCCTGGGGCGTGATCTTTATCTTTCTTTGTCCCACCTTGCCTCCCAGGAATGCTGTGAAGTGAGTCGTGTCCAAATCTGTGTAGGAGCGGAGCATTATAAATTGAAGATGTCATGAAGTTCAATGTAGACCTTTCAATGCATGTTTTCAGTGTCAAGACAAGATTGCTTTACTGAAAAGAAACCTTGGGGCCTGTGGCTGGTGTTCAGGAATGGTTTTAAGTTTGTGTATATGACAAGCTCACTTGTATTCTAAAAACCTTGGAAATGTAGGTCAAATTTTTCCCTGTTCTAAGATGTTTTCAGTTTCACAGAGGAAGGATGGTTTTCTGTTAAGGGTTAAATTCTATGTATTGTTTAATCATTCAGCTCACTGTAAAGCGTTCTTTAATGTGGAAGCATTCCCAAGTGTTTGCATCTGCCCTCAGCCATGGGGAAATCATAAAAGAAACCCTTGCAGATCCATTAGGGCACTCAGACAAGTGAGCGCTTGCAGGGGAGGCCAGGCAGATCCAGCAGCATTTGTGTTTTTACTCTCTTCCTTCTGTGCAAGTGCTGCTTTTGGGAGGAGGGACTGTCTTGCTGCATGCTGAGCCTGTGTCTGCATCAATCTAATGCTTCTGCTAATAACTGTTGTGCACAGTATCTCAGCTCTGTGTCTAAACCTGCTTTCTTTAGGTGAGGTGACATAAATAGACTGTTCTGGCTCAAAGGTATTTACATAAACATTTGACTATCAAGCAGGGCGTGGGAAGGTGTTTCTAGGATGTTTCCATTTCTGCAGCTAAATTTGCATGTCTTTGTGTCTTAGACACAAGTTCTATATGTGCTTGTGGGGCTTAATTTTTGTTATTTTGATTCTTATTCCCAAGTAAGAGCTCCTGATGGTTTGGGTTTTGGGTTTTTTTTCAAATTTTCATAAGACTTAAGGCATCAACTTGCCACCAGACAGGTGACATTTCTAGGAGGTCCAGGCTTTGACATCATGTTTGTGTCCACAAATAAAATAAAATAAAAACCAAACCCACACCCCGCATTAAAAAAAAAAAGTAAAAAAATCCAAGCCTGAAAACTCCAGCATGAGCCAGTCCCTTATTCTTGCTGGGAATCTGACAGTCATGGTCTCCATGAATATTATCTTGATTCTCAGCACTCGTCTTAGTGTTGTGCGTGGGCTGAGCAGTACTCCTGAAGTCCCAGAGGCTTTGGCTTCTAGGCAGATTGCCTCTCTCTTGATACGTTTCGGCAGGATGAGTCATGCCTTCTGTTGGCAAAGGCTGTTTCTAGACCTTGCTTCGGAATGATTAATTTCATTTGTAACTCTCCTCCTTCCCTTTTTGCTCTATACCCTGGGCTCTTACTCGCACCAAAGGCCTTTGTGGCTTCTTGATAAATAACATTTGGCAGCTGTGACTTCTCCTGATTAATAACTTAGCAGATGTGTCATTCAGTGGAAGGCAGGGAGGATGCATACAGAAATCTTAAAGCACATTGCAGTTTGGCTTGCGTATTCCTTGCACAGAGACTCACGGCCAAGAGCCACGCTCGTTCAGTGGGTGTGGAACTGGTGTGGGTTGGCAGTGGGAAAATCTGTCCTGGGAGACCAGTAAACCTATTTTACGCAAGTGCTGCTTATAATAAGAGCTTCTCTCATTGTAGTGAATTTCTCTGATGGATTGCAGTGACCTTTCTGAGCACTGGTCAGGAGGAAATTACCCCCAGGTCACTTCCACCGCTGATCAGGCAATGCCAGTTCTAAACACAGTGTAACCTTCTGTTTTCTTCATGCCCAGGATTAACCCTGTGCCGGGCGCCTACCCCACCCAAAGCTACGACTGCTCTTCGCCTCCAGCTCTTCCTGCTTTCCAGATGCAGCACCTCAATGCTCAGAGCCAGGGGTTTCAAAACAGCTGTGCTCCAGGATGTGGCCATGCTCTGGGACATGACGGATCTCAGCACGGCAATGCTGCAGGACACAGCCTCCCTTCTTCCCCCTACCAAGCCAGAGGTGCCTTCGGAGACTGTTACGTGCAGGCCCACACTGGAGCCTCGCCTGGACAGTGTTGCCAGCTGGGCAGGTTCTCTTCCCCGCAGCGCGTGTGCCCGACTGACCCACAGGCATCTGCAGGCGTGGGCCCCCTGGCTGGAGTTCAGCAAGCATCAGGGTATCCAGCAGCCACAGTGGCTCCTGTTTCAGCTGAATTTTCGAGAGTCCAGGTGTACTGATCCTGCAGAAAGCAGCAGAACTCTCATACTGTGGCAGGACCATTGTGTGGCGCTCACGCAGCAGTGCATTGCTGGTGTCTGCTGTCTCTGGGGTGACTAGTGGAATGGGTTGGTAGCTCCAATGTAGGCTATTCCCCTGCTCCCTGGCACAGGCTACTTTAATTATATTTCCTGTATATTTTATTTTTTTTAACTTTTTGATATTGCTGGGGGCTGTATCACCTCTGTGCGCTTCTCATCCTTTTGGAGTCTTTTTCGTTGCTGTATTTAGCAGCTGCTTTTCCACATTGCCACAAGAGTTACAGTGCATCAGCTTCTCAACTCAAGCTTGGAACCTAATTATCAAAACATTGGACTAATCTGGGGTTTAACTAGGCTGCAGCAATAAGGACATGTCCCATCTACGCTGAGGCTCTTAGCCTCCTGTCTTATTTACAAGTGTGATGTAGCTAGGACCCAGAAGAGGTTGAAATCATGGAAGCCTTGGTTTATAACTTAATATTTGAGTGGAGAAGGACAGATGTCTATTCTACTAGTGACTTGTCCAGTAAGAGTTTGCCTTGAAGGGCGCTTGTTAAACCAGGGCTGGGGCAAGAGGACAGAATATAGAACACCCTTTTCTGCCTCTCAAAACACAGCTCTAAAATGCTGAAAGTCTTTCTGAGCTGCAGTCTGCGCATGCATCAACATGTTGTCTTCATTCTCTGATAGCACTGCACTGGCTCAGCCTGTGTTGCCAGCGCTTGTCGGTAAGGTGACCTCAGATGTGTGCAAAGGAGTGGAAGACTCTTCACTAAGGGATTTTGGCCATTTGTGGCTATAAATCCAAGGAGCTGGGAGGGACCTTAATAGTAGCTTAGAAGAATTAACTGGAATGTAGCAATTCCATTGGGGGTGTTCACGGTGCTCAGCTTTAGATGTCTCACCCACCAATATTAGCACAATCTCTCTCTGTTTTCTTCAGAGCTAGTCGAAGGGTGTGTGGGAGAGGGGAGTTTTCAGCAAGGCATTCAGAGCAGGATGCAGTGTTTGGTGCTGTGGCAGTAACGAAAGAGTTTGTTTGAGTTGATGGGACTCAAGCTTTATTTCCAGCTGTGTAGCTGCTTTACTGTTCCATGCCCAGGAAGAATCTGCTGTCTCTGTGTCTGTAAATCAGCCAGGATCTCAACTGTTGCCCTTGACTCTTTGCTCAGAGTTTTGTTGTGCTCCAAAAAAAAAAAAAAAAAAAAAAGTGCTAAATGAAGCACGAAGTGCCATTACTGCTCTTGGAGATGTTCTTGCAGTGCCTAACCTGTCCCCCAGAAACCACAACAGCCTCGGGGCTCTTCCATGCTATCAGCGAGCTGGGGTCATAGGCAGCATTGGCAGCTGCATGCTCCAAAGCACGTACGTGCCTCTTGCTTTTCTCCCCTCTTCAGTGTCTGAAGAAGCCACGTGTTCCTGTACTGCCATGTACTTCTCCAGCAGCCCTTCCAGGATGACTGCCAGAGTTATGTGTGGCCTCACAGGGGCTTGCTTTCTGGGAAGACCAAAGTGAATGCTGAGGACTTAGACCTCAGATGCACGTTAGCAAGAAGCTCTGCTCACAAAGGTGGGCACCCCTGGGCAGGGGCTTTCTGCAGGAGGATGTTGCAATTTAGGAACCAGCCTGGAACTGGTGGCCAGCTCTGTCTCATCCTTGATTGTTTCACTCCTCCATGGGACCACAAATGGACTTGACTTCATGGTCCTGTTTTTCCTGCTGACAGTAATAGCATTGCCACATGTTTAGTGTGGAGCAATGACAGGATAAGGTGCTTGTTTGGAACTTAAAAGCATGTTTTTAATACCAGGAACGAAATGCTAGAGATAACATTGGAGTGTTAATACTCCACTCTGATTAGTGCCTTGATTTTTCCTCCTTGTGAGATCCTCACCTGTAAACCTAGGAATTTTATCACTGTTTTTTCCAGAAACGTGCAGAAGGGTGATGACGACTGGTAGCAATCGCAAATAGTGTATATCTTCAAATTGTAAACTTGAAACACAATCTGAAAGGCAAACTACTGTGTCCCTGGGTTTGCTTTCAACTGGGGAGCTGGAGCGTTCCCCTGCTGGCGGTGGGCTGGGTGCGGTGGGGACTGTGGGGCAGGCTGTGGGTGTCTGATGGGTGCTAGCTGCATGTCTGGCTGGTGACAAAGGACACACACTGGGTATGAGCGGTACTGCACATTGGAAAATGCTCATGGGGCTGGAAACCGGTTATTTTTCCTTTCCAGCTCTTACCAGTTGATCTGGTAAGAGATTCACTCTCCCTGTAGAGCTGTCAAAGGGATGACGTGTTTCCAGTGAGTAGTTTCACAGCTTTACAGTGGTAAAGGAAGCCCTGGTCCGTAAGAGCCACCGTAGCCTCACTGCAGGCAGCGAGAACAGCCCCAAGGCTGGCTGGTGTGGGGAACAGGGAGCAAACCTCCTTCCAGGAGGTGAGGTGGGTCCCTTGGCCCTGGCAGCGGGGGGACGTGGTGGGACAAGACAACTGCCACAGCCTTGCGGGTGAGCCCTGGGGATGGGACATGATGGGATGGCCACAAAAGTACAGTTTGGGGCTTTTTCCTTCTGCTCCCAGCTCTGTTGTGAGCTTCCTGGTGACCTTGGCAGATCACTTGGTCTCCATGGTCTCCACGACTTCCACCTTGTCCCCAGGGCTGCACGACTGCCCCAGTGCCTACCTGTCACTTGAAATGTGTCATTCCTGTGTTCAGCGGCCTTCAGACAGACATTTGGAAGATAAAGATGACTTCTAGCACGGTCTGTTCCCTGCTGTTCCTGAGGGCAGCCGTTTCACGGGGAAATGCTGTTGTATGAATCAGCCAAGGACCTTCTGCTTCTCCAGCAGTGGAGTCTGAGCATGTTCCAGTTCCCCAGGGCTGGTGGCAGACTCGGAACTCCTTGCCCAGGGAAGGGAAATTGCTGGGAGAGAGGGAAGGGTTTGGGATGAGACATTTGCAAACGTGTCTAAGACTGAAAAGAGGAATTAAATTTGTAAGAGAGGGAGGTAAAAATCATCAGCTCCTTGGGTTTTAGCATTTGCCTAACTAAGCTCACGGAAAGGGTACTGATTGCACGTTGCAGTACCAGGTCGTTTCCTTGGAGGGGAGACAGAGGATTAAAGTTTCTAAAGCAGAAAGGGGAGGGGGGAAATCAATAAAGCCCCAGTTCAGCCTGGGATGGCTGCCCCTGGGGAACATGCTGTCCCTAAAGGTTTGTTATTTTGTGCTTCTTGGTGCGTTCCCGGTCAAGCTGCAACTTCTTTGAAGGTCAGGATTGCTTCTGCCCTGGAGGCAGGGTGGACAGGACTCCGGAAAGCCCTTTGGGTTGTCCCTTTTTTTCTTGGGAGGCAGGGGGGGGGGGGTGTCACTGCAGAGTGATGAGATTGTGGGGACAAGCACTGGGAGCTGAGTTGGCCGTTCCCCTGCGCTTAGGGCAGCGGTCCTGCTGTGACACCCCGGTCCTGCTGCGACACCCTGGTCCTGCTGCAGGATGGATGCTCCAGGAGGGCCCTCCGCTCTTCCACACCCACCGTGCTGTGAGATAAAAGGAGTCGGGGGTACATGGGGAAGCAGAACCGGCATCCCAGCTGGGACCAAGGGGGGTCCCACAGAGGGGGGAGGCCTGGCAGGAGACACCGATGTCGGAAGAAAAATGGGTCTGTATTCACGTTCCTGTCGCTCGTTCGTTTGTGGCAAAGCAGACGGTTATCCTGCATCGGGGGCCACATTGGCTGGGCCAGGGCACCGCCAAACACGACCACCGTACCTGTCCCGCTGGGTCCCGGCTTGTTTGCCGGCACAGTGGAGGCTCCGTGGCCAAAAGTTCATCCCCAGCCTGTGCCGGGGATGGAGGAGAGCTGGAGAGGGGTGAGCTCATGCCTGGGCTGGGGATGGAGGAGAGCCGGAGAGGCGAGAGCTCGCACACGCCCTGCGGCAAGTGGGAGAAATGCGTGTGGAGGCAAATCCCCAACGGAACAGGTCGTGGAAGCAAATCCCCAACGGAACAGGTCCCTGCGGGCTGGCCGGGCTCGGCTTCCATGTCCGCCCGGGGGGTTTGGGCTGTGTGCGATGAGAGCCCAGCCCATTCCCCACCCGGAACAGGACAGAACGGGCTATGCCATAACGCCTGTCCCTGCTCCGGGCACCCGAGTGGCCCGATGACCCCAAACCACGGGCCAGCTCTGTCCTGCTGTCCCCTCGGGTCCAGTGCGTCCCCAACGCTGCGATCTTTAACCCACGGCCGTTCACCCTGTGGGGGACAGTCACGGACTGGAGTCACCCTGGGCAGCTCCTGCGGGGTCGATCCCGAGCCGACGCGGGTGGCAGCGGTGCTGGGGTGGCCCCGCACCCCCGATCCCTCTGCTCAGATGCTGTCACGAAAGGGGGTGTCCCCACAACCCCGGGCCTCGCTGCCCCAGAGCCGGTGCTTTTTGGGTCCGCCCCCCCTCCTGGCCCCTCGGGTGCAGACTTTGCACCTTCCCCGAGGTTTTTATTGACTCTGAAGCGAGCACCCGCACAGCGATAGCGGCAGGACCGTGACCTCCGACGTGCCAGCGCCTGGCCGGCGGTGACCCCCATGCGCCGTGCCATGGCCCGGCCGTGGGGCTGCTCGGTGGCAGTTGGGGCAAGCTGTGCTCCGGGCTGGGCTTAGCAGGGCCGTGACCCAGCTAAATAAAATAAAAAGGAGAGAGGAGAGCACACAAAATAAGAAGGACAGAGGAGAGCACCGGTCCCTCCGTGCCCGCGGGAGCCGGGGTCTGGGGGTCCCGGTTGTGAAACCTCTCCAGCTGGGACCGCTGGGGACGGTTCCGGAGCTGCTTGTACAACTCCCTGGTGGCAGCTGGGAGAAAGGCCTCCCCAAAACACCCCAATCGCCCAGTTTTTGGTTAAATTGGGAGTGTTTGCTTGCTCTGGTCCTAAGCTGGGCAGAGCAGCCCCGCGTTCACCGTGGGGGGGTGGCGGTGACCTGTTGCTGGGTGCCAGCCTCCACCCCAGGGTCCCTCCGCGGGTCCTGACCCCCACCCTGACCTTTGACCCCAGCACCCTCCCCCGTGCTCCCTGTCCCTTTAAGACCCCCCCCACACCTACGCCGGGCGTGGTGGGGCCGTACCAACCGCGCCGCGGCGGAGGGGGGGATCTCCTCCAGCGGGCGCGCTCGCAGTCCATTGGCGGGCGACGGGGGCGGAGCGTGCCTGTGTCGTGTCCCCCCCCCGGCCCCGCGCGTGGGCCCGAGTGGTGCGATCCGCCCTACGTGCCGGCCGCGCCGGGGCTGCGGGGCGCCAGCGTTGGACGGGCCCGGGCGGTGGGTGCCGCGGGGCGGGGGGGGTGGAGGTCCGGGGCCGCGGTTCCCCCGTTCTGGGGTGTGGAGGGCCGAGGATCGCGGGCGGCTGGCTTCCGGGGGAGCCGGGGCCCTGGGTCGGTCCCCTGTGGCTGAGGGGTCCGGGTTGCCTTGTGGCTGAGGAGGGGCTAGGGGTCCCCTGTGGTTGAGGGGAGGCCGCGCCTGGGGGTACCCGGTGACTGAGGGGGGGGTTCCGGGGTCCCTTGTGGCTGGGGGGTGTGTGTGAGCCTG
>VFFE01006355.1:223477-245627 GCA_008921705.1 Burhinus oedicnemus | reverse complement strand
ACCCACCCCCCCAGCCCCGTCCCCGGCGGTCACTCACCGGCTCGTCCACCCCGCCTGGCGGGATGCGCGTCCTGAAGAGCGGGGCGCCGAAGTTTACAAGCGGGATATTAATATTATTTGTTTTTTCTTCCAGCGGAGGAAAATCAAACAAGACGAGGCGCCCCCCAGGCGGGCGAACCCCCTCCCCCCCCGCCGCCGCTCCGCTCCTCCTTGCCCTGCCCGGCCCGGTCCGGCCCCGCCGGGGGCTTCAGCCGCGCGTTGGCCCAGCGGCGAGGTGAAGTTTCCACCGCGGTGGTGGAGGCGCCCCCCGTGTGCCGCGCCCGCCCCGCATTGGCACCGGGCGCCGGGGCGCTCTGCCGCCGCCGCCCGGACAATGTGCGTGCGGGGGGAGCGGAGCGGAGCGGAGCGGGAGCGCGCCCCGCCGGCGGCCGCGGCACACGCCCAGACCCGGCGCCCCGCCCACCCGCCGCTCAACGGCCGCCCGCCCGCCGCCTCTGATAGGTGGCCCTCGCCGCCACCGCCCTCCGGGTGGGCCGCGGCGCCTGTCAATCAGACGCCACCGCCCGCCCGCCGCGGCCTGGCCGCGGGGTGGTCCCTGGGGCGGTGGCGGCGAGTGGCTGTGAGGGGGGAGGGCGCCGCGCCGCCGCCTCGTCCCGGCGTGCGGCCCCAGCTGCCTGCGCGCACCTTCCCCCGGGAGCCGCGGTGATCTCGCCGTCCCCACTCGGGGCGGCTGTGTCTCTGCTTCCCGCCCTGCGACGGCCTCTCCTCAGGCGCTCCCCGCACTCGGGGTGAGGGGAAGGCCTGGCGGCCGCTGCGGTGCAGACGCCAGCCGCCGCCCGCCCGCTCCCCTCAGCCCGCTCTTCCCCGCGGCTGCAGGGGTGCTCTACCAGCGGGAGGACCGAGAGGCGCCGCCGCTTTCGCAGTAGCCAGCGGGCCGGCAGCAGAAGCCGCCCCGACGCGGCACGCGGAGTGGGAGATCACCTCAGTCCTCCGGTTGTCCCGGGGCCTGCGAGCCGCCACTCGCTTGCCTCCGGCCGGTCGTGGGAACGGGGCTGCTGTCGTCGAAAGGGCAGGGCCCTGCAGGTAACGCGGCAGGGAGAGCCCTCGCCTGGCTCTCGCCCTGCAGGCAAGGCCCAGTGCCGCATGCCGCAGGTACTGGCCTGGGCTGAGCTGCTTTTCTCGGCTCCCCACGGAGGCCCCCCCGGCAAACAGCGGATTTTGGGGAATGGAGACCAGAGGCTGCTGATACGTAGTGTTTATTACCAGTCACAGTCCCTAGCCGATAACCCGTAGGCTAAACCCAACTCATGGGGCACTTTTATCTGGCCCCAGAAATGCCTAGAAAAATAGATGGCTCCAAATTACTAAGGAGCAATTTAGGCCACAAAAGAAAAGACACCTGGATCGGCTCTGTATAAGGCAGCTGGGATCCAATTAGGCTTAGCAGCAGAGATGCACACCGCAGAACAGAATTACTCCAATTGCAGGCACAGGTCCAAGCGTGGCAAGAGGCTTGCTCTGATCCTATTTGGGTCCCACAAGGAGCACTGCTAAATCAGAGCTAATAAACCTTGATGAACTCCATGAATTCAGGTCTGTCAATGCAGCACGTCCCATCCTGTAGCAGTACACCTATGTTTCCAGGCATTTTCTACTATTGGGCACCATGATTCCCCTGTTACTTTGGGAAGTGGATAGTGGATTGGATAGTTGCCTTGTTATCCAGGAGCATGCAGAAGTGATCAAGCTTTGATGCAGAATGTGATGCCAAATAAAGTATGCATTCCTGGTACTGGAAAAACACTGTTCACTCTGACATATGTTTGAAGCACACTGCCACAATTTATTGTTTCCATTAGAAAAGTGTCTAGTAATCTGAAAATGGATCTAGAAACCATTGTTCTAGATACTGCACTTGACACATAATAAAAAGAAAGCTCATGCCCTGCAGAGCTTGTAGCAAGAGTATATTAAGTGAGTTCTAAGGATACTCGTTGAGAGAGTCGTGCAGGTTTTTGCAGGTCTCATAGACACATTGCACCAGCACAAACAAACCTGCCAGAGCACTTTCTAAAAGCCAGCATGCAAAGAGACAGGTCCAAACAAAAAGGCTGAAACTTTAACCTACCTTGAAACTCTTTGCTTGCTTCTAACAAGCCCTCCTGATTCTGAACAATCTCTCAGTTCTCCACAGAAGCAAGAACCACAGCTCGCAGAAGCACAGCATCTCTCCTGAGCAAGCCAACAGCAGGAGCAGCAGCACACACAAAGGTGATGGGTTTCTTCACAGGCAGACACACGTTCACACGGCGCGCCGCCTCTCTGCACTACCTGTCTCGTCTTGTTTTAGCTGTTTCTGGTGAGCAGGCAGGGTACTGGAGCGTGCAGAAATCTTGCTTTTTGAAGCACCCTGAAAGCGGGCTCTTATTTTTCAGTACCTAGGTGGCCCAGAAGAACTTATCAGGGAGTGAGAACCAAACAGGTAGTGTAATAGACACAGCTATGGGTGAATCTCACTTTCATGCTTCTTGGGCTTCTCAGTGACCTACAAGAATGAAGAAACACCAGAAAGTGAGACTAAAACTGGCTCTTTCTTGCTTATTCTTCAGTGCCAGATCACATCAGGGTATAAGATACCTGAGGACTAC
Organism: Burhinus oedicnemus; assembly: GCA_008921705.1. Lineage (NCBI taxonomy): Eukaryota > Metazoa > Chordata > Aves > Charadriiformes > Burhinidae > Burhinus > Burhinus oedicnemus. The sequence continues at coordinate 242,979 of VFFE01006355.1, read as the reverse complement.
TTGTTGTTTGCAGACTGCTGGAAAACAGAGGCATAATCACCTATTGGTGAGTCATAACCACACAATCGCATAGGGGTGATGACACAAACTTGCGAGGACAGAGAGTGATATAGCTTAAAGATGTCTTCTCCCCATTTCTATTTTTGGATAAAAAAATCAAAATATTGGGACAAGATCCTCAGTTGTTGCAAAGCAGCATAGCTCCACTGCTTTTGGCAAAGCTGGGCAGATTTACACTTGCTGAGGTTATAGCCTGTTCTGTTTGTAAAAAGTCATTCTGCCTGGACAGATTCTTCCTCCCTTTCTCTAAACCTGAATTTAATTCTAGGAAAATGTCTGGCCTGTCTGAGGCCTCTGGAAGACAGAACCCTCTTTTTTACACATGGGACATGCAGTGCCACAGCAACAGCAGTGCAAATGCCACCGCAAGAAGGTAGTTCAGTCTACTAACTAACTACTCTGGTAACTCATTCCATGGTGTCTCCAGCTGAACTGGCAACAAACTCCTCCAGCTACCCACCAGGCATCAGTGCGGCTCCTGTGCTCTACGGCAAACCTCAAAGCAGGCAAAGAGAAATACGCAGCTCTCTAGAAATCCTGCAATGCTCCTAACTATTGCAAGCCTTGCTTGACAGGAGAGGAGGGCTAGTCAAAAACGTCTCACTGGCACGCGGAGCAATAAAAAGGAAACGCAGAGAATCTCAGAAGATCCTTACTGCCACAGTAATACTGCCAAAACAAAATCTGCAGTGGGGTTGAAAAGCGGTTCTATCATTCCCATGCCTTCAGTTTTTCCCAATCATCTTCACCGAACTGTATGTAGCTTGCAGGTGGGAGACCATAACTGATGGACATGCTTATCCCATCATGACTTTTTGTAACACTATTCTAAATTCAGTCTGGGAAGCTACGTCACTGATTTTTGGAGGTGCTGTGAACCAAAAAATAACTCCTTGATACTGTCATTCTCTCTTTAACCTCTGCTAGAGGGGAGTCATAGAGAAGGCATGAGCTTAGCTCTCCACTGTGTGACATACAAACTTAGCCCAAGAGCTTAGTTAGCAACTGAACTTGCTCACCAGGTATAGATCATGGCTATCCCCGACATTTTTGAAACATTAATCTTTTTTAGATTTATTTCTAGTAAAAACACCTAGGCAATGGCAAAGTTGAACTGTTCTTTCTTTCCCCCTAAAAAACCCCAAAAGGACGTGAAACATTTTTGCAATCATCAAAATCATCAGCAAAGTAAGTAACAGGAATTTTTTGGTTTCACAAGGATACGTACTTGAATATATCCAGATAGACGTCATATATTTTTGATATACTGAAGTGCAATTCTCAACAGTTGTTCTGAGTCTCCTGTTACTTCACCATACCTACAAGTTCACCTGGCTCTTAATTATGCAAACTGCTTCCTGGTTCTTTCCATGGCTTTTGAGTTCTCCCTGCACTCAGCTAGTCCATTTTCCTGGATGCATACTTCTTCTGTGTAACTGAAACTTTCTTGAAGTGTTTGAAAGGAAGACTATATCACTGTGCTCTCCTTAACATCGTCTCTGAGAGCATACTGAGAAACGCAGAGGTCCCTGTGAGTTTTGCTTCCCCATCGCACCATATTCTTCATGATTTTTTAATTTATTCCTCCTGCAGATACACCACACTGAAGAAACCTGCAAGTACTTTTCCCATACTGAGATGTTTTTCTTGCTCATCTCTCCCTGAGCTTAGAGGATGACCTGTGTCATGGCAGAAAGCAAACTGATATGCAATCGACTTCTAAAATTTTGAGTTTTCTAGAGAACACAAATTGTTTCCTTTTAATCTCTGACAATGTAACACAAATAACTTGCCATGGCAACCACCTTATGAAACAGAAAAAAGATTATCATCAACAAGGTGCTTTGTTGCTATAGCAAGGAAAGAAGCTGAGACCTTATCCTTCTTGTTCACTAGTGGACCATGCACCATCTAGGTATCAGAACCTGTCAGTTTACGTTCGATTTGGTGCAAGTCAGCTGCCTCATGGGCCTGTCTGATACTTGGATCAAAACTTCAAAACTGAAGTGCAGTCAGAAGGAAAGAAGGAAGTGTTCAGAAGAATTGAAACAAGGCTGGGTTCTCAGAAATACAAGGCCAAATCCATTTCCGCAGCAAGCTGACGCAACTCTGCATATGCCAGTAAGGGATGAACCAATTTCTTCTGAAATTAATTTGGCTTCCATTCTCTAACAGCCTACATTCTTTCTCCTCTGCCCCCCCCCCTTTTTTTTTTAATGAGTGGAGTAAGTCTCTGCACATCTGTGGGTATTTTGGAGTTACCTGGGACAGAGAATGGAATAGGCTCGCAGAGTCTGTCTTCAAACCCATTCTCTTTATAGGGATGTTTCTGGGAAGGGCAGACTCATTGCTATGCAGCTTGCTTGTGTTAGTGAGAGAGTTCAGAAATGGCAAAGAAAATTGGCTAAAGGCAGAGAGGGGAAACCCTCATAATTATTGCTATGGGAGGAAATCAAAACTGAGCTTTATTAGCTCAGAGGAGGACAATTTTGAAAACTGTTATATGTGCCAGTGGAACTAGCCTGTGCTTAAGACAGGCTCATTTGCAAATCCGGAGTAGGCCTAGGGTATACACAAAACATTTGCTTTACTCCCAAGCTGGAAAGGATGTCTTCTGCAGGATAGTCTTGAAAAGTGAAGGAAAACCTGAAAGTTTCTTGATCCCTAGGCTATCCATATAAGCTACAAGTAACACAGCTCCAACTGTGTGATGGAATGGAATGTATACTCCCCCTTTCTATTTTAAAAATACTCTCTCCCAGTTAAAGTTTAGGCTGTTGATATAGTAGTATCACGCTTGAGAAACAGTGGCCAGCCTTCTGAGCTGCCTGGGGGCTTAGCTGAATTTACAGGTAAAATTATTGTGACTCATGGACAGTCCTCTTCTAGCTTCCTGGTGAGGCCGTAGAGAAAATACTGCTAGATCACAAGCCCCAAGCCCCAACAACAGCACGACTTGGAAAGCAGCCTTTGAGAGAAGCTCTTAATGGATCAGATAAATCTACTTGGAGATGCAAGGCTAGAATTTACTCCCAACAATGAATTGTTATACTGTGAGTGACTGACTATAAAAAGACTATGGTGAAAATCTGAGTCTTCTGCAAGACAAGAAAGTCATCTCAAAGAAACCATGCTAAAACTATTCAACACTATAATTTAACACAGTCTCCTAGAAACTGGGAAGAGTCTGTGGGCTAATCCTTACTGCAGATAGCACCAAGAGACGTAGCCAGAAGAGACTTCACAACTGTGAAATTCTGCAAGCATGTACCATCATCCCAAGGGCCTGGGGCTCTCAGAGATACCTAAGGCTTGCAAGCAGAAGTCCAACTGAGAGACCACACAGAGGAGAAAAGAAGATGGGCTAGTCCTGGTTTTAAAGGTTTTTTTTTAAGACAGATACGGAAGTGGAGAGATCCCCTGCAGTAATCAATTCACAAAACAAAACCCTGAATTAATTAATCAACCCTCAATCAATCAACAAAATCTTCCTCTATATCATCTCCAAAAACATCACATTGCTTCAGATGACACAACCAGTGCATGGACATAACCAGTGAGTGGGACCACTTTGTTTTTAATCCCCAAAATAATGGCATTAAGATTGGATTCAATTCTACTGGAGTGCTTAGGCCTCTTTGAACCAAGCCTTTTGAAACATTGCAGAAGATTCTGTGTGGGCAGAGCAAAATTGTCAGTCCTGGAGGTTTATCTGATCCAGGACAGGATCTTTCTCATCATGGATTTCCTCACTGAAATAAGCAAGGAAACCAAGCAGCGCCTTGCCAGGTGCCTGGCCCAAGCTCCACCAAAGCTAGAGAGAGGAGAGATTCCTATTGACTGAAATGAATTCTGCTACCAGTCGGATTTGATCGATTAGGAACTGAAAATAGAAACTTGCAGAGACAAGATGCTCTGGAATCACAGAAGGGAAAGGCTTTGGAATGAGAGCTTGGAAGTGGAAGGAGGTCTGTGTTCCACAGTTTAAAAATACAGACAACTGCTGATTCCTTTTTTCTATTAAAAAAAAAACCAAAACAACTGAAACACACACACACACCCCCCTGTAATTCAAAGACTGGTCATTTCCACTGAGTCAGCCTCCTTGTAGAGACACTGTAGGAATGAACAATACTCGTGTGTCCCTATACATGATATGCAGTAGTTAGTAATGTGAAGCCCTCACCTGAGTGGAGGATGAGATGTTTGGACTTCAGATTTTGCTGGTGGGGGGAGAGATGAGATGTAGGTTAGATCTCTGAGACTGTATTTACAAGCAGTGCCGCTTTCTACAACTGCCTGCTAGTTTCAGTCTGATCTGAAGCACACTGCCCTTTACAGAAAGTGTCCCATTTGTTCCTGTGGGTGTTTGCTTAAGTCCCCAACAAATGTTCTTTTTGAGTTTTCATGCTTTTTCCTGGGAGTTATAGCTGATCGTGTGGTGAGTCTAGAGCCTGAGTTACTTAGAAATGACACTGATTCCTTCATGAAATGCCCCCACCTGATGAAGAGTGACCAGGGCTGGTAAGGTCCTGTGTCTCCTTCCACTCTCTGCTGAGCCTGCCAGTGTAGATCAGCAATGGTCACGCAGGGTAAGAGGTCTGGTAATGCAGAAATCTGCAAGCTGGGAGCCACACTGATTTTCCTGGCAGTGGTTTGCTGGCTTATGTACAGGAGTTTTTGTTAGCTGTCAGCTTGAATCGAATGTCAGTCATTCCCTTGGAGCCTGATCCTCAGATCACTGCACTCTGAGGGAGGTTTTTTGCCTTTGTTTTCATACAGCAGTAACTCAGGTCTTTGGAAGTTGAAAGCCTTATTTTTTGCTAACAAGGCCTCGCAATACTTAGGCCCCATGTGATTTTCATTTTCAAACTCTACAGAAAAGTTTGAACACTTTGCAGCTTGCACACTATCAGTTTCTTTATGGGACAGTTTGGGTCACTTACCATGCTCTGGGTCATCTGTATCACTTTTGCTGGCAGGAGTCGGATTTCCAGGAGTGGAAACTGGACGAGTTGCTAAGGGATTCTTGCAGTCTGTGTCATTTCTGCGTTCACTGATCTGCAATACATTTATCTGTGTAGTTCAAGGCCTCTCTGTTTCAGTTTGTACTGAAATCTCAGACCATCCCACGTGTTCTCCTGGAGGAGACACTAACATCATCATCATCATCATCATTATTATTATTATTATTATTATTATTATTATTATTATTATTATTATTATTATTATTTTTAAGAGTCTTCTTACTTCTTTGTCAACTACTGCTGATTTTCTCCCCCTCAGCATCGAGGACCAATTGCTAACTACATCTGTTTCTCTCAGAAATTTCAAAACAATGTTGTACAGCATGATTCAGGCACACACATGTGATAGAACCAGATAGAATTAAAGACATTTGTGTTTATACAGTTAAACTACTGGTTTCTTTTCCTTTGATTGCTTTTTAATGTACTGGCTGCCCATCATCTCTCTCCCTGCCACACAGCCCTCCTTCTCATCATCAAACTCAAGCTGCTGAGCCTTTTCTTCCCTTCTGTCAAGTCCTTCACTAAATTCTGGTTTTCCTTCTTCTGCAAGGAGCTGCCCTGAACCTTGGTTCCCACCTTTGTGAGCAAGTAAAGCTGATGCAAAGCAATACTCACATAAAATGTAGCTACCCTGTAGACTGGACAGGAGGATGGAATACAGCCTTCCCACCACCTCTCTGCTTTTTGGTGCTCTTGAGTCTCCCGTGCATGCTCTACTCCTGTGTCAAGCTTGCTTATCGGGTCCCTTTCCATTACAGACAGCTGTTTTCCTCTGTGGCACCCTCTTCCTGATGCTCTTGTGGAGCATTTCCAGCTCCTCTTTCATGCCTTTCAGTGATTACCTAAAATCTGCACTGCTGTAGTAACGAACTCCACTGGTGACCTCAGCCTTTATGTTATTTATAGCAAAGGTAGACTATCCTGCATTGCAGCTGCTTGCCATCAGAGCTAGAGATCCTGAGTTATACAGCTGCCTGTGAGCTTATGGTGGTAGCAGTATTCCCACATCAAGTGAGATTCAGGCTAGATATTGGAAGATCTCCTTAACAGTTAGTCTATGTTCTTGTGTCACTATCCCATCTAGGCTGTCCTGAGAGACCCCTACTAATGGTGAGGGCATAGCCCTCCCATGCAAATGCCTTCAAGAGCAACACAGGGGTAGAAATCATCCCTTCAGTCACAGAAGTGGCATAGTTGATCTCTCCAGGTTACTTCTACACCTATTTCACACAAATTCTCTTTTTGCTGGCATTTTCCTCCTTCCTTATTAAAGATCTTTCCCACACTGAAGCCGTAAAATGGACCACCAGTGCCATTTTTTGTCTGCAGTTCAGTCATCCCCTTTCTTCTGCCGCTTCTCCATCAGGGAAGGTAAAATGCAGAGGAGGCCCTGCAGTGACTTGCATCTTGCAAGACTAGTGCAGGGTCATTGCATGTTTCTAGGTAACTTTTCAGGCAGGTGTTCGTGAGCTCAGCAGTGATGTAAGTGTGTGTGTGTGCAAATCAGTCAGATACTGTCTGATGTCTTTCAGAGGACCAATGCTAAACATTTCTGAAGTCAAACCTCCTGCAAGATTGCTCAACTGAGATGCCCAAATCAACACGCTGCAAATTTCTTCTCTGGCCTCAGACTCTTGACTTTGCCTTTTCCACTTACAGTCAGTGGACTTCAGCTGGGGAAATACTGAGGCTAACATACCAAAATACCGATCAGAAATGTGACATGAATCCAAGTGAGTGATGGAATTTCAGCCATTGACTATGAAAACATGAGTAAGCTAATGTTAATCTACAGATGTTGTATTAACACTGAGTGATTTCCTAGTCCTCATTAGCAACACGCTTTGATAAGGGTAGAAGGTGTTAGCTATAGTTTCCCTTCAGTAAGCTGTTTAATCATCGGAGCTTACTGACAGTGGGATTTGAGGGACTTACACGATCACAAAGTGAATTAAGAGTAATACAATGCCCTCTCTCTAGCTTCTCTGGGATAGCGCACAGGGGAGGGAATGGGTTTAGAGTTGCTCTGTTCCCTCGTTTAAGCAGCACTGGTGTGCTCCAGTGAGGACTAAGCAGGAAGCTGCTGCCTCCTTAGTCAAGATCCTCCTCATTTTTGGGAGCACACTTATCCCAGCTCTCCTGCAGGGAACATGTTATAGCATGTTCAGCAGCACGTTCTCGCTGGCTTACTGAGCTCTGATCCAAAGCTTACTGCAGATATGGGGAAGATTCATGGACTTCTTCAGTGGCCTTTGGACTACTATGTGGAGGCAAAAATACAATGGTGATAGATACATGGGTGAGAGGACTCTACATTACCACAACATTTCACTCTGAAAAGATGGCAAAAGAGATTCTGCAGCCCAACCCTGTGCATCCCAGAGCAGTAAAATCAACATGAATCCTACTTAATAAGTAATTCAAAAGCACTTTCTGGTTTGTGAATCATCTGCATCCCAGCCTTTCTGAGGATCTTGGGTAATGAGACGAGAATAGTGCAGCTTCTGTGGTCATCTCTACCTGCTCACGGGGCTGCCAGCCTGCAACTTGGCCCTGATATCCAGCTGCTCTTTTAAAATGCTCTCTGCCACTGAGCAGTTCACATCTAGAGATGTCAGACATGAAGTAATCCTGCTAGCTTTTCTAGAAAAAAGCCAGCTACCATGAAACCTGTTTTACAGGTGAGTAGGCTGAGCTCCAGTCTGCCTGAGGTCACAAAGCATTATTTAGGGCCAAACTGCCTGGGCTGACGTGTTCCTGCAGCAGAGATGACCGCATAGGAGGAATATTAACCTCCTTCATTAGAGGAAAAGAGTGCCCAGGCAGAGGGGAGGGCTGACCACACAGACTCTGTTTATATACATGGTTTGCACATGACTATGAAGCAAATAAACCTTGCTGGCCACGTGCCTTGAATCCAGATGTCATTCAGATGAAGATGCAAGTGTAGTGTAAACCAACACATCGTGCTCGGCCCTTTGAGCTGAGCCATCCAGCAGGTGGGAATGTAAAACTCCACCTGATTGCTTATGCCTGAGTCACCTCTTTTAGCATTTGTTATTGCGTAGTGTGTTAGCATTCTGACTGCTGGATAATAAATGACTTCATTCGCTGCAGCAGTGAGGACACTATTAAAAATTAACTCTGGCAAGAGGTCCTGCATATTTTTTTTGGTCAGAGCCAGACAAGGGGGAACAGGAGAGGAGTGCTGTTGGAATCCGATTGCAGAAAAGGCAAGTGGTGAGTTTTTATTAATGGGCATTGTTTGAGCTTCAGTTGAATCACTGGAGTTGTTGGCAATTGATGATCAAAATTCAGAGGGCTTAAAGCACTTGCTAAAGTTAAAAGCAGTGCAAGTAGAGAATACTCAATAGGCATATTGCAGGGCAGGTCAAAGAACGGGATAAATGGGGATTAACTATGCTGACATGTAATTTATGACCTGTTTGTAGAAATAAATGAATTTATCACATGGATGTTATTACCACATATAAGGAATGTGGTCCATACATGAAAAACTGTTCAGTTCTGGTTCATGTATTGCACTGTTTTCTCACAGTGTCATGCTTATAACCATACCCTATCTATAGCAGCATGCAGAGTATATTTACAGAAATGAAGGGTTTGCATTAAAAATCTGAGGAAATAGATCACCTGACAGACAGATCCCTCATTTTTTTGGCTTCTCTTGCCTCCAGCACCCACACAGTATCCATCAAATTGTCTTGAGTCAAACCTTTGCAGGCTGCATTTGAAGCTCAGGCAAGGAGCCAGGCAGGCTTAGAGAGCAGAGACCTCTCTGCCCTCATGCACTTCCCACTGTCTGTATGTTGCAGTCCGGGGCAGAGGACCTCAGCTTTAGGCTCAACAAAAAATACCTCCTTACTCCCTTTGTGTCACTTCAAGAACGGGATTTGATTCAAAGCCTGCTGATGCTCGTATTAATGATCCTGTTGTTACACAAAAATCGCACCTTGTTCTGAGCTGTCATTCAGCTGGCTTTGGTACAGCAGCAAGCAGCATGCCCCATCCTGAGCCCGCAGTTCCTCAGGGCTATCACAGACCCTTGAGAAGCTCCATCTGTACGTAGGTGGGTTGATACCCGTAGATAGTCTTGATGGTAACATAAACTGTAATCCCAGATGCAGTGACTATGCAAGCAGATCTACCCTCTGGCTGGCATGCTTTTTTCCAGAAGCTTATCGTAGCTGTTGATTTCACAAGCTGTACTGTGATATGACGGCACCTATCAAAGGGCCAAGCTGAGGTCTGCATGTTTGTACTGAGTCACCTGCCCCTCTACATGTGGCAGAGGTATTAAGCAGATATTATGCTGCAGCAGGGAAGATGATATACAGTTCCTGCATAAACAGCATCATGAATTTGCTGGATGAAAGCTACTCAGATGTTGCTATGTCCAAGTTGAAGATGTTTCCTACTCTTAAGATCTTTCCTTACCTGTGGCATTTCAGAGACCGTGGTTGAAATATTCCTCAGATTAATTCCTGCTTTTTATTTTTCTTTCCTTTATCTCTCCATCCAGACAGAGCTTTGTCATTAGCCTGAGTCCCTGGCTATCTTGATCAGCTATCCGAGCCCCCAGGCACCAATGCCTTTTGCTCCCTGGTCCTGCCCATTGCATCGACAGGGAGTGCGCCTCCAGAACAAGCAGCCCTGGCTCCCATGTGTCTGGGACTTGGCCATGCACCATGCCACACAGCAGGAAGACTTACAGACTTATCAGCAGGGTAGGGTGGTCCCAGGGACCTCTGTTTCTCAGCAGCTAAGATGTTTGCCTAACATCTTTGTTAAAAAACAGGAATATCAGAAAGTTGTGCTTGCAAGTACTAGGATACTCCCTGAACATATTTCCTAGATAGCTGCTGTATAAATGATGAGGAAGCAATTCAAGCCTGCAATCACAAACAAGGTGTGTGGTGTGGTACTGGATCTGCCCTTGCTGGGAGGTTCACTTCATGACAAATGGGGTTTTTCACTCTGTGTTTGAAGATCCTGTACTTACTGCATGCAGCAGGCAACAGTTTCACTGAACTCTTGCTGCAGCGAAGCATGCTGCTGGAACAAGGATTTTATTTTAATGATCACGGACCAGGAATTATCACAATGGTTGTCAGTCAACACAACAACATTTTATAAATATGGTCTTTGTGGAGGTGGTAGTTTTGGATAGCCCAATAGGTTTAAGTTAGTTTGGCACCTCTGTGTAGGCTAGGTGGTGGATGTGATCTGAAATCACTTCCTTTAACTTCAGCAGGTTTGGGATCACACCCATGGTTTGGTTATTTATTTATTTATTTCCCCCCAGTTTTATTTCACTCTGCAGGTTGTCAAGGGTTGGATGTGTTGTGAGTCAAGTATCTGAAAGGAGAATGAAGTGTCCTATGCAAACAGCTGTAGGCATACACGCTCAGTTCTCCAGAAAAGAAAGTTGCGACCTGCACCTGGAAAATCTGCCTTCCACAAACTAGGAGCTGGCTGGTAAACACCGAATACATAGTTGAGTGCTGCACACTTCTGTTTCCACTGACTTTTAAGGAGAATAAGAAGGAAATGTATTTTTAACACTAGTTTAACTTGCACCCTGATCTGCTACTGCAGAGAGTAATCAACTGATAACATAGAAATTAGCCAGCTGCCAGTGTATGATATGCAAGATTACTGTAAATGGTCTGTTAATGAATGTCCCTGTGTTAGCACATCCACTGCATGGCATAGGGAGTGACCAGTGTAGGGCAGGACAGGGGAGGCTTGCGTGCACTCCAAGGAAGACAGGTTCTGACAGCGGTGATATCTTGGGAGTTGTTGGGGGGACACATGTTTCACCACACTGCTTCATAGTATTTTAGACATATCTGTCTACATTGGCCTCCACTACAAAATACCAAGAGCCAAACACTGCACCGAGTTGTGTTAGTGTAATGCTAATGCAATGCATGAACTTCTCACCTCATTATGGCAACACTTTTGAATGAATCCAGTCTCTGCATCCCATCATATTAGAAAAGGCCAGGAGCAAATCCAGCACTGGCTTTGCCCACTTTATGTTTCCCAAAAGTTCAGATCCAAATTGAAACAACAATTGTCAAAGGTCCATCTCCATTGCTAACAATGGTGGGCAAATCTGGAAATGCAGGGCCTTTGCTCAGGCTGTAGGAAGTGAATGGAGATGAATCACAGTACTACAGGAGCATCATGACTCCTACAGATAACAGTAGTTTGTGGTCATGAGAGGATTCCCATTCTGTATTTCTGTCTTCTGCTGAGGAGATTTGCTCAGCCAAATGTGCACCACTCAGCTCATGCACTACGAGTTTCTATGAAACCGCTATAAGGGTTTACCCCAGGGTCTCTTCTGAGGTGTTTCAAGAGAAGACCATACTGGGATGGAGAGCTCAGCCAGAAGTGCAAGCATGCAGTGATAAAGTGCAGGTTTTCATGGCCAAAGAGCTGGCCAACAAGCACAGCTGGAGTCCCCTGTAGCAGACAACTTGCCATGTTCACTGCCACATGCTGTCACTGGCCAGTGGGGCTGCTGACAGATCCAGCCTTGAAAACAAACTGTCAAGCAAGGCATTTGAGGTAGGTGTGAAATTTGTATGGACTGGGATATGGTTTATTGTTTTCAATACTCTGAAAGACTACCTGAGCATCTGTCTTGGTCTCACCCAGCATGCTGAGTTAGGTAACAGCTAAATTTTACTGAAACTTCTAGACAATGCATAAAAAGTACAGAAGCGTATCAATAATCCATCTTCTCTCATCACTAATCTAACTTAGCTGTTGGAATATCAAAGAACATAGTCCTTTTTCTAAGCATGCATTATCAGAGCCAGGAGGACTGTAAGGAGAGTATTTGGAAATCAGGTCTCTCCTCTCATTTTGAGGACAGGGAAACATTCTTCCCTCTCTGTGAGGATAGGATTCCTTCCACTAGTCTAGAGGACATTAGACTCAAATACAATGACCCAAATACAGATGAATCCCAAGGCTTTCCAAAGAGGCCATCCATCAAAAACGCAACCTGAGACCCTTAAATTCTGGGGAAAATGCTGGTCCTAGATGATGGTGCATTACATCACTTTTCATTCCTGTGTGGTATTTGCTGGACTTGAATCCAGGCTGTGTGCAGCAGAAGCAGATGTCAAGTGTTCCTTTGAGAGAGCAGATGGGACCATTTTTGCCTTTGCTCAGCTCATTCACTGATGGTGAGCCAGAAGCAAGCACGAATCACCTAGTAGACCATGGAGCTGAAATACCCCTGAGAGCACCAGGAATGGGCAAGGCACTTGAGGCAAAAGAAGCACTTTGGCTCTTTGCATGTTAGGACAGAGAGCCATGTCATCTAGGCCTTAGGATTACATAGGTGTGCATGGGGATGCACAGGGTATGTAGCGTTTGTTCCAGTCTGCAAGAACTGCCTGCCCCCTGTCTACCTGCTGATCTCCTCCTGCCACTACTGCAGACTGTGCCCCAGCCACCTTATTTCCTCCCCTGTAGGACAGGGATTTGTGAAGGACTTTTGCCAAAGCTGTTGTCTATAGTGTGGCTTGCAGCGGTGCTGTTGCAGTGATGGCTGAAAGCCTTGGTGTACATGAGTTGCATTCAGAGTTAGCTTAGAACTGTGCAAAGTGCATGCAAACTAGTGGTGTAATGGCATGTAAACTGGTGCTTTGCCCTGATCAATTTTTTTAAAAGCCCCAATTTCTCCACTGCTTCACACCATATATTGTCATTTACACTGATGGGAAGTGAATATAAATTGACACCTTTCTGATTCGGTAACATTTTGTGGTGGCTTTGCATTGGCACAAAAACTGAGTACACATTGCAAAGCTGCTGGTTCCCCTGCCTAAAGACAGCTAGATGAATTTCACAGCTAATGCCTGCTTGGCAAAACAGACCTAAAAGCACAGTGAGGCCACAGGTTTCCTTACACTGCAAAGAACAAGTGATGCTCCTGAAAAACTGTGGTGAAAGAGTCATTGACCTTAACTCCTTTTCAACATCAGTTCATTTTTCTCTTAGTTTAATGTTGAAAACAAAGTTGTAACTCAATCATTGACTGTGGAATTCATCCCAGAAGAAATGCAAGGACCACCAACAATATGGACCAGGTGTGAATTATAAATACCATCAGCAAGAGGCCTTCTGTGTCCTAGGGACATTAATCCCACAGCCAATGGGGGGACTTTTATATTTTTCTTTTAAGCCTGCCATTTTTAAGCCCTCTCAGCAAGACCTTCTCTTGCTGAGGATTTCTACCACACCAAGCACTGTGATGCCCCTAAACTGAATGAAAGCCCTAGATTGGTACTACAGTTGTAACAACGTTGGGTTTTGTACCTACCAGTTCTTTAGTAAAAATGACCATCTGGCAGCTGTAAGGCAGCTTTAGAGTTGCTCCACAAAGTGGGACACGGTGCCATACCCTGGAAGAGCAGATGTTTGCAAATAGCATCCTTGAGCTTTCCAAAACCAGGAAATAGTTTGACTCAAAAGAAACTGAAAAAGGTAGATGGCCTTGAAGGCAGACACGAAACAATAATCTTTATTTTATACACAGGCATTTCAAGTTACAATTGATTCATCTTGGGTCAGGAATGATATAAACAAGGGAATGCAAGCATGCTTTTCTGGCTCTCAGTATTTTTTCAGATAAGAAACCTTTTGGTTCCTTTTTCCTGTAAAAATGGGAAGGGAGAGAAATCTTACCTTTATTTATTGATTCATTCATTCATTCATTTATTTCAACTCTTCATTAAAATTAAGGCAGAATTAGGAGATAAGCCCTTCTGGAATTAGGAAATCCTGGCTCGGTGGCTCAAATACTAATACAGTGCTCTATCTCACCTTTGCTACCTCATGTCTTTCATCCCAATTAATCATCTCAACTGCACTGTAATGCAACCATTTCTGGGTAGAATCCCTTTGTTGTGAACCAAAACCTGCCTTTCTAAAGCAATAGTACAAAGGAAGGAAAGAGCCCTCTGGTATGGCATCTGCACTGGGTATTGCTTGAAATTAAGTGGGATTCCACCAGAGTTCTTCCTTCCCAGCAGAGCTGAATCTGATCAGGGCTTAAGTTAATGAGATATCCCAACACATTTGAAGCCTGTCTTAAGCTCACCTTTTCTCTAAGAGACCCTTCGCCATGAGAAGGTGCCATTTGCTGTTTTTATTGCCATCTAGTACCTCAAAAACGTACACCTGAAAACTCTACCAAGACAAGGAGGGGGTTTGTTTTCCTTGAATGAAGATGCAGCAGTGAGAGGAGAAAGGTCCTGTCACTCAGGATCTGGGTCAGGACCTCTGGAGTGTGTGGTCACCTTCAGATGTGACACACGGTTCCTGTATGATTTTAGTGACATCAGTAGTTTGGTTTACTTGTTCACAGAAGCAAGGACAAAGAAAAGCTATGATTGCCCATCTTTCAGTGTGAGTAAAATACTCTATAAAAACAGTTAGCTGAAGTTTTTCTAGGTCTACTTGAGCTTGAAAAGATACAGCTTTGTACAATGTGCCACATACTGCCTGATGAAGCTTTCCTTTCAGATTGCAGTTTATGAATGCACATAAGCCTGTGAAAAGGAGCAAAAAGAAATGCATGTCTTCGGTGAGTCAGAGAAGACAGTTTTTTAACCGGATCCTCTCATTGCCCCTTCTTTTCATTCTAGGTGCAGTGACAGCAAAATAAATTTAATTCACAGACTCCTGTCATCCTCCGGATCTTTGGATCAGTTCTTACTCCCTCCTGGTCTCAGTCGTCGCTTCTGAGGATGAAGTCGTAAGCACCTGCCGTGGCCAAAACAGTTCTCGCATCATCTTCTGAATTCAGCGACTTCAAGCACCTGAAATCATTAGGTTAATGCCATAGTCAAGACTTCAGCCAAAGCTCTTTCTGCAGACCTGAGTTGATTTTTTTTGAAAATACCATAACAGTTGCTAGTTCTTAACCATCAGATGAATTACCAAAGGTAGTCAGTGTTCTGCTTATCATGCAATACAAGAAGATGAGAGAGTTCTCCAGCAGAGCAGCAGTCTGGATGGAGGTGGCAGTACCATAATATGAATTCCCCACTTAATCCCATATTAATTTTGATTTTTGTCTTGTTGTAAAAAATGGGGATGAATATCCTTGCTCTGTATTATCTATTTGGAATAATAAGCTTCTGGAGACACATCTTTTACCACACATGGTATTCATCTGGTAGTGTTAGCTGTATTGACACCTTTTTATACAAAGATTAAGAATAGTTGAAAATCAAACCCAAATGGGGCAAGCCTAGAAGATCATCTAGATCATCTAGACTTACAGCTAAAGTAATTCCTGTTCCTCTGCTTTCAATAGAGATGTGTAACACTGTGGCAGTATTAGGATGGCTAAGGAAAACTTCACAGAAATGGAAGTTATCCAGGGGGGAAGCAAAATTTCACGAGTTTAATACACTTTACTTGTGGACTGAGTAATTTCTGCCTTGCTGTACTGAAAGAACATCTTAAACAAAATTGTCACATTGGGATGATGCTACAGAAACAGAGGACAGCAAATGCATGCCAGTTCTGAAGAAGCTGAGAGGCAAGAGAGAGAAGATGAAGGCTAACACACACCCATCAGTCTGACCCCTAACAGTATGAAACATTTGAGAACAAATTTTGACCGCAAGCATAAGTAAAGACATGGGAAAATGTGGCAAGAGTTTACCAAAAGTGGATTATACGTACCTCTGCTAAGAGGACTAATCTTCTAGATGAAAAAAATACTACTAGTCTGGGACTTTAGGACAGCCTTCAGTACTGTGTCCCAAAGGAAAATTGGTAGTGATGCTGGAAAAGGGATTATCACAAGACAAAAAGGTGATTACAGGGCTGACTAATGGGGAGAAGAGATCATGCTGCAAGAGGGAGTATCAGGCTGAAAGTCTGCAGTGGAGGTTCTTATGGACAATACTCATCTTAATTGTTAGTGCCATTTGGAAAAGACAGAAACATGCTAATGACATTTGCTAATGATTAAGGGGTATTATAAGAGGAAGACGGGAATAAGGAGATGTGGTAATAGGAACAGAATAAAATGTAGTGGTACACAGTGCAGGGTCACGTACTTACAAAACCTTTTACTACAGTGGGGACTTCCATTCCACTTGCCTTTGCAACCAGGGAGGACAAAGAAAGAGAGGAACCCCATCTTAATGGTCGATGATTATGAGCAACCAATTTGCTATGACCTTGATAACATGACCCCAGGATATACCAGACATTTATACTACAGAAAGGCAAGTATTCTACTGCACAAGACATCTGGAGTAAATTATACTGTTCTGGTTACCCATCTTCAAGAAAGAAAAGCTGAAAAAGAAAAACCAGGATGATAAAAAGAATTGTGAGCCTGTCTTTAATGACAGTAGATTTTGAGCTTGACTTGTATGACTTAGCAAAATAAATGTCAAGAGGAGATGACAGTGGGCCCTGTACATATATCAGGAATGCAAACATCAGATGGGAAGAGTTATTTTAAGCTGAAAAATAATTTGGCCAAAGAACAACTAGGTATAACTTGGCAATAAATAATTTTAGCCTATAAATTAGGAGGTCTGTAATCTTCAGAGAGAGGCTTTGGACCAATCTTTCAGAAGAAGGAGGCAGACACTGACAGGTATCTAAATGACTCTGAGGTTACCTGCAATAGCAGAAAACTGGTTCCTCTGGCCAAAAAGCCCTTTCTGGTCCTGTAGGTTGTAGTACAATGTAATTCCTAAATGTTAACAATGCAAGTGGCAATTAGCTATTTAATATTAATTGGTGACTGGGATGACTGGGTGTTGCTTGTGACTGGATAAAACCAGGAGGACAGACAAATCTCTTCTTTTTAAGATAAGACCCCAAAGGAAAGGCATGTCCATCTAGGCTTGGTTTCCAGAGAAAGTTTCACCTGATTCCTGTTCATTTGGGTAGCACAAATATAATTAATCCAGATTAACCCATTTCGTGGAGTTCCTGTGATGGTGAGATCAGAATCAGGTCCAACATCTCCGAATAGGTCCAGGGTATACTAATTGTCAATAGTAAGATTTAAAAATTTTAAACATTTCTTGGCAAAACTGAAACATAACTTTCCTCTCCTATAAAGCTTCACAAATCTACAACATGATTCCTGGATAAAGATCACAGCAGCTCCACAGTTATTAATTTACAGGTTTCTCACTGACCTTAGCTCAGCTCTGGGAATGGTGTCAGCACAATTACAGTAACTCTGAACAGCGCAGACATAAAGCTCCTGTATTTACCCTGAAATTGTGCCAGATTTTTCTCTTGCTCAGTGATGGAAAGATGCATTTCTTCTTTGATTGGTTTCAAATAGTTCAGGCTGCGTTGGCCATAACAAGATTATTTCCAGCAGAAGGAGGAAAAGAAGTAAACTACCATGCAGATCTGTGCACACGTGATACACTTACTCCATAGATAACCTTCACGAAGTGTGTGCCAAGAAGAGGTGTGAGGGGGAAACTGAGTCAAGGTGACTTGAGCTGGTTACCTGGGAGATAAATGGCAGAGTTGGGAATAAAATTCAAGGGGCAGATGCTTGACTCAGTGTTGTTTTCACTGAATCATGCTACCTTCCTGGAGCACGTCAAGGCCCATTGCCTTCCTTCCTGTGAAGATGGGCAGCTGGACTGCAATGACACCAGGTGGAGCTGAGTGCGCTCATCACCTTGGAAAATCAGGCCCCTAGTGATTTTCTCTGACGTTAATTGGCTGTCAGATCCTGCAAGAGGGGAGTCAACACATTTCCTGACCTATGGTCTAAGACAGAATTTTCCAAACCCTAGAGTAAATTTAATGTTGTTGCAGAGGAAATGCTGATGCAATCCACCAGCTGCTGCTGCTCCTCAACATCCTCACAAAGGTACAGTATATATTGGAGGTGTGAGGGGGTGAGTGCATGCAAGTAGAGTGTTCAAAACCCCAGCCTCTTCTAAATGGCAGACGGGACACTGTGTCTGTCCTCCAGACCGCCTACCTTCCTGTCCCCAAGAGAAACACTGCTAAGGGCTGCTCCCAAGAAAACACTGGATGCCATCCTGAAAGTAAACCCCTGAAAAAGCAGGCTTTTCATGTGGGACCATCGAGGGTGTGATCACATTTTCCTAGATGCCTGATTTATGAATCCTATATCTAAAGCGTGGAAATATGGATTCCTCCTAAGTGCCGAGTGAGAATGGTAAGAGCAATGTTCTGAATAAATACATTGTGATGAGTCTCAAAGATCAGGTAATGCATGTGTTCGAAGAGGCAAATTTAATTTATGGACAGATTAGTCTGGATGATTGAATTAACATGATCTAATAAATTACTGCCTCTCAGTGGAGCTGTGAAAACTGACTGCATTGTGCTTTAGTCCCTTACTTTTTTAAATAGATCATACTAAGGGAAAGCAAACACGTTTGGTTTAGAGAGTGGAAGGGCTATTAATGTGATCAGTTAAGATGGCTCTGCAGATGCACGGTAACTCGTTAAACCACAGGAAGTTAATCCTGTACACTAGTCTGTCTGTGCCCTGGGTGTGCACTTGGCACTGATGGCACTGTGATTTTCTGATGTCCCAGAAAATCCCCCTCCAGAAATTAGAAAGTATTCTTTATTCGCATTGGGGTTGAATAGTGAAAAAGGAACACAATGATGCCGTGGCAATCTCCAACCAGGATATGGTGAATGGGGAAAGAACGGCACATTGCTGCTCACGGAATCCTGCACCAACAGAGACATTTGAGCATGTCACCAACAAAAGTTGAACGACATCCGTTGGATCCAGATTATGACAAACTTCATTCTGCCACGTCTAATCTTTTGACCACTCTGGTCTGGAAATTCAGTCTTTTAATCTGTTTGTTTGTTATTTTTTCAAAATGCAAAATGATTTGGTGAAACCAGCCTTGTTATGCATCACAACTCGTATTTTTCGGTCTTCCACACGGCCACTCACCACTTGTGACTGCCTCAGGGAAGCTGTTCCCTGTACACAGGCTAACGGCAGGGCTGCGGCATCACCTTTTTGCACGACGGTGCTATTAGCTATTCGTCAGCCCGCAAATAAGGTTTCAGATGCTGTTGGGAAGAGATGCCCTCAGCCCCCCTCCTACTGTCACCCCCACTCCTTCAGCCACGTGGTCACCTGCCACCCAAATCCCACGCAGGGTCCTGCTGCATTTCCCGTCCCGTTCCTGTCCTTCACGCCGTGCCCACCCCTGCTCTCCCCGCTTTGCTCCTGCTGTTTGCATTTCCACTCTTCCCCCTGCAAGCATCCTCCTCTGCTCCTTCCAGCCGGGATCCCTTCCTGCCTCGGAAGGATCCCCAACCTTATTCCTGCTCCTCGACCGGGCAGCGGGGAGGCTG
>VFFE01006355.1:113018-223457 GCA_008921705.1 Burhinus oedicnemus | reverse complement strand
GGGGGCGGGGCCGCGAGCGCCGGGTCGAGTGCGCGGTCGCGGCGGCGGTTGCCGGGCGACGGGCAGTGTCCGCGCCGCCAGGCGCCCCCGGCCCGGCTCGGCCTGCAGGTAGGAGCCGCCCTGCCCCCGCCGCCAGCAGTCAGGCCCGTGGGGAGGGGTCGTGCTTCTCGTCCGTGGGAGCGAGGGGGGGTGTGGGGCTGGCAGCCTGGAGGTGGCTTTGTGCGTGTGGCGGGTGTGGGAACTGGCATAAGGAGTGGTTTCCCCTTTGTTACCCAATATTTGCACACGTACGTTTGAGGGCCTTTAAAAAAGGCCTTTCTGGTGACCACGTTGACTGGTATGGTACACATCTAATGCGTCCCAGGGCTTGAAGACCCCAAGAGTGTGCATTGCTGTAGCAAGACCTATATGGAGGTGGAACCACCTGAAGTTCTCCGTTTATGTCAGTGTTGATAATGAATCTGGTAGGTTTAATGGTGTGTTTAAATTTTATGCTTTGGTAGAGCTCTGAGGAGAAAAATGCTGATTAATAAATAGTGCCGGGCACTTGCAGGTTGTAGAAGCATCCCTGGGTATTTCACGTTGAGAGAACATGGCTCCTCCATAGCGTCTCCTCAGCTCTTGAATGACTGAAGAGACTCACCAATGCCGGGTTTATAGGCTTTAAGCTTTGTTCAGCTTCTTGCAGAAAGGGCTCAGGTATGGTCCCTGTCCTACTTACGGCCCCTTTGTGGTATGGAGAATGGTTTGGGGATCAACTCGCTATCAGCAAGAGACTCGTGATACTCACCCAGTGTTTAGCAGACAGTAATTAGTTAACTGGATATCTTAAGCTCTCCTTTTGGCATGCCTGTGAGGCCTGTGCCATCCTGGCTCTGCAACCATCTTCTATAGTCATTGTTTCCTAATATAAATGTTCCTGCTCACCTATTATTTTCCATTCTGACTGCTTTTACAAAGCAAAGTTTTCTGATGAGCGATACAGTGAAAATGTATTAAATGTTGGCTTCAGCCTTTTACCCTGTGCTAGCCTGATGATGGTATTTTCCCTAACACAGATTGAACTTACTCCTGCGGCCTAGGAAATGACTGTTCTTTGAGTAAATAATTGTTCAGTAAATAACTTCTTTTGCAGATATGTAGATTCTTCTGTACCAAATGCTTCACCTTTTTGTGATCTCCTTGGGAAACTGTTTTCAGTCACACTTTCATTAAGCTCTTCTAGGCTGCACTGCTTCATGTCCGGTTATGCTTTTAAGAGCATGGACTTCTGCTGCTACAGATGATGCAAAGTACTCTTTTTATTATTAATTGTAGAATGCTCAGAGTCTCTGGGTTTGTTTTGGGTTTGATTGTTTTGGTTTTTTATTCTTGCAGATTGTGTTCTTACTGTTGTTTTAGCAGGATATGGGGCAAGCACACAAGAAATTGCACTATGAGCATCTGAGTTGTTCAAGCTAAATGGAGATGAATGTCTGTGACTAGCAAATTAAAATCTCTGTAGGAGAGGGATGGGAAACGAAAGACGCAAAACAGCAGTGGCATTGCAAGAAAAGGTAAAATAATTTCAAATGTACAAAAGACTGAAAATGTTCCAGAACTTTTTTTTTAAATTACTCTCCCATTTCCTATCATTTCTCTGCTTTGTGTTATTTTGCCTGGTTTGAATTTGCCTGAAAGAACCTGGATTAAAAATGCAGCATTCAGGCATGTCAGATCTCAGAGTTGCTGTCATTAACAGGTGTTTTTTTTTTTGGGGGGGGGGTGTCTGGCCTTTGTGTTCTCTCTCTTGGCTTTAACACTGAGAATTACTACGGTCCTGTAGGTCTGACCTCTCAAGTGATTGATATGTGGATACATCCACGTATAGGCAGTTCAGTTTGTTAGTTCAATCGTATGCTACAGTCAGCAGAAGAGAGAACAGGCTCTGCCCGTGGCCTGGGATGCCATCAACCTATTCTTATACAATTTGAGGGACCTGGTACTGTATAAAAGCAGGATTCAGATTCAATGTGAGACCAGCTGTGAGTTTAGCACTGGACTGGACTGATGTTATTATTTATTATGATGATGATGCATGTGCTTATCTAACTGAAGCTCCCTAGGGGACCTTGTTAAGGAAACCACATTTATTCTCTAAGTTTAAAGTAGTAAAATTTAGTGCTGCAAAAAAGTAACATTATGTAATATACCATAAATTTGGGATTGCTACGTTTGTCACTAATGGGAATGGCTTAATATTTTTTCGGGAGGAATTATGAAGAGGTTATTTTTTTGAATCAGAAAATTTGTGAGCTTTTCACAGAAATTAATTTAGGTACCTCTGCATAATTTTAATTTGCTAGTAAAATGGTTAGTGTTTTTATAGCTTCTGTAGATTCGTATGTTGGCTTGGAAAACAATTGGGAACAAAATCTTATATCAGTAAGGCCACAAGTACTTGCTATAATACAAATCAGAAGACCAGATTTGCCATGGCAGATCTAATGTATCTGTATTAAAAGAAAAAGATTGTGGACCCTGGCCAGTTCCAAGAAGCATTATCTGATTTTTTTAATTTTTTTTTTTTTTTTAAAAAGATTTCAGAAAGCACTCATTCCTTTGATTGTAGTGTCTCACATCAGGAAGCAGTATTTGAAGTATAGCATAACACTGTCTGTTTATCTTATATTTTTTGCATCTTGAGTTTTAACTTAATTTTTTAGTATTGAGTTCTAATACTACTTTCGTTTCTCTATTTTTTTTTTAAATGCTATTGGCATAAGTAGTGCTTGGGTATGTTTTTGTTTTATTTTAATAGAGTATCCAGCAGGTTCAAAGTGATGAACATAGGCAAAAGAAACATATATACAATGAAGGGCTTTAAGTAAATTATTGCTAGTTGGGACAGAACATTAAGCTGCTGTGGTAGTTCTCTGAAAATATCATCTTGCAGCTAGTCAAAAAGACAAATAGTGTTAAAACTTCTAAGAAGAGGAATTAAAAACAGTGTAAATTCATGTAGTGTCTCTGTGGGCATATCTTGACTCTTATGTGCGGTTCTGATCGTCCTGGAGTGTAAATGTTAGACCTGAAATTGTTTCTGTGAAGTACAACAAAGATGAGAAATAGAAAACAGACAAAAGAAATGAGACTTTTCAGTTAGAAGAGGAGATGAAAAAGGAGATGATGCAAAAGAAAGCTATAAATTAATGAATGGTATGGACAGATGGATGAATCCTCCATGATTCTAACTGCTTTTGACCTCATTTGTAATTTTGCTCTCCACAACAACTTCTGCCAGTGTCTTCCACAATTTAAACAAATACAATGCAAAAATGTACTTTCTCCTTTTTAGAAACTGCTTCTGATAAAATTCCTGTGGTTTCTTTAGTTGCTGGATGACTGTCATGTTTTGAGACATGACAAGTAATTGCTTCCCTTATCTCCCTGGCTGTCAAACACAATGCACCTTTTGGCTTGGGAATTTACTAAGCAGCTGATTGCCAGAAATTAAAACAGTATGTCAAGGGAAGGATCGCTTTGGGCTACCTCTGCTTCTGATGATGTTTTTTAAGCATCTGTTTCTGACTGCAGTAGCTAGCTGGACATCTGCCTTGACCCAGCAGGACAGTTATAATGCAACCTCATTAGTAGCCTAAATTGATTTCGCAAAGTCCTTTTCATTGCTAGTTTTCTGTTCTTGCTAAAATTTTGGGAGTGTTCGTTACTAAATAAGCTCCTATGCCACCTTCACTGTTTAGTATTTTCCTACAAGTTCCGCTCGAATTCATCTCTTTTTATACAATGTACCCCATGTATGCAACACACTGGAAATCAGAAACATGCCAGCGTTGAAAATGACTCTTCAGATGGCTTTGCAGGCCATGGAATCTTGTGCTTCAGTTAGCTTAATTACCTAATGAAACAGACTGAAAATTGTTTGGGGACAACAGAGCACTTCGAAACTCAGAAATGCCATATATGATGCATTTTCGTCCTGCACAGAAGTTTGGATTTCAAAGACCTCATAAATGCAAGGCAACGGTAGCTGGAAAAAAAATCTGGTTTTATTGGCCTTTTCTTAGCTGGAATCTGGAAATGCTTCTAAATGGTGGATACAAAAAATGCTTTGGAGACCAAAACCAGAGTTTTTCTTCTCTGCTTGTCACTTAGTCCTGAGTCTGTGGGTTAGAATAGCTTCTGAATGAGCAGCACTGTTGTAAGCTTGATCTGAGGCTCTGCTTACCTATGCAGGGAGAGACTGCATCTTTTTGTGTCTCAGGAAACTGAGCTGCACTGCAATATTATTATCCTAATGAATGGAGAGAGCCTGCAAGACCTTTGGGCATGCGGGAGAAACGGGGGAAGGCGCTGGAGAGAGACCAGTGTTCAAGTGACTTACCCAGCTTCTTCATAATGAAGTGGGAGAGTGTCAACTGATGTGAAAGGCTTAAGCCTTAAGTCCCGGATAAAGACAGCAAAGCTAGGTTAAAAGCAGTATTTGTGCAGGGTGAGAAAGTTTTACATGCGATAGGATAATTAGAGCAACACTAAAGCAAAACTAAGTTTGCAGTGAGGGAGGGAATTTTTTTTATATTGTCCCATCTTTGCAACAATTGACATCGCCTTCTATATAATATTTTTAAAAGTGGGTGATATTTTGAGTCTATATGAGACTTATAACTTATTCTTTGGCTCTCATCATTTACAGAAGATTAATCTCAAACTTTTTGTGCAATGTGACCACCAGTGGAATACAGTATAATCTATGCAAATCGGCAGACAAATTAGTTTATTCACTTACAAAAGCTTTATTCAGTAAGAAAGTACCTTTACGCTGGTAACAAAACATGTCCAAAGGCCTCACCCACCAGCACTAACTTGGGAAGATTATTGCTTGGGTAGTGAATTAGCCCTGAGCTGCTCAAATCTTGATTATTTTTTTTGTTCCCCCCCAAAAAATATTATTTCATCTTGCTGCTTCTTACTTTTTAAATATATATATTGCAGGCTGTGTGTTCAGACAGTATTGCTTCTTTTTCTACACATTAAATACACATCATAAGCGGAGAGCTCCCTGAAGGTAACTTCTCTTTTAACGCACTCAGACTTGCCTACAGAGTGGTTGTAGGATGTGCAGTGCTGGTCTTGGGCACTTAGGCTGCCTGGCTGCCTTTCTTCAGCCCAGCTTCAGCAGCTCAGAAATAGTATGCTAGGATTCATATTTTTAAGTCCTCTCAGTCAAATCAGAAGCCAAAGAAGAAACAACTTGGACAACTTTTACTTCAATGTGAGCCTTGACCTGTGGGACTTTATGTAACATGGCTGATGAAGAGCAGAGAGGTGTGCAGCCTGGTTGTAGACCACCTCTTGCAGAGCTGTTGTGAGGAAAGAATACACGTCTGGGGGAGGCTGGTGAGAAATGCTTTTGTTAATATTTTAAATGATACCAGCAGATGCTCTTACCTTGGGTTAGCCAGGTGATGAACTTTGTACTTGGGTCATCCCCCTACTCACTGTGTGCAAAGTTTTTCATGTGAATGAGTCGTTTCAGGATTGGGACCTGAAACTATGCCACTGAGTTACATTTCCTCTTTGAGCTTGGAAAGTACGGATAAGTGCCCATGACATGAGGAGGAGTTTGCGTGCCCTAAAACTTGTCTTGTTTTCCTAACTGTATCTGTTGATCTTAAAAAGATACTGACTCTGCAAAACCTTGCTTTGTTTATGTCCTTCCTTGGTATGTCCAGTAATATGCCATTTGAGTAATTGCTGAATTAGGCCTTTTGAATGCAAAGAGGGTGATTGACTGACCTGGCTGATGTTTTAGAAAAGGTAATTGTTTGGGTTATTGTCCTTTGAAGGTTAACAGAATATCCAATAGATATTAAGGTAACCTGTGGAGTATTAAACATGAGATCAAATCTTAATTCAGCCTGCCAGGATGCACTTACCTGTACATTCTGTCTTCTGAAATAAGAATAGGATATCAGAGGTAAAGCCCAAAAAGAAGGATATTAAGCATTTCCTGACAAAAGACTTCATTAAGCTGGTGCTGTGGTTTAAATTAATACCGGTACCTTGGGAATAGTTGAAAAGAATAACATTATAGTTGAATACTTTTCATTTTAACAAAGCTGAAACTGTAATGTCAGAATTGCCTAGAATCTTCTGTTCCAGTGACATCTACATTTAAAGCAGGATCTGTGTGTGACAAGCACAGATACGTTGGTTCCTGTGTAGCATAAGCTATCCATGATAGGACCCCTACATAAGGACAAGAAGATTTTAAATAAAGCAGCCTTGTTCCTCTCTTATTTAACATCTGGACACTGTTGGATAAAACCTTGTGGCCATGAAGAGCCAAATGCAGCTTCCCAAACCCTGGCTACCTTGCTAAACTTAAAATGGTGAGGGACTTACTCTTACCTCCTCCACTAATTGACATGATCGTAAGATCATTTGGCAACCTCCTGGCAGTTAAGGCATGGGCACCTTGGAGCTCTGTTTTTCCATAACCCCTGCTGTTCACCAGCTAATCCCACATCCTACCCCCTGCTTTGCTTTTCTTAGGCTGAGTGAGGCTTTCTTAACCTTAGGAGGAGTGGGTGCAAACAGCAGAAAAGCCTCTTGAGACATTTTCTTGCAGCAGGAAGTTCACCTATACTGGAAAAAAAATCTAAATATGTAGCATCTTGCAGTTTCGGCTAAGGATTTAGATAATCCATGCTCATTCATAGCCACTAGCTATAGACTTGCACTCCAGAGAGTATCAATGAATATTTGTAGCCAGACAGAAATTGCCACGGAACCCCTCCCACCACAAGACTTTCAGAAACAAAACAATTGGTTTATTGTTTCTTTGACTTTGGTTTATTGTTTCTTTGACAGGCACATATAATAGAGAGCAATCTGCTTTTTATCCTGCTATCAGGACAACATTTGACAAGCTAGCTCCAGAATTATTTAATTTAGAGGCATTTCCAGCACACATGATAAAAAATTTCTCATCACCTTACAACCTCCTCAGCAGGATCTGGGAAAGTGTTATATATCCTGCCTTTTTAATACATGCAATTTGTAGATACGTAAAGGAGAAATGAGTGGCATTTAAATACATTGCTTTTTATTTGTTACTGCTATTAAGAATATGAAACACCTTTTATCTCAAGGATGTTGGCTCAAACCTAGTCTGGGTTTGTAGCATGCATTTTCTTCTCTGGGATCACTGCTGCTTTGGATGATGGCACAGTTTGAACTCAACTCTGTGCTTGGCGGTAAAGTCCATGAAGCTCCCAAGAACTTTCCCCAAGGACTGTGTGGGACATAGATCCCAAGGCTTACCTACCATGGTCATGGCAGCTGTAGGGCAAGATTTACATGTAATACCAAAGGACTCTTAGGCATTCTTACATCTTGTAAAACCATAAATAAGGAAGGTAAATAATGAGGCAAATTAGCACACCTGCTTTATGTGCAAATTTGGGTGCTTGAACTAAGGCCTCAAATTGGCTGAACAGTTAAACAAAACCATCATTCTAAGCATTCAAGTCATTCAATGTCATTGAAGTCAGTGAATTTTTAATTATGTTAAATGGGATATTGATATCTTGATATTTCAGCATACCCCTAAAACTTTTTTTCTTTCATGGGGCGCACAAGTGAATGATATGCTCTTTATAGTGTTTACATGATCCCTTGATATTAAAGTAGCATTACTGAAGTAGTTGTTACTTCCTTCTGCTTAGCAAAAAAAGAAGATCAAGACAAGATCATTTAGTCATATATGGGAGAGAAAGATTCCATTAATATCAGGTCAGATGTTTTATTTTTCAACTTTTTAGAGGTTGCACCTGCTAAAATAGCATCCTGCAACACACCACTCTTTATATTGCATAAATGTATCAGGAACTGTTTTTGCCATTAGGGGTGGATTATTGTAACAGTAGTTTCCTGATGACTTCATAGTAAATTCCAGCTGCCTAAACAGTTTTTTTCCAGAAGAGGTTATCTGTAGTGCACTTGCACAAAATTACACTTAAGGGAACTCATAGTTCCCTTGGGACTTACAAACCAAACCTTTTGTCAAATCATTAGTAAACACGAAATTCTTTGTTTTCATTCTGTGGCAGTGGTAACAGTATGGGCACTACTGCAATTTGTGATTCTGGATTAACAAATAAAAATTACATTATGCAGGGAAAGTGAAATGGAAGTCTGGAGTGCAGGCTTCCTGTCATGAAGGGATAGATAGCACAATCATTCTCAAATGTTTTTTTCTAGAGAATTTTTAGGCTGGTGGCATAAAGATCAGGGAGTACAGATTGCAGTACCGTACCTGAAATGGCACTCCTCCCTGTCCAGTGGAGCTTTTTGAAGGCATGGGTAGCCACAGAGCAGGAGAGGATGCTGGTTGAGAAGCTGGCCTAAGCGAGTAGAGTTTGTGTGGGATGTTAATATATAGAGGTATATGTCTTTCCTAGAGTAAATCTGGATTGATTACTGTTGTTTGGAGGTTTTTTTGTTTTTAAACAGTAGCCTAATTGCTTGGACAAACTCTTTAGGTAATGTCTTGAAGGCTGCATTAGAAATTATCATGCCTAGTCACACAATCCAGAAGGTCTTTCCCAGACTTAAGAAGGCATAATTAATATGGAGTCAAACATTTCTGGCAATTCCTGTATTTGAAATGCATATTAATATCTATTTAATGAAGAACACATGATTCTATCATTGAATCTTCAATAAATCTTGTAGCAGGAAAATCAAATCTTGGAGTTTTACCAGTTTGTCAGATCCTAAGATCATCAAATAACTATTCTCTGCCAATTTCTTTCTAGCAAATAACAGTATTCTGCAGGAATTTCAAATAACGTGTTGTTCCAAGAATCATTTAATTTTAATAATGATCTTTATTAGATGTATTACTCTATATATGTTGAAAATGTCATGCAGTTTTTAATGAACTTTCAGAACATCTGTGAATTGAATAGCTTATCGTCATGCTCACTTTGGGAAGGAGAGTGGCAGCAGTGGGGAAAGTTGGTAGATTAACTGTTAGTAGAATTCAAGATCTTCCATCTCACTGCTCTGGTCATTGATTTCTCCTGCACTCACTGATTACCTGCTTCTAGTTATCCACACGCCTGCCAAGTCAAGACCTACAATGCAAATTCTGCAAAAACAATTTAATTGATTTCTTTCATTCTTTTATTCTTCTCAATGTTCACATGCAGGACAACCCCCCCTTTTTTTTTTTTCCCGACATTTTCTCTTTCCCTGACACTCTCTCTATTTACTGGTGTTGCTTTGCTCTCCCACTGAATTCATTGAAGATTTGTGTTAGGTGCAGTTAGCTTCCATCCTTGTTGGTCCCACAAATTCTTGCAGGAATGATCTGCATTACCATTCAGTGTATAGATACAACATATATCCAATGCAGCCATCTTCTCTGTGGAGTAATCTTCAGGTTTGTGACTTCTCAAACCTCTTTAATAACAAGGAAGTCTTTCCAGTCCCTGTAAACTATCCCACTGAGGCTAATGCTAGTTTGGGTCAGTGCTCGCTTGTCCTGTGCATTTGACAGAGCTGTAGATTTCTCATTTGCTTTTTAGCATTTTAAATGAGTGGGTGAGGTGGCTTTACTGGAATGATTTTACCTGTCTCAGAGAGTCAGGTGGACCTGATGAAAATCTGACTCCTGTATCTGTAGGGGGACAAGTTGTGCCAGGCCCCCTTCTTGCTCCTACACAGTGCTGGAGATTTTGGAGGTTTATGGATTTTTATGTAAGATTGGTACCTCACCACTAGGATTCCTGTGCTCTTAGCTTTTCTATATTCCTCATTTTGAGGATGTTATTTTGTTTCATGTTCAGAAGAAGATTCTTTCTTCTCTGAAGAAAGTTTTGAAGTGAAGGAAGCACATAAAAAAAAATTGGTTTTGTTTGCTGACAATAACTCAATTTGATCCCAGACAATTTGTAATGAAAATACTTTTCTTCTTGCTAATCCAATGTTACAATAATTACAAGCAGCAGATCAATAGCAGGAAGTATAGAATTGGAAGTGTTACTTCAGATATTAAGCCACAAATTGATCTCCCTGTCAAACCTTAAGTAAGTGCTGTATCAACACATATTTCAAAGACTGGAGGACATTCAGAAATGTAATAGTGATGGACTGAATAAAGGAGAACAATAATTTGTTTTATGCAAGTGTATTAACACTTTACAGCCTGAATCTACATAGTCTTGCTATTATCTCATGTTTTGCACTCACATGTTACATCAGTGATTTCTCACTATTGCTCCACTTGGCTCTGATAACATATGGGATTATCTCTGGATAATAATGATCCTTGCTTGAATTAGGAGGAACCACCAGTACTTGCACACAATCCAACACAAGTCTTGTGCAACTGTGAAAGTATTCCAGCATTTATATGGCAGATACTCTAATCCAAGTCAGTTATTGACCAAAGTAATTCTTTCTTAGGAAAATAAAGACAACACCAGAACACCTTCATATCACATAAGATTCTTGAATTTCCTTGGACAACTGATGACTGTTGCAACTCAGCGTACTGACTAAATCATACTGACTTGCTCTAATGAAAGTAGAGGAAAAAAATCTGAGAAATTCTAGAATTCTTTGGGAAAAGAAACAGATAATAGAAATTTATGGGTTGTAGTTTTTCTTCCAAAAACTAAGACACACAGTGTTTTTGAGGTCGCTTTTTCTTCTTAATGGGCAGAAGTATGAAAGTTGTCCTCATACTACTGTAGGCACACTGGGATTTTACAAGCTGCAAATGTCACTGCTCAATTCACTTTATGGTGTTTCTTTTATAAGCCATTAAGAAAAACTGAAAGGAGTAATGTGTCTCTGAAGAATTTGTTCCTGAATATGTTTTTTAAGCATTGAACGTTGTTGGGGGTCACACATTTGAAAAGTCAGCTTCTTCTCTAGGAATGCTTGCCGGGTACATGCAGCGATCTGGGAAAAATAGTTTTTGCTTTCTGTGGGTTGCCTCTCCCCTGATAAGCATCTGGAAGGAGCACTTAGGAGTGTGAGGTTTTGGTTCCTCTCTTCCTAATGCTAGGAGATCCTGTAGGGAGAGGTTTGGTGGATCGTTAATCTTTTGTTGTTGTTCTTCAGATAAGGGCTGCTATTTTATCTGTCAGTACCGAGTCTTTTGAGTTTCTTTTGCTAGTGCAGAGATAAAGAATTTTGACTGGATGTGCATAGTTAGGGTAAGAAGTCTTTTTGGTGTAAACCTCTCTCACCTACTAACCATCCAGTCCTCTTGAGTAGAGATCACTAGATGAGCAGTCAGAACTTCCTGTATTTTTTCTAACAGAAATCACTCCTGTGTTTAACTGTTTATTAGTATGAGGGGGAAGGAAGGTAGTAATTCTCAGGTCTTGGCCACCAGTGAAGCCTTGTCAGTCAGTTATGATTAGGTTGATTATGTAATTACTTTTCCAGCACTAAGAATAAGTATTGCTTCACAGTGGAGAACGGAGGAAAACTGCAGGTGTCCCTTCAGCAGAGCAAAAAGGCTTTTCTCTAGTCTAGCCTTTTGTTGTTACAGCAATGTTTCCAGCTGTGAGACTTCCTTGCTGCCAAGTAGTAGTAAATAACTGTATAAATCATAGTAATGCTTGTACCATTCAGGTACAGCTGATTGCTTTTTGACTCTTAACAGGTGTATGTACGCTTATTCTCATATTTCAAAGTTAATTGTTAACATTTCTGTATAAGGAATAGCACTGGGAATTGAAGAATGGGCACTTTTGAAGTGCTTCATCTTCAAACTTTGGATTTCATTCCTCACTTGAAGCATACAGTTTTGTTTCAATTGTATTTTAATTTTATTTTCAACAAGACTCTCTTTAGCCATGGCCTGCCTGACCCAGAGGGCAGTCAGTAACAGTGCGGGTAAGTTTCATTTAGGATAGCAAATACAGACTGCTGCTGTCCACGCTACCTACAGGCAGAGCTCAAAATGCTGGAGAGAAGTGGTGATGTGTCTTGGTGCTGTCACTTGCAGCTTGGAACCCAGCAGAGTTTTGTTGGTTGCTGTTCGCATTTCTCAAGAGGGAATGGATAGGCAGGAGGCCTGTGTGGATGGCAAGTTCATTGCCACCAGAGAAGAGTGAGTGGCGTAGTGAGAAGGCTGGAAAGGACTAGTGTTCTGAGTTGTTTGTTCTTGACTACCTTCTTTGTACAGAGCTGTAGGTATGCCTGGCTTTTTGTATAACTGCAAACGATAGTTTGCTGTAAAAGCTTACACTCAAAGCTGAATGAGATGTGGGACTAGGATAGCTCTTGAGAGTGAAGAAAAGGAAGAATATACGTTATGTGATTCATTGCTTTGAGTTCTTTCTGATTAGAGAAACCTGTATCTCCATAGACACTTGCTAACTTGCAATGGGACTCAAAATAGATTTTGCTAAAGGGAAAATAATAAATACTGGGAAAAAATCAGACCACTTGTTATCCTTTTGTTCAAAGCATAATGAAATGGACCTGAAGAGGAATCCTGATAGAGTTTCTTGTCCAGCCTCAGCTGCAGTCCGGGTAACTGATTTGAGTTGGCAAGGCAATCTAAATCCCAGTCCGCTGATTAAAGATGATGGAGGGTTACTTATGGATGAATACCTTTCCCCCAGGAAACTGGTGAGTAGACATCCAACTTTTTAATGAAGTAAAAGAGGCAAACTGGCATATACAGAGTTGTATTAACTTGACCTTCCAGCTGCTCTTGTGATGATTGCAGATTGTTGCATATCTAACAGTTAGACTTCTGCATAAAGTAGATTCTGTCTTATGGAAATTTATCAAATATTTGTCCTCCTTTCACCTTGTTTCTTATAAAAAAATATTCCCAGCATGAATGTTGCTGTCTTTATTGCCAGCTTTCTTGAAGCAGTGTGAAGAAAAGTATAGGTAACATAATTATAATTTAAACAGATCTCATTAATGCTATCTGAAGTACCTTGAATAATTAGCATTAGAAAAAGCTTTTTACATTAACCTTGTTCTAGAGATTGGAAATATAACTTTAAAAGCACAACTTTATTTTGAATTAGTGAAATCCTCTGTCCTGCTAAGAAGCCAACTGAAATATTCTGCAAGTGATGTAAGTACATTCTGTATATATTGAAGTGTGTGAAATTTCAAAGCACATTTTGAAAGCCATGTTCCTTTTTGTATGGGGGAAATGATTTTGACATGTAGCCTGTTGAAAGAGAGTGACATGTTGAAATCTCATGTGAAAGAATGTTTGGTTGCATATTGTGCTGTATTTGCTCAGGACTGAATAAGAGTGAAATCCTTTGGGATGTGTAGAAGCTGAGAAAATAACCTCACTTATCCCTGCTAAAGGAAGGGAGAGCTGAGAGAAGTTAAGGGGAGAAGCTCTAGCATTCTGTGTTGCAGAGCTGTATAGAAATTAGTGAAAGGCAGATGGGGCCAAGGCTGTGGTTTGGATGCTCCCAGCGGGCAGGGTGGTGATGGCGATGCCCATAATCCTCTGTGCATCCACTGCACTGTTGGAGAGACACTAGCTTCTGCAGGGGACATATTCCAGCTGCCACTCCCTAACTATATACCTGTCACAATTTTGACCATGCGCTGTAGATAAGACAGCAAGTTGTTCTCTGAACTACTCTTGCCTTAGTAGCTAAGTCTTTCAGTGTTTATAAAATGCTTGGAGATGCAAAAATCACTTTCTGCAGAGTTGTCCTGATTTGAGGTAAAACAGGACCAATTTTGTTCAGTAACTTTACTTTTTAGCTAGGCCTCTTCTAACTGCTGAAATTAACAACATTGTGCAGAAAACTGTTCACTCTCACAGTGGTAAGACCCATGTTTATAGTTGATGCCAAGGAATGGGATGCAGAGAGGCTCTTGCTTACACTTATTACTATAACAACCAAAGCCAGCCAACTTTGTTTCTTGCCCTGTTGGAGGGTCGGAAGCGGAAAAGCGTAGAGGGGTCACACCTACGAGGAGGAGCGGACAGGACAGGTGACCCAAAACTGACCAACAGGGTATTCCATCCCATCTGCATCACGCTCTCTTTTCTTCAATGGCTGGCATCCAAGGAGGACTCTGTCTCTGCACCTGCCTTTGATCCCAATCCTGAATCCAGATCTGGAATCCAGTTCCCGTCTGTCACTGAGTCCAGTCTGGGACTTGCCCAGTGCCTGCTGGTGACGTGATTGTCATCCTGGGAGCTTGATATGGTTTTGTATATATTTCATTATTTTCTTTTCATTATTTTATTATTAATATTTCATTAAAGTAGTTTAGTTCTTTCTAAACTCTTAAGTGTCTTTTTTTTCTCTCTCTCCTGCCTCCCTTCAAAGCAGAGCAGGAGAGAGCAAGCATCTGTCGTTCTGCCTGATTGGGCCAGTCTGGCCCAAACCACAAGAAGAGTGTATATTTTAAGCTTTCTAGAGAAAAATCAATATATGATCTTATGATCTATGCCATTCACTTTCCTTTCGCTCATGTGAACCTCTGACAGCTTCCTGGTCTTTTTTTGAAATCTGGCATAGAGTTTGACCAGTCTAATGTGTTTGCGGCCTACAATACCCTGTATAAATCCAATGGGAAGCTCTCAGATTAGTCTGTTTTCTTAGGGCATGAACCAAAGCCCATTAGAGTAACCAAAACAGCTGCCCTCTGACTTCAATAAACTGAATTAAACCCTTAGGAAGTTTTTTCATTGGCATGAAATTCTTCTCTTTCCGAAGCTCTGCTGCTTTTAGTTCACGGTAAATTGTAAGCAAAAAAATGTATGTAAGGCAATGTTACCCACATCCCATTAAGTTACAGTTCATTATTTTGTAATATTTTTTTAAATACAGATCAGAAGTTAGATTTTCCACAATTCTGGGCTATTTTTAAAAATGGGAAAAACTCCTTTATTATTCATATATACTCTGTTGAACTTGATCGAGTCTTGCATCTTTAAGATTTTGTGTATCAACATTTGTAAGGAATTCCATTTCAAAGATTCTTTTAAATGGATGCATACTGTCCTACTAATTTTTCTGGACACAATTATTTCCTGACCCTGGAACCTGACATTTGTGTTGGCATTGCTGGGATACTTCCTGCTCAGAGGAAAA
Organism: Burhinus oedicnemus; assembly: GCA_008921705.1. Taxonomy (NCBI): domain Eukaryota; kingdom Metazoa; phylum Chordata; class Aves; order Charadriiformes; family Burhinidae; genus Burhinus; species Burhinus oedicnemus. The sequence goes on along the minus strand of VFFE01006355.1, from coordinate 208,332 downwards.
ATTATGACATTGTCAAGGAAACATTAACAATGTTTATAGCTTGTTTTAATAACATATTGAATCTGTCTATTATTTGACATTTATGTTGATCAAATGAAAACCGCTGCTTCCATGAATTTACTTCCTCTGTATTTGCAAATGTAAAAATAGAGACACTGTTCAAACATTTAACCTGAAACAAGTTTTCACATGCATATTTTTTTAAGGAACCACATGCCATTGATAACCAAATTGTTTGAAATGTTTTCTTGCTTGAATCAATACACTTGCAATATCTTCTTGATTGTGTTTTAGTTGTGAATATTTTAGGAGTTATTGATTGTATTTGCTGAAGTGCTCTGAGAAGGAAACTAATAGATTTCTAAAATACATGCTCATTAAAGTAAAATTATTGTACATTCAAATAAGGACATAGGCCCCAGTTCTGCAGTGCTGCATAGGCAGATTTCAGAGACCTGATGGATGTTCCCAAAGAAGGTTTTTGTTCTGAGACATAGACTCAGCTTTACTCTTGCCCTTGCAACGTTCTGTCTTGCACCAGTTCAGTTTGAGCTTGGGGAGGCTGCAAGGCCTAGCTGTGCAGAATCTATGAAGATTGGGTGCCTTGGATTGCAGCCTGCAGCCTTGTCTCTACCTGCGCATTTTACACATTTTGTCCTTTTTCCAGGAGAATAGCACTCTATTTAGTAGTGAAAACATTGGCAGTCTACATTAGTAGTCCTCATTATTAAGGACACTCTAAATGTTGTGAAACTTTTATTCCTTCACTTTTTTTCCAATTGCCAGGTTGTTTTCCTCCAAAAAGAGGAAAGTGGCTTAAACTGATTCTTCTTTTCTTTTTTTTTTAATTTCCTTTTTGCCTTCTTGGACCCTGTAGCACATAAGACAACTTCTACAAAACCATTGGTCCCTTGCCCATTCTCTTCCTCTCCATAGCAGTTTGTCACCTCACCTCACTTAAATCTTATACTCATTACAGGGTTTGTGGTCTTCTGTGGCCTCATTTCAACATAATGTTCATTTTGAAATCCTGTGTGATTCCATATCCCCATTATGTTAATCCCGTCTTCTGTAGTTTCTGCTTGCTGCCATCTCTCTTGCTGTGATGTCATGTAATGCCCTTTTATATTTATATTTGAATACTCTTCATCCAAGCTACAGGTCAAAAGCTTTTGATGCAAGGGCTGGTATGATTAGATGTTCTTTTTATTCTTTCTGCTAGTATCACTGTCAATTTTCTGTTGTCTTGTTTAATCTTCATCTATATGAATAGGCATTCTTGCTTTTCCATTTGTGCCTGTCCTATAAATATTTACAGCTCCCTTTGGTGGCTGTGCTTGTGTTGTGCTTATGTGTTGTTGTCGGATGTTGTAGAATATCAGGGTGAGCAAATTCCCCATTCTCTCTTTGTTTTGAAAACTGGCAATACATTGCAATTAATTTTTAACTTTATTAGGGCTGTGGCACAGATTTCTCATTAAGTGTGGAGGAACTGAAATTAAGGGCTCCACCTGTCTTGAATCAGATTTTTATTTTGTTCTGTTAACCCCCAACCCCTCTCCACCATTTGCAAAGGACTTTCCTGACTTTCACAAAAAGCGTTCCACTTCTTAGAATAGACTCATTTTACAAGGTCAGATGTCTTCCAGATATTGTCACATTATCAAAACTAATCATGTCTGTGCTTGATCTTTAGAGAAAAAAGCAAGTATTCTTATTTCACTGTTTATTGATCCTGCTCCAATTAATCATGTTTTCTAAACTTAGGAACATGTGTTCAGAAGCAGTGTTTAGTTTTGTTGCTCAGGAGGTTAGGGTGTATTTCATATGGTATGCACTCATCCTCATGGGGAGAAGAAAGTCTTGGGGGGTCCTGGAACAACAGATTGGATTCTTGCTGAAATGGCTCAATCATTTCCTTTTTTCCTTGCCAGAAAGTTTTCCTCTCAGTTGTAAGCTAAATGGATTTGAGAAAAAAATGAAGATCAAGGAAGCAAATGCAAAATCTTGATAAATTAAGTAGAGTCAAGGAGATGGAAGTAACCGGCTGAATTTGGTTCTGCTGAATCCTCCATTATAATTGTATAACCATCTAAATATAATAAATAAAAAATAACTTAAAAAAAAGGTTTGAAGGGATCTCTGGATGTCTTCCAGTTCAATCTTCTGCTCAAAGCACAGCTAGTTTCAAAATTAGATCAGATTGCTCAAAGTAGCAGATAGTAGTAAACATAATACAATGAACAGGAAAAAAAATTACAAAATGTCATTTAGTTTCAGAGCTTTCCTTTTATATCTTCTTATCCTAACACTAATGCCTTTACTACAGTGAAGGCTTGTGGTTGTTTTATTAGTGTTCATCTTGCTACTTAGGCATCTGATGTTTTACATTCAAATTGTCACATCAGGAATCTTTATATTTATATGCATGCATGCACATATGCATGCCTTTATATGAAAAAACAGATTTTCATTTGCATGCAGTCACAGCTGCTTAGCTAACATAAAATGGCAGATTACAGTCTTGAGTTTTGCATGTTCAGTGACACAACATTGAGCAATGATTGTAGCTACTTACTATGCACTTGATTGCTAGATAGATATAAAAAAAGTCATACCCCGATATTAATTTTTTTCCTATATGAGGGAAAGTAAATCCTTAAAACAAATTTAAAGCAAAAATCAATGTAAGAATGTCAACTATCCTGTCCGCTCCTGACCTGCATGTTAATTCAGTGCATAGTTAAAACTGAGCTTGTTTCCTGCTACAGAAATTATACAGGCTATTTCTGGGAGATCAGCAAACCTCCCATATAGTTTCTGGTGCCTCACGTGCCCTTTGAAGTTTGCGATAGTTAGGAGATCTAACAACTTGCAGCATCAGACCCTTAGTACTGGTTTAAAAAGAGAAGGTGTCAGTGCTGTGAATTCCCAGCACGGGTCAGGGGGGAGCTGAACTGGAGATGGCAAGACTAGGCATGAGCCTGTCCATGTAGATCTGTTGGCGTGACTTGGAGACTTTGGCACAAGAATAAAGACATTTTTACTAATGCCTCCACCACCACTTAAATTTCATAATTATTGCCCTCATCTAAATTTTTCATACAAGCCAAGAAGTTCTCTCTGTATCACAGATTGAACACCTAGCTAATCTCTTCATCTGAGCTGAGAGAAGAATGTATTTGTATGTATATGCAGAAAGTAGTGTAATACAGCTAAATATTGTAATTATGGGCATCTGCAGCATGTAGCCATTTTGAAAGGAAGATTGCATATGGGTCCACAGGGAAGTTCTGTTCCCTCTCATTGAAAATCCCTTGACTTAGAATCACTCAAAACCTTGTTAACATTCTAGTAATTTTCTTCTTAGAAGAAATATTTTGTCATACTTGTAGCAACACTATTTTTTTTGTGCAGGGAGAGATTACACTTGAGTTGGGAATTTGAAATAAAATCCCTGCAAAAAGCAATGAACACATGAATCGACATGAATCTAGTATTTGCATACAGGTGTAGTATTAAAAGAAAATAAGCTCACCACTCAGGAATTCCTGTCTTAGCCAAATTAACCAGGATCAGCAAAATAAACGCACAGCTGGAAATGCTTCTCTGACAGCTGCACGCAACATGCTCTTCAGCAGCATATCTACTTTTCTGAGAGTATGTGAAAAATCTAGGGAAGAGAGAAAAAATCAGTTGTATACACCAGCTTTAATTGAACAGATATTATTTGCCAATTAAGGAATTTACAGAGAGCTGGAAGTGGGACTTGAACTGGATTTCCCAGCATCCCCAGGTGACTGTTCTGCCGGTTGGGAAGCTCTGCAAGCACTGAAGTATTTTTCACTTGCAATTTTTTACAGAATACTTATTGGCTCTTCTTGTCAGTCAGATGAAAATCTTTCCAAACTAGTGCACGCTCTCCAGTTAGATTGGCCAGACGTTTTGTATGATGGGAATGGTTTGTGAGCCATCATGGAGTTACTTCTTAAAATACTGGCTACGTTATTTACCAATAGCTTCTGCATGATCTCATGAAAAGTAATTTTACTCCTATTTTGAAGGAGGTGCAAAAATGTAAAGCAAACTTTCTCCGTCTTTGTTTTACTTATCATTTATTCATCTTCAAAGAATTCTGCAGTGCTTTACCATGGAAAATTATCTTTCAAATAAACATATTTAGGGTGGAGTATAACGCTTGCTGCCCAGAATCAAGCTGTCAGGCCACCTTCTTGAACATCATGTGCCAGAAAGATTTTGATGTTTGACTCTTCAGAAAACAACCTCCTTCTCTATCTAACCAATACCTACCTCACTGAGCAGTGGCAAGGAGAATCCTCTCTGGACACCAACAGTCAGCCTGGAATTATAGTTAGTTTTTTCAAGGTATCTTTTTGATGTAAAATAACTCTGAATATATCGAACACTTTGCATAGAACAGATCCTTGGTCCCTTTTTTGTCTGCTCTACATTGAAGCTGAGCAGCTGTAAACAGCCGAAGAAATCCCTAGATGGCACAGCACCTTCATGTCTGTAAGCATTCCTGGGGCACAGGCAGAGACACCTCTGTCCCTGGCTGTCAAAACAGCCCTTTGAGCTGTGGGCAGGCAGTCATTACCTGAAGCCACAGTAGGACACCTCTGAATTAGGGCAGGAGCCTGCCCTAGACCTGGCATGGCCCTAGGAATGAAGATATGCAGAGCACCTTAGCATCACTTCTACCCGTGTGGTGCCAGACATCTCTCTGTCCAAGCTGATGATACATTCAGTGTGTTTGGCCATGATTTTTTTGTTTTCTTTTGCTACCCAATAGCAGCAAAATTCTTCCTAGATATCCCTCCTTTCAAATTTTGATGAAGGTTCCCATGCTTTGAAATTAAACAACGACATAAAAGGGAGTTCCTGCTAAATATGTGTCATCTTTATTTTAAATGTTTCCACATCCTTCCCTAAATCTCACCCGTTCCTGGTGCCAGAATTTTAAGTGTGACACATGAGACGTATCACACTTCCAGCTGCACCAGTATGCCAAGAAAGGTGTCTGGGGAGTCGGAGCGTCCTAACGATCTTCCACAGGAACTGTTTACCACGTAATATTCTCTTGAACTGCTGCCCTGGCCTTTTGCTTGCTAACTAGCTTGCAGTCAACACCTAGGGTCTCTGTGCTTCTAGTGCCTTTAAATGAGCTTGTATCTTCAACTCAAGAGCGTTTCTCGTTTCCTTCATGTAGTACAATAGCTTTTGCATCCCATGGCCAATCAGTTCCAAACACTCCAAGCATCTCCTGGGCATCAGCGGATGGAAGGACAGCGATTTTCAGAGACTGTTGGAAAAGCAGAACGGGGAAGTGGGGACCGAGGGCACATGGAGTCTCTCACATCGGGTTAGCACATGCTTCAAGGCAGCTATCTATAGTTCAAAGAGCTGGTGATGGCAGCCAATAACCCTTTCCAGCACTGGAGCCACAGCTCTGTTGGTTGCAGTACAAAATATAGATGCGCTGAGCAGCTCATTTCTCAGGGGAAAACGTACAAGTGGTGGATCTGGAAGAGGAAAAGGAGGGCAAAGAAGCACGCTGGTAATCCCTGGTATGAGGAAAAAGAATAGAGAACCCTAGAAGAGGAGAGAATATAACTTTATGCAGCTTTTATGCTTGGATTTTTAAAGAGAACAAGGAGCAGAACTGTGAAAGGAAGCTGCCCAAAATACAGCAGGGGGAAGGACAGTGTGCAGGGAACTTGCAGACAGCAAAGGAGAAAGGCAAAGGCTCCTTGTGGTGCCAGGACCTTCTGCTATTCTACTGACAAAGTGTATGACCCTAAGCTTATTACTTGTTCTGAGACCTCTTCTGATTCTGTCTTCTAATGGTACAGGCTCTTAAGACTATTTTGATGGGGAGAGGGGAGGTATTTTTCAGAAGAAGCTTCCTTTAATGACAGTAAGCTTGTGTCCAAGTCCAGCAATCCGAGTGCGTGGTTGTGTGCCAGGATGTCAGCTAGCTCTCGTTTCTCACATACTCTTGTGATATATGACAGACAGTGTCATCTGCTGAAAAGGATTACTGCAAAATGTGTCTTACGGTGAGGGAACTTGTGTGTACTTGGGAGGAGGAAGAAGTCTGTAGTTGGTAAGATTGCCTTCTTTGCAGGAGCAAAACTGTTTTAGTGGTGGCTACATCTGGGGATAGAAAGCAAATTTCTGGATGCCATTGGGCATTCCCAAGTTTTCACCTTAGACCTTTGTTTCTCATACTCTAGTGGGGAGGTAGGAAAGTCCAGAAGCTTTCTTAGGCTCAGCCTGATTAAAATCACAGTTTAAAAAAATAAGATTAAAAATAATTTTAAACACAATATTTTAAAGACAATTCAAAAGCAGTTTAAGATCTTGGATAATTCTATTTCTTAGGAGTCCAAGTCAAGACCTTACAAAGGGAGCCAGTTTTTCAAGGAGGGATGCTCAGCCTTTTCAGGACACCATGCCATTTAAACTGTCATCTCAGTTACACTCGGACTATGTTTGGTCCTTTGTAAGTGGATGTGCAACCATCAGAGCGAATGAAGTTGCAGTTGCTTGTGCACAATACAAATTTTAGCTGGAGCAGGAATGTTGCAACTGCCATTTTTCCCTGCAAAATGAACTGGATGTTCTTGTGGTTATTTTTTCTTCCCAAAACTCATAAACAGAGGTCGTCCTACACGTTCCCTTCTAATGAGTAATTTTCCCCTTATTAACCAAACTAAAGAATGTTGTAACTTTTTAATAGTAAGAAAACTTGTCTCCTGTACATGGAGGTTGTTGAATGACTTCCTGCCTCCATCTTAAATAGAGGGGCAAAAGGCGGGTGACTATACTTCTTTCAGCCCATACTGTTGATTGCATCATTGAGGAGGAGACACTGATGCCAGGGTCAGCCATTTCTTTGAAGCAGACTTTTTTAGCCCCACATCCTAACTCTTTTGACACAGAAGGGTGAAAATTTAGCAGTTGTATCACTATGCATAGCATCAACTCTTTCAGGCAGTTATTGTGACACAAAAGCCTTGTTTCTCATCTCTCAAGGAGTGTTTCCAACCCCTCCATGAACCACTAACCCATCAGGAAGAAAGGATACAGTTCCCTCCCTTCCTGTTTTGTTGAATTCATGCATGGAGGGATCCACTAAGCCCCCCAAGCTGATGCAAAGGAGGTGGTGGGACATGTAGCCCGGATGAGGGAAGCTGGGGAGAGAGGAGCTGATTCATAGCAGGAAGGAACAAGGGATGAGAGCAGTGGTACCATGAGATTGCTTCAGCTGCTTGTGGAATTGCAGCCTGGTGTCTTAGGACTTCACAGCTTTGCTGTAGTTTTCACTGGCTATCCTCGAGCTTCTTTCCATCCTCTGTGTATAACTTCTGCTTGTTTCTGTCCTCCTGCTTACCTCTGCCAAGGCAAAATCTACATGTACGTATCAACACAGACTTTAGGATATTAGGAAAGATGCTGTGATAAGATAGGAAAGATCCTGCATTCATACACAAAACCTTGCTTAATGCAGTGTTTGATCCTATTACTAGGATTTTGCAAAAATCATGAAAAATTTTGGAGGCTTCTATTTGAATTGCCTAGATCAAAGGAATTTGTAATTCTTGTCATTAGTGTTGTCTTCTTTCAGAAAAGGGAGCTTCTTGAGCTAAAATCATGTTTCCTTTTCATAGTTTTGGGTTAAAAGGCTAAACAGTGTGTTTTGTTGAGTTTTTCTGCCTAGTGCCTTTTTGATTACAGGTGACACTTAAGGGTAACACTTCCTATCTGCTGAGGATTAGTACCAGACTTATGCAAATCTTAAAGCATGGACATACTGTTTAAATGAAGTTAATTGGCATGTAGGTCTGTTTTTGATTTGCAGCTTGAACATAACCCTCAGCCTTGACTCTTTAAGCAATGTAGAAGTTATGTGAGACTAGAATAATTTAGAGCTATGAGGAAGAAAGATTTTTGAATACTAAATTTATTTCAATGTGATCGCATATCTAGCCATTTTGACCTGGACTATACGTTGACAAAGCACTGGGTGAAAGCCTTTCTACACCTTTTTGCTCCCGTGTCATCTGGTTTATTACATGAGGGTATACATATATCTCTGCTTATCTTTACAGAAAGTTTTGACAAGGGTAGATGATCTGCAGCAAGTGAAGGCCCTAGAGGTGCGAGTAGATACAAGAGAGAACAGCTTGGGAAACTTTGGTAAGAAAGCACTTTATTTTCTGCTCACCATCTCAAATTTTCCTTTTTCATGTCTGGAAGCAGGACTGGGGACTCTGAAACCAACAGCCAGTGTAAAGTACTGTCCTGCTCAAGAGCTCTTGAGACATGATGTCCCTGGTACCTCTCACTCCTTGATCTCTGTTTTCTTCTGTGGGGCTCTAAATAGGACTGAAAACTATGGCAATGGGATGAGTGACACCACTTCTGTCTAAAGCCAATTAGTTTGAACAAATTCCACTTGAATGACATGCATCTAGGCCCTAAATGAGCATTTACCAATTACTTTGCCCTCTAGAGTACTTGGCAGTACTCTAGTGAAACAGTATCCAAAGTTCAGTTTCTGGACACTGTAAGATTCCCCTGTGGCTGAGAAATTGCTAGTGGCATCAGGCTGCTCATGCTGCTGGCAGCCTGTCTTTGCATCCTGTTCTGCCTCATGGAGCCATGCTGGATGATGTGCTTGAGGAAGGTCCCATAGGTATGTCATTCTGATGAGCCTCAGACAACCCTAATGCACGTGTCTTCATCACCGTTGCTGCACTGGGGAAGTAAGGAAGGACCAAAGAAATTCCTTCTGTAGCAGAGTTAACACTGAGAATATGAAACCTTCCTTTTTTTCCAGTACTGGCAGTCATTTTCTGTCATATGGATTCCCATCACAACCAACTCCATCTTCTGCTACATTGAAGCTGAGTAACTACTGCAGGGTAATATTTTCAGTGCCAAAAGGAGTCACGTCCCCAAAACTGTGTGCTGGTATTTTCAGCCAAGCAGTTCATTTTCATGTGCAAGTGACTATAATGTAACAGCCGCTTAGCTTTAGTGGGTCTTTTGATGGCAATTTCTCATGAGTGGTTAAACAAGTACAGTGAAGGTGGCATTTGAATTATATAGCCACTTTGTATTGGTTATTCTGTTTATTTCATGAATAGGTCTCTTTCTTGATAATTTAAGGTAAATTACATCCGTTTCTTTCAGAGATCATAATCTATTCAGTCACGTTTTCTCCAGTTGATAAGAAAATCTCATTATGCTATTCCTACAATGCTCAAAAGTGGTGCTTCCATTCCTATGCCATTTTACATTAGCTGTGGCAAGATAGCAAAATGTTTCACCTTTTTCACTCTGTACTTTCCTTTCCTTTCCATTACTGGAATAAAACCCTTTCTTTCTGCTCTCTGTGGTTAGGTTTTTGCAACTTTTACAAAACAGAGAGCATTATTCTCATGTTGCAAACAATTTCCATCTTGTTTATGTGCCACCGTTTGCACCAAGAGTTGGCCCTTGAGGGGCATAAAAACCAGCGGCTGCAGGTCCCCACTGCTTTTGAGAATAACAGAATATCGAGACCATCCTGAATTTCCTTCTCTCTTTCTTTTTGAAGTGCATTTCTGAATTCCCTCACTGTGAAAATCTCTTTGCAAATATCAGCAGATGGTTACGGCAGAAAGTTTGCCACTTAATGCTTCCAGTGATCATCAGTTCCTTGCAGTTTTTTTTCATGACAGCTGATTTTTAGGCCTAAAGTTTTAGGGGTATCGCAAGGCAGTTTACACCTTCAATTTGAAAGGTGTAAGCAAGGCTGCTGTTGAAGGTGTCGGGCCCATTGCACACTCCTTGCTGGCTGCTTACTCCTGAAACTGTGCACTGCTGACCTGGTCTGTGGTCACAGGGGTCTGGATAAATAGCCTGGGGGAAGGAGTAGGGTAAGAACCAGACCAGCTGGAATGACAGAAGTTCCAGTGTGACAGAAGAAAAAGCTTTTCCACTGTTCGGACAGCGGAGCAATAGAGGTATCCAGAAAGGTTTGGAGTTTCCATCCTTGGAGATTTTCAAGACCCCACTGGGTGAAGCCCTGAGCATGCTGGTCTGATCTCACAGAAGACCTGACTCTGAGCAGAAGGCCAGGCTCGAGACCTCCAGCTGTCCCCTCCAGCCTGGACTGCTCTGCAATTTGGTGATTCTGTTTGCATTCCAAACCTAGTTAATTAGCCTTCTTTATAGCCATATTAAATCACTTAACCTTGCTCTCATTGTATTCCTCAGTTGCAAAAGGTGGGTAACAGCATCTTTGTCATCAAGGAATTATTTGTTTGGATGATCAGTTTGTACTCAGTAAACAATACTGTTTTAACTGGTTTTATGTGTAAAGATATAATAGGCTGTGCAAGCTCATAAATGTCCAGGTAAAAGAGTTGCAAATTACTAGACTGCACGTAACTCTGGGTCACCTGGAAACTGCAATTTCCACTTGAGAAACATCTCAATATATGCAGCCATACACAGACGGTAACACAAGCACTGAGGGCCTTCATGTCCTTTAGCAAGATTTCCAGAGTGATTTAAAACATGTTGCTTGAGTTTTTCTTATGAGCATTCCACTTTGGGATGTGCTAAACTTTAAAGCGCCATCCTGCTAACCTTTCCCAGTTTGGCAGGTCAGCCTCTACACAATGGCATGACATGGTGGGGAGCAACAGTTATGTTTCTTAGGAACAGGGTGTGGGCTAAAACACGAAAAGGCTGATATTAAAATATTTTCATGTGATCAGTTTTAAAATCAAGGAAAGGCTTCATTCCAGAGCTTGAATCTGAGTCTTAGTGGGGCTCAGGGTAATTGTTGAAATCTCTAGCTGTTTGTTTTCAGTGCACCTTCCTGAGTGACACTGAACCACTCTGGCAAGTCTTGTACCCAGCTTTGCAGATCTTGGACTTCACTTCTGTGCTCTTCAGCTGCATGTAGGCTTCAGTTCATACTCAAACAGATGGACTATTTCCTTTTCATTAGCTCATCCCTTCGGTTTTGATTGTTGACAGATCTGGGACTGCGTTCATGACCAATTCGTAGAAATTCCTGTTGAAAGTAATGGTGGGATAGAGTCATTTAAGACACTACATTGTTCTCTTATTTCTAAGTGATTTTAATAGCTACAAACCAAGTTACCCACAGTGCTGTTCGCTGGTACTTATTGAATTGTTGCCTGCTGGTGGCCAGGCTAAGTTGATTATGTGTCTGGAGACTGCTGTTTCTCTTGCATGCGTTTTATGAAGGATAAGCTCTGCTAAAGGTTCAGAAGTAGGCATGCGTTATTTTTCACGCAGCGTCATTGTCTGTCTTTCCTCTTGCTCTATTTGTCGGTATTCCTGATGCAAGGCTGGGAGATGTTTTTCGGCAGCCAGCGTCACAGCAGCAGGTGCTTGCGTGGTCACGAAGCCAGTGCAGAGGCTGGAAGCATGAGTCCAGCATTTGTGTCCCTGCCCACAGCTGGTCTTGGTTTAGCTAGTACTGATAAACCTTGCTGAGAACGTGCTACAGCACCCACTGCAGCAGGGCTTGGGCAGGCTCTCCAGGAGTCACAAGTACATCCTGGGGCAGTGAGCTTATGTTAAAACCTGCATTGATGTGGTTTTTCATGAGATTTTCATCTCAGGTAGCTAGACTGCAGCTAGCTTGGGTTTGGCTGCAAGTGCTGCGGTCTTATGTACAGTTACATTGCCCAATTCACCCCAGAAATGTGCAAAAAACGCACATTTAGAACATGCATGGAAATAACATCAAGGTGATGTATCTTACTTGATCAAATACAGCTTAAGTGAATTAAATAGCCTGTTTAATTTACCTACCAGGTTGCTCTCGCTGGAAGAGTGCAACCTGTGGTCACATGCCTGTTTTGTACTGTAGGATCAACAAAACATGTAGGTTGCCTGATGCCAACACAAGTATTTGTCAGTAATTTTTTTTGTGTATGTTTTTCACTAGTCTATATTCCAGAAGGCTTAAAGAAGTCAAGCCACGATGATTTTTTGTTAACAATAGAAAAACAAGATACAGGATGCTACCTAAAGAGTACATTGTAATGTAAACAAAAAGTGTTATAAATATAAGTGTTGTAGCTTGTAGAATATAATAAAACCAGCATCTTGCCTGTTTCCTCCTTACTCCTAGTCAGTTATCTAAATGTCACCTGCTGTACCAAGGCAGCTCAGAAAGACATCTGCATTGCTACCCTGCTTATGAAGTGCAGCACTTAAGGCAATGTCGTTGAGTGTGCATGTATCACTTTTATTCACCTACCTTAAACTTTGATTTCTTTCTGCTCTTCATTTAGTTTTGTTCTACTGGGATGGCACAGTAGAATAGTTTAACACTAGTACATTGTTAGTGGTTAGTAAATTCAGAGCCATATAACAAAAAGGGTATTTAGTGAAAGGGAATCGTAGACAGATGAGATAATATTGCTCACCATTCTGAATTCTCAGCCTTGCACTGCAATCATCAGCATTTTTCTGGACCACTCTCATTTTTAAAAATCGAAATTATATAGTATGAAGGCAGTTTCTGGATAAGGAATATATTGTTTGCACTTTTAACGTTAATATTAGAAGTTAATATCGTTGATATCTTAGAGTATTTTTATGTTAATATAAGAATAAATTGCATCCTTAGTCTCGGGACAAATGCCATGAGGGTTAAAATTAAGACAATTAGAAGTATGTTGTTACATTTGGATAGATCTCTTACTTTGTCATCTTCATTTTACAATTTTCTCCTCTTTACTTAATCTTCCAGTCTCTAATCTATATATAAGGAATTGGGACTATAAAACCCAGCAAAATCAAATGGACGATGAATTCTTAGCACCAAAGAACAATTACATATCTAATATAAAACTTAAAGGAGGAAGAACCTGCAGAATTGGAGAAATATATTGCAAAATTCTTGTTGGCTGAATTTTGCACCACTGCACATAGTATACTTTTATTTCAGTCTAGTAAACAGCACATTAGAGCTTAACACTCTACAAGTTCCCAGGAACAGATTGTGCCAAAATACAGTAAAATGTCTGAGATGGAGGACTGGATTACAATAATGAAATAACCAGATGTGAAAATTGTATCGTCAGCCTGTCACTCTGCCTCTTTGAATCCTTTAATAGTTGTTGTTTTCCTGAACCAACCCTAAATGCTTTCAGTGGAAAGCTTTTTCTTGGGCAAGTCTCTTCGTTTCTTTTGAGCTAGTCTTCTTGATTCCTCATTCAAATCTTCTGCTTAATACTAGTTTTTAAAACCCATTTGCTTTGTAATGCTTTGCAATAGCCTTTGCTCAGTAACCCTTTAACCTCTCTGGTTGAATCCATGGCAAGGCTATTACCCGATGCTGTGCTGAGACTGGAGAGGCTACTGCATCCTTCCTGTTCTTTCCTTTAACACTTTAGGGGAAGTCATTTCATCTCTCTGTGCTTCAGGTTTCTTATCAGAAACATTATAGCAATTTTTTTTAATCTAGATTTTCACTTTCTTCTGTGGGGGTTTCTTAGTGCATGGATTATATCTGAGGAAGTCTTTGCTCAGTAGCTAGTATGACTGCTGTGAATAATTAACAGAGCTCCTAGTATCTTCTCTGTCAGAATTCCAAATAATTTTGTTGCTATACTTAGTAAAACTTGTTTGATGAGAGAAAGTAAGCCCTGCAGGATGAGGATAGTGTGTTATAATTTGCACTGCAATTTTTATGGATTATGGAAAATGATTAAAAAATAAGATTAAAAAATTGCACAATGTGTTTTGAATTTTTAATATTTTCTAAAGAGCTTTGCACAGACATAAAGTTAAATATTTGCACTATAGCGTGAAGATCAATATGTGGATTATAATCACTCCCAAATGGCATTAGATATAGATAATGCTTCTACTAAAACATGATTTATTAAAATGTTTTTGCCATAAATGCTCTTGTTCTGCTTGGGGAAATGGGATGAACAGCATGATCTCCTTTGTTTGCCTTTGAGATCCCTTTTTTAAAAAAATTCTTTTTGTTTGTTTGTTTTTTCTTTTGCTCCTTTGCAAAGAGCTGGAATGATGTCCTTCTGGACACTGCTAAATCACCCTTGCCAGAGAGAGATTACCCAGGGGACTCATAAAAATATTTGCTGAGAACGGATTTTAATCTTTCAGCAAAGATCCAGTTTGTCTAAAATTAGTATTACCTCTATATGGTTTCATGTTATAATGGAGGATGCTTACCAGCCATGGGTAAACTCTGCTAGTAGGAATGGGTAAAAATTTGCTGCTGTTAATAGCAAATGTTTCCTGAGACTTGAGTTTATATCCAGATTAATCTGTAGCTTGGAGAGATTTGGTCTATGATTCAGAGATATCTTCAGAAGCCACCAAAAAGGCAAATGTCTCTTGGGAGTAGAAAAAAGCATTAATCAAAGTAATAATAGCAAAATACTGAGGTTTTCATAGATATGAAACTTGTACAGTTGAATAGTAAACAATGGATTACATCCAGAAATTAAAAGGAGAAGGCAACGCTTAGCAAAACGTGAGTAGTGTTTTGGGGACCTCTGAACTACAAAAATGATGTTGTGACATAGGAAATTATGCTTTTGTTTGACTCAAAATTACATTTTGAAGAAGTATTACTTAGCTGTGTATCCAGTAAGTCCACCACTACTTGCCATTAAATAGGTAGAAAAAGATTTCTGGGGAGAGAAGCAAGAGCATTATGCAGAAATCAGAGGTCATGGCATACTATACTCTAAAGCATCCCTTACCTCTTCAGGGTATTAGTTAATAGTCAATAAGGGTTGAGAATCAGACCAAAGAAAACAGTCACCCATCAAGCCAGTTTCTGTTGTGGTCTGTCTGGAAAGCTGCTCTATCAGAATTGTCGGAGAGGGGTTCCAAAAATTATATTTGGGTAGTAGAGCAGACAATACATATATGCTGCAAAAATGCAAAGGGTGAAATATTTTTTGAGTGAAATAGTCTCATTAATTTTCTTAGAAGAGGTCCAGCACAGATCTGGCTGAAACAGGTAAGGAATGCATGTAAAATTAGATGCTTCAATTGTCAGAAGTTTCCTTTACTCTACTCCCAGGTCTGCAAAGTGATTCTTTATTCTGTTCCCATAGGTGCCTATCTACCTAATCTGAGAGAACTGAAGCTGAACAATAGCTTGCTTGTGTCTGTGAGGTAAGAAATGAATGATAACTGAAATAAACATAAAGAATAACAGCCCTCAATTTTATTTAAGTGATAAAATCTTCATTTGTGCTGCTTTCATTTCTTCCATTTCCCCATGCCGTGATAATGGATTAGATCATGAATATATGCTCCACAACTACATAAGTTTAAGGACAGGACCTGAGCTGGAATAAATCACTGTCGCTGCAATGATGCCAATGAATTAGCCCCAGTCTGCCACTAGAGAAGTTCCTGCCATGCTGAAGTCCATGGAAATTTGTTGCAAATTTGAAAGGAGCTAGAAATTTGCCTCTTATCTATGTCTAGGCACTTGGATTTATGAGTGTTTCAGCCTTTGGGCTTTTATTCTGCACAGTAGCCTGTTCTATACAGGTCAGACCAGTTCCTCAGCTGATGAAAATCACTTTGGCTTTATTGAAGTCAATGAAGTGGGTTTATGAGAGCTGCTATGAAGACTGCATGTCCCTGGCTTGCTGTGCTCTGTGAAAGCATCACACGTTTTCTCCCAGAGAAATGGCAGGTTGGGAAGGTAGAAGTGAAAATCATCACAATGAGGAGGCAGAGCTGTTTTCTCTCTCCTGTACTGTTACCTGTATTACCCTTGGTAATTAATGCATAATGTAAAAGTATGGTTCATATCAGTAAAGGGCTGTGTAAAAGACCATCTTTATGTTAAACAGGACTGCTCTCTGGCTTTGTATGGCTATCTGCTAGATTTGTAGGGGAAAAACATTAGTGATTTTGCTAATTCTTGTTAAAGAGAACGTGTTCCCTGATGGGAAACAGCAATAAATTCTTCTCAGTCTCATGCATCATCACTAAAGTAGCTAATGAACTTCAGTTGTCACACTTTGATCTTATTTGCCCTTGTTCTGGTGATGAGATGAAGTATTTGCAGTCTAAATTTTTTTTCCACCTTCTAGTCCATAACATGGAGAAGTGGTGATTCTACATTGCTGCAATTATTTTAATGGCAACCAACCACTGTCATAAGCATGAAATTTCTCCATTATTGCAATGGAGGAGTAAGTAGTGAGTGAAAAAATTTCTATTTTTGACAGTATCAAAAGATGTTTTATTATATTAAAAAGAAAAAAAATTAAAAGAGGGGTTTTTTTGGTCAAAAATCCATATTCTCTTAAAAAGTGTCAATGGAAAATGTTTTGACCGCTTCTGTTGGTATTGAATACAGGATGCAGTTCAAGAAAACTGAACTGTTTGGTTTATTTGACTTATGGCTGTAGTAGGATTTTTCACATCCCTTTGTATTCTGAGACTCTAACTTCTGTTAGGAAAAGTTTTGGCAAACCATTTTCTGTGACCTGACATCCTTGTGGTCCTTGGTTCAGGTAACATTTGGTCTCAAGTTGAGTTTTGATTTGATCAACTATAATGTAAATATATTTTGGCTTGTTATCAAGTCTAATATTGTGACACTTCCCAGGCACACAAACCCTAGGAGAAGCTACCTGCTCCTCCTTTAAATAAGTGTGCTTTCTGTGTGCCCGTTAAATGCAGTTGTCGGGGCATAGGTAAAGGAAGAAGAAGATTCTGTTAGCTCTCCCAGACCAAAACTCAGTCAATATAGTACAGCAGTAGCTTTCCTTTATTAATTCCCATCTTTGACAATCTGTCACTGATAAACGCAGATCACTTAAGGGCACAGCCCATGCAGGCACAGCCTGAGTACTTGAGCTTCATTTTTGGATGTCTGTATCATGTCAATTTAATGCCCATTAAAGCAACATTGCTGTCTGGCAGTAGCGATGTCTGCTATAGCTAGTGTAACATAGCTGCTTCCATTCTGGCAGGCTGTTACAATTTATTAAAAAATGTTTAGAAATCTTATTTCTGAATTAAACTTGTTGATGTTTGAATTCTATCCAAAAAGTGATTATTTTGTTGTATTCGACCAAACCCTTGCAACTAAGGTTTTTGAGGATGATAGAAAAAACGTTCTTCCTTCTCACTAAAAGTAATTCCCACAGACTTTCTCAGCCATAAGGTCAGAACCATTGTGGTTGTAATTTGAAAATGAGCAGCAGATAACACGAAATGTCTCGTAAGGACAGACTGGAAGACTGGTTTGTTTACTGAAAAGAAGGTAAGGACAGAAAAGCAGGCAAAAGATAGAGGATGTTTAATGTATACTTGGGATGTTAAAAGCATTCTTTACATGTTATATTATGCGAAAAAAATGTATTATGGTGAATCATTATGAACAAAAGACTCAGTGTGTATGCATGAGTGGGTAATAATGTGGAAAACTTGCTTTTTGTCACTTTATTTTTGTTTCATTCTGTCTTGCAGAGTAGAATTTCATAATTTTTGGATGAAATGGAATTAAAACATCTTTTTTAATTTGAAAATGGGGGAAGAATTCTCTTGATAGTAAACTGCAAATAGGAAGATGTCAAAATAAGGATTTATGATCCTGACTTTAGTTACTGATTTTTTTTGAAACATTTACTCATGTCAACCTCACATAGGAAGTTAAGTTGTGAGGATGCTGAGGTGTGCATTGTCATTTGCCATTCGATAGAAATCAAAGGAGGGATGTTCTGGCAGTGAGGAATCAAGGTACTTGTGTATTACAGTTTTCTACGGGAGAGTAAGGCTTGCTTGGGTGGTGAGTTTGGATATTAGCTTTTCCTGGTAGTTCCTGAAGGAGTTCTGATTCCTTTGATGGGGAATGTGGTTCAGCTACTTTAGTTGTAAATTCATGGTCCCTCCCCAACCCTCCTAAAGCTTGCGTTACTTTCAAAGACTTGAAACTTTGAAAGGCTATATTTAAGTGCAGGATATCATTATCAACTATTTAATTTAATCCATAAGGAAAATATATCCAAATTTATTTGCAGCTAATCCATCTTGGCGTCTGAAAGGGAATTCGTTTCTTTTTTGGCTGTTTCTGGGTTTTAGTTTTCTACTTCCCCTTTGCTAAAGGGGAACAGCTCTGGAAAATCCAGTTTACTGTGGAAAGATACTAGTTCAGATTGTTGTTAATTTTCTATATCGCACTACTTTTATGAGGTCCTTGTTTGGTGACCTTTGCCCATCTGCTAGCAGCTAAGAAATTCTAAATTTATGAACTGACAATTGAGCATGAAAAGTGGACCCTATGCTGAAGAGTGCCTATTAAAAACTGCCTTTTTTTTGTGATGACACATGGTCCTCGTCTTTGTAATGTTTCCAGTAAAAGAACTATATTTCAAGGCCAATGACTTACTACATCTGGCATGTAGCCTATGTATTTTTTATCAGATTGCTTTTATTCTCAATTCAGGGATGAATGAAAAGATCTGTTGAAAAATATTAGATAGATATCTTTATGAAAGGGCTTTTAAGTCAGATAGGGGAATCTCAGGAACTGGTTCCTATAAGGCTATAGCAGAAGCTGTTTCACCAGCTGAAGTTCATTTCTTCCCATTCAGCTGTATGCGTTGTAGCCAGCAGAAGACTGGTCTGCTCCCAGGGCTACTTAAGCAACTGCCTGTAACAGAGAGAGGTTGTTATAATTTAAGTGAGATGAAATGCAGAGACTGCAGAATGTGAGTACTAAAGTAAGTATGAGGAATATAGGGAAAGGAAAGCAGATTTCCTTCATCCGGATGGAGTTAACATTTCTTTGCTGTAGTCTGCATTGCATGCAGTTCTCAAATTGCTCTTGCCCTATTTCAGAAGCGTCCCCCAGAACAAGAGGACAGTAATCATAGTTCATTTGGGTCAGTAAAGTTGTCATGGGAGACTGGAAATGAGACAGCTGTCCTGAAGGTTCAAATGAGCAAGGTGCAGAGTACGTTCAAATTCAACAATTCTCATGCTTTTGTAAGTCTTAGGATAGATTTTTTTATTTTATTTTATTTTTTTTTTTCCAAAGCCAGCTCCTGGGGACAAGACTGGCTACACAGGAACCTCTGTATTTACTTTTTGAAAAGTTGCAAGCCTTCTTGACTCTGAAAAAATAACTGAAAATGTGTGCCAAGTGATGTAAGAATTTTGTTGATCATGTCATGACTTTAAGAAACGAGAGCCAAACTAATCCTTTCTCAATTGAGGGCAAGGGCTTTAAACCAATGTTTAAAAATATTTTTGAGACATGAATCAGGATCTTTAGGAATTTGAACTTAGCAATATTACTCCTTGGTACTTATCCAACAAAGAATTTAAGCAAATGCTCACCTGTTAAAGTCACAATAAGCTTGACTTCAGTGGAACTATTCACAAGCTGAAAATTGAACATTAGTCCAAGTGCTTTGCTGGATCTGGACCAAGTTACACCATCTTGTATAAGACTGAGACATGACTAATCAGCCCAAAATTTGATGTATTGCTGATAGTGGGTGTCTAGGCACCCACTATTTCCTGGATCAATCTCTCTCAAACAGAACATATTTAGGGGCATCGTTCCCCTAAATTTGTTTTTTCCTTGTCATTTTTACTTACTCCTTTCCTTGCTCTTTTTTTTTCCAGTTTGCTTTTTCCTCTGCCTGTCATTTCTCATTTTTTGCAATTACTGGATTACTAAGTCTGATGCATGTAACATAGGTAGTACATGTAAATGCAATGAATTTTGTGCAACAAGGATCAGCGTTGCTTGTATGATAAGTGAAATCTCAAAATATTTTCTAAAATCAATTCTATTACTTAGTTTGCATTAAAGATGGAAAAGTTTGTAGACAGATGATTTATTTGTATTACAGTAGTTGCTTACAGTGTTTAATGAGGGATCAGGGTGCTCCTGCTCTATGTTGTATTTACACATGCGGTCAGAGAACCACTGCTTTGATTCGGTTTGGGTGAGTCTCTTCACTGTTTTGACATTTGTTTTTCTGGATGGAGAAAGCATTTAATTTCAAATGCAAGCTAGTTTCTTTAGAAAGTGGTTTTGTTGCTTCTTTTGTGTAGCCAGCCTGAAAGTCCTTCAGCAGTTAAGGTTGCTATGAAGTCTATCTTAAGAACATGTTCTTTGATGACTTTGGGTGCTTGCCAGCAGCTAGGAAAGAATTTGAGTTGAATCTTAATCTTTGTATTAATGAATCTTCTCTGTATTAATGTCCACAAATCCCTGGGAATATTACAAACCTTGGGAAAATTGCTGTGACCTCAGGTTTTATTTAGCATTGACAGTTTTAAGGACATTCACATTGTTGATAAAAAGTAATGATTTTGGGACAGAAATACAGCTACTTTTAGTCGAGTGGATTATTTTCAGTAAAGCGCAATCAACCTGTCTGCATTAGGCGCTAGGGAAATCTGATTGCTTTGACCATTTATCAGTTCTTGGTAGACCTCTCTGAGATGCCTATCTCTCCCTTGACTAGGAAGGAAATGTAATGCTTCTATCTTTTCTTGGTTTAATTTCACGAGGTCAGGTGCCCAAAGTAAAGACTGCGAATGTCTTTATGACCTTAGACATCAGGGATTCTGACGGGCTGATTCACCAGCAAGGGAAGCTGAACTTGTTTTCTGTGCCAATGCACCGTTGCGTTTCTGGACCTCGGGGTCCCTTCTGCAGGAAGCACACAGGACATCAAAACAAGTTTGTGGCCTTACAGCATCTTTCCATGGTTCTTGCCTTCAGCACTACATTTTATGCAGCCCTCCCTAGCTGAAGCTCCCCTGCCACCTATTTCAGGCTGTCAGGTACACAGCATACCTGTAAGGAACAGGGTTATGAGTCAGGTCCTACCATTGCAGCTCCAAGATTAAAAGTCTCCTGGTCATGACAGGGTCAGTGGGGAGGGTCTAGTGCATTCACATCCTCTTAGAGCAGAGAGAATCTGCTCTCATTGTCACCTGAGCAGTTCCACGGAGGTAGGTTTCTTCCCCCAAGGGCACCGCTATCATGTTTCTATTTTGTGGTCCAAGCTGCAGTACAGTACAGGGCATGAAAAGCATAAGAGGATCATTAGAGACCACAACACTTTTTGCAGTATGAATGTGGCTAGTGAAATAGCAAAGTAAATAAATAATAGATAATGCATGCAGCAAGTCTGCCAGTAAACACCTGCAAGGTAAGGTAAGCCCATCATTTAATAAATAATCATCCCCTTTCTCTGCCCACCATCTGAATAGACATATCCCTTTGAGTATATTTAGTAAAGAGTGGCCTTTCCTTTTAGGATGTTGTCTCATGCCATGCACCCACCCAAAATGAGAGTTCAGCTTCTCTTTACTGCTTCCTCAGCCATTACCTTGCTAACATAGCTCTGTTGAATATTTGAGCAGTAAATACATCTGCTAGAGCTTGGGCTTGTTGACATGAAGCGCTCAAATTTTTTCTGTATACAATTTTCTCCAGGGTCCAGCTTCACTTGGTGTTGTCCAGCCAGGAGCTGCAGCTCATCTCAAAGCAAGCACTCCCTGACCTGTGGATGTGCTGACAGTACGGTGTGTTCCAGGGGGTTGGGGACTAGAGGGGAGATGATGGACACTTCTCAGCTTTTCTCTTCATGTGAGAAGGTCTGAGGGTGAGGCGTCCTGCCTTCCTTCTGTAGTGTTTGAGGGTAGACTGTTTGGTCCCATAGGAAGAATCCAGCCCGTACTCTTTCAAGGTCAGCGAGAAGAAATAAGTGCACGAATCCACACCTGCAAAAGCCACATCTCTGGCTTTCACCCTCTGTACACCATTTCTCCTTTCCTTCAACAAGAAAGCACATAGATAAAAGCTTTTGTCATTTCCAACGGGAACCTCTGAAATTTTATATTAATCGGTGTTTTGGTCTTACAAATGCTGTTTGCTTATAAGTAGTAATTACTTAAGATGCACCAATTGCTTTTAGTGGATGAGGAACCTTTTAGGGGTCCACAAGCTCACCTGATTCCAGTCGCTGGGATTATGGGGGTAGCTTTACTCGTTGAACCAACTGGAGATAGCAATGGCAATGACTACAGGCTTTGTGGTTGACTAGGCTTTGGCTAGACTAGGCTGTGGCAAAACTAGGCTTTGTGGCTGAGCCACTGGACCAGGACTTCAAAAATACAACTCGGTTCCTGGCTTAGCTGTTGTTTCTACAGCATCCTGGGTTGGCTGTAGAAAGCCGCTGTATTTCCAGTCTCAGTTGTTTACTTTATATATTACTCTAGGGCAGACACAGTTTTTTGAATGACTTATGTACAAGGCTTTGCCTAATGGGATCATGATCTCGCTTACATGCTCTGGATGGCTTCTATAATAAGATAAATAAAAATGTTGGTAATAACTAGCTGATTTCTGCCAGCAAATAAGTACTTACATGCCTGGCTATTAGGGTTTGCAGCTGCTCTGTTTCAGCTGTCAATGTCAGGGATCACTTATGAAAATTTACACCTAAATGTTCATTTTAGTGATGAGAAAGAATGGTTATAATCATCATCTGAGAAAACCCAAAGAACTGGGTTGGGAAACAGTAGTAATTAGCCCGTTGCCAGTGGAGCTATCCAGCTGTGGAAGGGTTGTGTTCATGGAAATAGGTAGGAAAATAATCTTAGCGTTAGTTTAATGGGTTTGTAGGTTGTTTTGATTCTCTCCTACAAGAGAGTTGCTTGTCTGCAGCTTGTTTCGTTTTTTATTGAAAATAATTTTATTCGGTGGGAAATTATGTTCTTGGAATGCAAGGTAAGTGCTGACTTTTAAAAAGGGAGGGAGTCAGGTTGGGGGGGAAATTAAGCTATGTGGTTGTAATCATCAGTTGGTAACTGCCAAGGAATATGAATAAGCAATGAAGAAATAAATAGAATTTCAGTGTACAATCAGTTTATATAATTTAATTTCTATAAAATATTCTCCAAGCAGGATTTTATCTAGTTGTTCTTATTTTCTGTGGACACATTACTGCACACAAAGGACCTGTTGCTATTTTTCCCCTAAAATATAGGCACACTTCTTTTTCTCTAGATTTATTTCTGATTTGCTGTTTGGCAAAGTTTTATCCTTCTATGCTGAGACCTTTACAGGGTGCATCAGGTCTCTCAGGGGTGGATCAATACCTGCAAAAAGAAATACACTAATGCCTTTGTGTTTTAGGAGGTGAAGTTTGTGACTCCATCAGCAGGTATAATGCATGCACATTCTTCACCCTTTGCCTTAACCTGCACTGTAGGTTCTTCTTGTGGAGGTGAGAACCTGGACACAAAGGTCTAATAAGGAAACCTACCACCGACTTTTGGTAACAGAAGTTTTATGAAGGATTGTGTGTTTGAAAGACCATTTGTGGCATCTTCTGGTTTGAACTTCATCAGCCTCACAGTCCTACCACTCCACTTTCTACTGCTTCATCTCACCATAGGCAAGAACTTACAGAGGTTTGGTTTACTCTGCTTATTGTTGGTTAGTTTATCTTGCCCTTATTTATAATTGTAATAATTATCCCTGTTAAAGTCTCACAGACTTCTTTTTTTAAGTTCTTGTTCTCAGCATCTCACGGTAAACCCAGTTTTAAAACATAGTGTTTGTTCCATAAGAACGTTTTAAATTAAAGAAAAAAAATGTTTTATTGCCACATGTTAAATTTTGACCCTAGAAGTAGTAAGAATCAGTAGCATAAATTTTATCCCTTATAAAATAAACATATGAAAATATGGTTGCTAAATCATACTGGAGGATTTTAAAAATATTTGAAAATATGCTTATTTGTATAATGAGTCTTATTTTGTCACTTTTATGTGTTTAAACAATACACCCACTATTGTTGAAAGGACCATCTGTAAAGTTCATCTATGTCAATAAGCAAATTCTGTACATTTTGAATATTTGCTCTGATCTGCAATATGCAGTGATTTTTCCCACTATTTTAAGGTAAAAGTACAGTTTTTTTCTGAGTGGATTGGAGTTTTTTGTTTTCAAGAATCTCATTTTTTTTTATTAAATACTTTAGGTTAACTGGTATTTACTTTTAAATTCGCAAAGCATTATAATTAGGGGGAGTCATCTCTCTCCAGCTTATACACTCATTAATATTAAATGCTACTCATAGCCATCTTCACTAAAGTTTTTTTCCTTTTTACATTCCCAAGCTAACTCAGTGGTGCAGAAGAAACATTAATCTCAACACAATCTGAAAAAAAAAAAAAGGTATATCTATATATTTGTGTCTTGTGAAATACAGTTATTTCATTTCCTACCTTCTGGACTTAAAAGTGATACCAGATTGTTTGTACAGTGTATTTGAGTTAGCTTATCTAAAAATTGGTAGCTATATCAATTTGGAAACCTTTGTTTTCACTGGAGAGATACAGAAAGCCACTGACGTTCATGATGTGAGTGCCCACTTCTTAGTAACGGGGGTTACACGGCTGTTTTGGGGAATATTTTCTTTGCTTCACAGCCAAAAGCCAGCAAGCTTAAATTAGTAAAATTGCTTTTCTCAAGACCAATATAGTTCATAGCCAATGAAGGGTTTTATCCCAATTCATGAACTAGTTGGAAGTCTATGTGGTATGCATTTCTCTTGCACAAAGACCGTGTGCCATTGTGGTGAGACTGTTGGTAGTCTGTAAAGGAACCACTGCAATTAGTTATTTCTGCAAAGGAACCATTGCAAAGTAGTCTATCAAGGAACTGTTACTGGTGGGTGGCAACTACTGTTGCCTCCAAAGCTGGGTCAGCTTGTGTGAGCTCCTCTGAAGTTGTTTATGCAGGCCTTTGGAGACTTGTGTTGGCAGGAGGGCACTGGGGAGCTAGAACAATTAGTCCGCTCACATGTGATGAAGTCTTTCCATTGTTCAGTGGAGCTGATCAGTGGCATCTCTGGCAGCTAAGAGCCCTTCTGAGGGTTTGCACTTCTGCTATAAGGCTCATCTCTATAACTGAGAACACATTACAACATCTACTGCTAGATCCCCCTGGAGTGGGAATTTGTTCGAAACAAGTCAAGGATGGGGCATGGAATTTGCTATATGTCCAGTTAGCACAACTGCACCAGATTTGGGATTTCTACTGGTGTACTGTGAAATAAATGCTGAGGTTCTGTCTTGTAGTAACACCCTCAATATGGAAATCTGTAAGGTCTCATCTGCCTCAGTAGTCAGGTTGATGGGCTCTGAGGTCCCCCAAGCTGCTCTTCTGCACCTTGTTTGCTTGTTGTGAAAGAGCATCTGGACGCAAGCACAAGCAGAGAAAGTCTCCCTTGAAGTTATCATTTAAGGAAAAAGTCTTGACTCGGGGCATATGGAGACAAGTCTTTCATGCCAAATCTGGGGTGAACATTAGAGGCTGAGAGAGAAAAGAAATTTAGAGGAAGTCAACTGGCATTTGCTAGCCATCCACAGGCCCAAGTTGTACCTGTATCTGTTCCTGCAAACTTTTGTATTTCTTCTGTTTTCTTATTGAATGCATAGATAAAAAAAGAAAGGAAGGAAAAGGTACAAAGAAGAAATGACCATCAGCCACAGGAGAAAATCATTACTGTCATATAAATGTGCCAGATGTAAAGAATCTCAAGAACCTGCATTCCTGCTACCATACATTCAGACTAAATCACTTTAAATTACAATTTCTCTTTACGTTTTCATATCAGCCCATTTCTGCAGTAACTCAAGTATTTTATTTTTTTTTCCAGTGGAAACTATAACCATTACCATGACAAAAGCTGAATAGCAACTCACAGCTGATCCAATTCTTTAGTTCTGTCTGGTCTATTAATCTAGAATTCCAGTTTTACTGGTGCCCAGAAAAAGGAGTTTGGGGGGCTTTTTTTGTGGTGTGTGTCTTAACACCACTGAATCTGTCAGCCAATTTGGGTCTTTTACAAAATATTGCTTCTGCTTACCCTGCAGCATTAAAAGTTTCGAGTGTTGATTTTGAAGGATGAAGTCTATATTAAATCGAAGTTGCAATATATCTGTCTTACTCTGTCAAAGCTCAGACATACTGTGAAACAGGCACGCTACATGTGGGAGACTGAAAAGTTATTCATACAGGGAATTTTAAAGCACTGCGGGATTCATTCCTTCAATGTAAATAACTCATGCGGTAACCACAGTTTCATTATACTTAATTTTTTTCTGTGTAAACTTTCAACAATGAGAATGAATGATTGCCAGAGCTATAGGAACCGTCATTAGCCCTGGGGCTAAATTGAGGGGCAATGGATATGTGGGTGTGAGAGTTTTATTTACTGTGTGTCTCCACTTTATCCCATTTGAAAGTTCACTTGCTCTTGTGGAAGATGTAATGTACCCAGTGAGATGCAGCACGATGTGTTGGGTTTCTACAGCATCTCTGGGGTGCACCTTCATGCCAAGGGTGGGAGCTGGAGTGGGGTGGAAAAAAAAGATCAAGGGCAGGTCTTGGCTCACAGAACCACACCTTGGCAGCCCCTACTCCTTTCAAATTGTGGGAGCTAAGGTAAAGCAACTGATCTTTCATTGTTAAAACGCTACCAGTAACTAAGCTGACAAGCAGTTTTAATGATCAAAAGGAAATTAACACAGAATTACGTTATTCTTCCCCTGCATGCTGTATATTCATGTATTAGGGAATTGCTGTTCCTGACTCCAAGTACATCAACATTCATCAAGCCCATTATTCTGCTTTAGGTTTTTTGACAGCAACTGAAAATGAGACCACTTGAAACTAACACTACATTTTGTATGTATTAAATTTAATAAAATCATAGAATAGTTTGGATTGGAAGGGACCTTTAAAGGTCATCTAGTCCAACCATCCTGCAATGGGCAGGGACAACTTCAACTACATTGGGTTGCTCAGAGCCCCATCCAAC
Source organism: Burhinus oedicnemus (assembly GCA_008921705.1). Classification (NCBI taxonomy): domain Eukaryota; kingdom Metazoa; phylum Chordata; class Aves; order Charadriiformes; family Burhinidae; genus Burhinus; species Burhinus oedicnemus. The sequence continues at coordinate 181,390 of VFFE01006355.1, read as the reverse complement.
CTGACCTTGAAGGCTTCCAGGGGTGGGGCATCTACCACCTCCCTGGGCAACCTCTTCCAGTGTTTCACCACCCTCATTGTAAAAAATTTATTTCGTATATCTAGTCTGAATCTACCTTCTTTTAGTTTAAAACCATTACCCCTTGTCCTGTTGCAACAGGCCCTACTAAAAAGGCTGTCCTCATCTTTCTTATAACCCGCCTTTAAGTACTGAGAGGCCGCAACAAGGTCTCCCTGGAGCCTTCTCTTCTCCAGGCTGAATAACCCCTACTCTCTCAGCCTGTCCTCATAGGAGAGGTGCTCCAGCCTTCTGATCGTCTTTGTGGCCCTCCTCTGGACCTGCTCCAACAGGTCCATGTCTTTCCTGTGCTGAGGGCTCCAGAGCTGGATGCAGTACTCCAGATGGGGTCTCACCAGAGAACAGAGGGGTAGAATCATCTCCCTCGACCTGCTGGCCACAGGAAGAAGTAAGTGTCTGGGTTAACTTAAGCATGATTATACTAGTTACAGAAGCATGTGTATCAGCACTCAATTTTATTTACAACTATCTCTCTCCTCTTGGTCTCAGCAAGCACTTTTGGTTTAAAGAGGTACAATATGACATGGAAAATAAAGTGCTTGCAAGTAGCATAGCAGTTAGTGTGATATTGTAGTTGCTGCAGTGAGTTCAGTGAGGCAATGAGAAGCAACAATGATGAGTGAAAATGTTCTAAGTCCAGAATGGCCCAGAGATGTATCTCATTGGGGTTGAGTTCTTCCTCTGTTGTCATCTGTCTCCAGATGCCATCCTCGCCTGCCGGCACTGGAGGGGGGATCTTGGTGCCACTGAAGGCAGAGGGAGGTTTGGCACTGATGTGGAACACGGATTTTTATGCAGTGTCTCTGATTGAAGCATTGGTCACAGATGTGTCCGTGGCAGAGCTCAAGTACTCTACCAGGGCCACCAGTGTGGTCTCAGGCTCCAGTCCCGGACAACAATCAAACTGCCTTGAATGGTTCATGTTTTTGACTCCTGTAGCCAGGTAGTCTCCTGTCCTTGTTTTCAGGCTTTTGCTTTAGAGAAAGTGCTGGCCAGAGCATGGCTTCTTGATAATTGCAATTAGCTTTAGCAAGCCCACGAAAGCTGCAGCAGCTTGCTGTCACTTATGCATAACAGCTGAAAAGGTAGAGTTGCGGGCTGGACAAAGTGTGAAACCCTGAATGCTCTCCCTGATTTACCCTTGTGCAGCACCAGGGGAGCTGCATTTCCTCCCCAGAGATCCATTTTGCTGTCAGCAAAGCATGCAGCAGATATCCATAAGTAAAAAAAGCAATATGCTAGACCTTTGCCCCTTTCCAAACTCAAAACCTAAACCAAAAGCAATCAACCAACAAAAAAAAACCCTGCCCTGGAATAAAATAGTGAAGTCCTTTTGTTGGGAGAAATACTGCTGGTAGCATCAGCACTGCAGCCTATTTGGAAAACAGCTTCTTATTCATGCGAAGGTTGCCTCAAGAAGATGGGACAGCAGAGACACCCTACTGCAAAGACCTTTGGCAGCAATAACTTCTCATTCAGACAGAAATTCTTCATTTGCGTGTGAAAGGGAGTTATGAAAACAGAATTTCATAGACACAGTTGTTATTTAAAAAGACTTTCGGTAGATGCATGCTTTCTGTTCAGCCTAAAACACACTTGCCCTTCCTCTGATGTGTTTAAGCTTATGAGTTGAGAATCACCTAGCAAAGTCTCTTTTTGCTTAGATTTTGAAGTCTCCCACAACATGTCTCAGCAGGGTTAGGAACCCTTACTGTGGAAAAGTTGCACAGTTCAGAAGGAGTCCAGAATATTAGGTGCATTTCAGCCTAAAAGCGTTCTTCTGGCAGCAAAAGGTGGGACACGATCCTTGTTATCTTACACCTTGGGCAGTGGTTCGCATTTGCGCAAGGGAGCATAAGATGCTAAAGGCAACCTGCATGCCATGGCTGTGTGAGGTGCAAGACAGAGGAGACCCCAGCCAACGGTTTTCAGCATATTGCTACTTGAATTTGGAAGAGTAAGTACAAAACCACCCAAGGCTGCAATACTGCAAAGCAAGTCAGGTCTGCACATTCATATGACATTTGTTCAGCTGTGAAAGGACACTGCAGGGACATAAGGACATGGCCTTAGCGCTGCTTGCAGAGTTGGGGGCTGTGTCATGGATTTGATGAAGTACGAGCAACACATGCATACAATCAGTTTTACAGTTTTGAATACAGCTATTTGAGAGTACAATGAAACTATTATGTAAGTTTCCTATTAGTACATATGTTACTGATTTAAGTAACATTCAGGCTTTAAAAGTTTTTGCTTCTGATGTCAGAATTATCTGTACAACCAAACCATTGTGTGCTGACATATGGACTGGATCATTGTTATCACAGTGCGGCTTGATAAGTTCAACTTGATTTCTGTAGATAAGAGAGGAGGGGGTTTTTTCTTTTATTTTGTAAGACTGTAGTTTGGTCACTCTTTTAAAATCTAAATCTCTCCAATTACCAATGCATTTGTTTTCAGAACGACCTTTAGAAATAAATAGTATCTGCATCAATGGCTATTTTAGATGTATTGCTACTGAAGATTTATTCTACAGATGCATGTGTGCTTTGAGATACTGTTTGCAAGTTCAGTGGATTTAGTGTTTTATTTCTCGGAGAATGTTTTGAAACCAGCTTCCAAATGAAACGGTCGTTTTCAAGCTGGTGAATGTGTTCAGGGTTGTGCTGTTGTAAGTGTTTACCAGGCAGCTTAAGCTCAGTGAAGCTATTCAAGATTTATTGTGGTGAAACCAAAAGCAGGATTTGGCTCTCTAGGTCTGGTCTCCATCCAGTAAAATTTTGGCTGGAGCAAATCAATCCCTGAAGAACAAGGATGTTGGATTAATGGAAGAACTCTCAAACTTGTTATTAGGTGTTGTAAGCCAAACTGTTCCTTGCCCCTGTGCTCTCCCCCCTGTCTGGGGGAGTGATGACAAGATGGGAGCATCGAATTTCATGGGAAAAAATCCTAAATGATCGTGCACAAGTGGGGAGGGTGTTGCCAAGACCCTCACAGAAACACAGAGCTTTTTGATGAGTTCCCATCCCTGCAGCAGTGTCTGGAGGTAGTTGGAACCTAAGTATCAAACCCTTCAGTTTATTAATATTACTTTTAAAAAATCAATTATAAATGCAAGTTTGTGGTTTCAAGGTGAAACTAGGGGAGTCTATGTTGGTTTCTTGGCACTTTTGGATACTAAAAACATGATTTGGTATTCAGTGCATGTTCTGCAGGCAAGTGCGTAGGTGTGTGTATGGAGTAATTACTCTGGAGGACACTGGTTTGGCAACCTCAAAGGCTGTGATTCTCTGTTTATCACAACCAAAGATAGGACGTACGCATTCCCACCCTGTGCTCTGTCTCTCTGCTTGAAACCTGACCTGCATGAACTGTAGCAGAAGTGAGCAGGACATATAATTGCTTTGCCTATTAATTCTATGCCCTTTCTGTAAAGTTCCCGGCTTCCACGTCACTCGGGATGGGACACTTGTCCACTGGAATTGAGTTATCCATTGTGTATGTTAATGGGAGTTACATTTCCTCTACAGTGTCCTCTGGTTCCTTCTATATGCTCTTTGTTGTTTGCACATCACTGGGGTGCTCCTGTGCTGCGTCATGCAACCAACTGCCACCAGCTTTGTACAATGTCTCGTCTTTTTCCTCTTTCAGCTGTCAAACTTCTCAATCATATTCTTGACCGTATTTTTGGAATAGATGCTGTCATTTTCTGTATGTTTATATCATGCCTAATACAGAATGGTTCTGGTCTCTGTCAAGTGTCTCATTAATTTTAGTCTCAGTCAGTGGTTATTTTGGGGGGGGGGGGTGTTTTGTTACACTACGTGTATAGTGGATTTTCTCTCCTACTACCCTGGTAATTTTTTATTAAGAGTTTATTATTATATTAAAATAGTTTACCCTGGTAAATTATTATCAGAGTGCAGATTCCCATTAATTCCATTTCTTGTTAAAAAGTCACGAGGTGCATCTCCCCAGTTTGGGCTGGTCTGACCCTCTGCATTTAACATCAATGAAAACATACCCATGTGCACACTTGCATGCACGTGGCGATCATGCGTGCTCACACCTCCTCACTTTGCTCTGACCCCCTCCAAGGTGGACGTGCCAGATGCAGTAGAGCTGGAGGCACTCCCATCTCTTGCAAACTCTTAAGTTCTCTTCTCACCAACCAGAATATTTCAGAAGTATTTTCAGAAATGCAGGTGCATGCAGTTGTCGGGAGCAGCTTGCTTTGAGTTACATCGCTGCTTCACCTGACAGCAGCCGTGCTCTCAGGGGCAATTATCTGTGTAATAATTAATGAGGGAGCTTTCTCTGATGCTGCAGCATGATTCACGCAGCTTCCAAAAGATTAGTTCGTTAGTTACCGAATAAAATATTTGCAGATGTACTTTGCTGTGATAACATCTCTGACTGGAGATGACTCGTTACAGATGCAGGAGTAGAGATCTTCAAGGCCAAAATGTGACTGCATCATCAAGAATTTTAGGCTCCTGCAGCAGCTAGCAGAACCCCAGTCAGCGAGGGAACTTAGTTCCTGGCTTTAACTTGCAGCGGAGTTCTGCAGTCGGGGCTGGGCGGAGGAAAAAGTCCTTTTGCCTCTTCTCCTCACTGCTGCTTGTCGACGGTAGCAGGGAAGGAGGGATGACAGTCACTTGTACTTCATAAGAGCTGGAGTGCTTTTCTTGGGGGCAGGGGGCAAAGATACCTTGGCTTGCTAGCTCCCTTTCCTGAAATAGAGAGCAAAAGTGTGCCAGGTGATACCAAACACTTAGTGCAACAAAGTTTGTGCTTTCTTATTATCTTTTGTCACAGGTTAAAGGTGAGCTTGGGACAGCCAACTTTAGCCTCGTAAGAAAGCCAGTTCCTATTAACTTCCATGTTTTTTAATTTTCTGAAGTGTCTGTATAAGCATTTTTTAATAATGAGACCCTGTTATCAAACACTGGGTTGAATTTCAAACACACAGCATTTCTGCCTTTTGCAAGTACCCAAGACACGGGATATACAACCTAATTCCTTTGTCTGGAATACTAATACTAATCAACTTTGATTAGTATTAACCTTAAACATGCTACTCCTGACTTCTGCCAAAGTTAGGTCTAGGAAAGTCAGAGCTACAACGCATGAATGAAAATGGAATGGATTTGAGACTACACACTTGGCAGTGTAAATTATGAAGAGTAAGGTAATTAGGTTTTAGAGGTCATTTAAATTAGTGTCTTCTTCTGATGGTGTCTGCAGCAGGATAATGCTTGAAGACTCATTAGCTAATAATTCATAGTGAATATGTGCTGTGTATGACTTAGCAGATGATGTGAGTAGGGACTGACCCCATTCATGTGCACTGGGTTTAGCCATAGCCAGCACTGGAACTGAAAACAGTAACACACAGAGGGAAATATGATTCAACTCGGGGAACATTTGACCTTCTTCAAAATGCATGAAGTGATGAAGGTTTTAGCAGCAGAGGGGATAGCTGTTTCTTCTCGGGGCCTTGTGTAAAAACTGCTTGGGAATTAATCCGTTGCTTTGTTTTGGCATCCTTTATATTGACAGAAAATGTTAGGAGCAAGCATATTACCGAAAGCTCCTTCTGTGGCAAAAGACCTTCAGTTAGGAAGTACAAGACAAAGAAATAATAAAAATAAAATTAATTAATCATACATTACCATACCATATGTAAAGTAATCAAGTTAGGATTGTCTTCAGTTTTGCTGGCCTAATAAACAGAGCGTCTATCAGAAGCACTTGTTTCAAGGATGCAAAAACGAGAGTGACCGCTTTCCTTTATCTATGTTCAGTGGTTTACAGAAAAGAAAATTTTGCACCAAAATTAGCCTGAAATTTGAAAAACTCATCAGTGCTTTAAGTGGGTCATGAAATGAGCAATGTAATTCCTTCACATTACTCCTAATGCCATATTTGTGTTTATGGATGTGTTGGCCTAGGTTGATGGTGGGTTCTGCTTTTGTAATTTAATTTTACTTCTTTCTTATTATACACACACAGCTTGCAAATCTAATAATAAGTTTCTGTAAATATTACTTTGGGAGGCATCTGTTCCTTAAGGAAGCCTTAGGAGCAGTGTTTATGTTATTTATAAAATATACACAACATAAATAGTCCCTGGAAGATATTCTGCAAGGCTGGGGATGCAATGACATACAGGGACATTATGATCCTTCGGGTCAGGCAAATCTAAATGAGTACTTGGAAAAAAATGTGACAAACTTCAATCTTTTTAGGGGCTTAGCTGGTCACAGGTACAGTGACACAATGGCAGGTGTTCCCCCTTGCCCTGATAGCTAAGGGACAAGGTAAACTAAGTTTGCAGCAAGTTCACAGAAGAAACCATATTGTTTGTACATGAAGGGAGTTTCTCTCTGTGTGTAGCTTTCTTTAGCCTTGTGTCTCTGTGCTAGACAGCGACGTCCTGTGTCAGTACGGACAAGCTGCCTAGATGCACAAAATTCAGTGAAGAGTTGTGGTTTATGTCAGTTAAGAGTTTTCTCCTGTAAGGAAGAGTAGCCTTAGATGGAAAGAGATGTGTTTAGCGACTGAGATTTTTCTTACTTGCTTTGTTCTGGCCATTAAATCAGCTGCACTGTTTGTACTTCAAAGGCTATAAACCATTATATAAACACTTTATATGGTGTATCCATCGTGAGCTTACTTAAATCTGCAACATCTGGGGAAGAGATGATCAGAGGCAACCAATGCCTGGGGCCCCTGCAGTGGTAGAGGATGGATGAAGTGAGATAGGTCTGAATGATGCCTGTGGACAAACCCTTCCCCAGAAGGCAGAGGGGTGAAAATCCCCAATTTCACTCTAGAAACTGATTCAACCCCGTATTTGGCAAATTGCAGGAGAGAGGCATCTGGGGATATTTTTCCGTGCATCCATCCATTATTCAGCCTTATGCAGTCTCCTTTCTCCTGACATGGCCCTTCCCAAGTGTTCAGATGGTGGAGAAACAACGAAAAACACAGACAAGAATACATGTATCCCCACTTGTAAAAGCACTCCTTCCCGACCTCTTGGATTAGCTCACTGTGCAGTATCCCTGAAGCAGGCAATTTGACTGTAGGGGGTTTTGCTGCAAAGCTGCATCACAGCTGCAAGAGTTTCTCAGAAGGCAATGTGAAGCTGCTCTTTTTCTCCATGGTCCATACAGAGAAGACATGAGTAAGGGAACTGTTACCTTTATTCCAAGATCAGAAGGGACCCCATGACCATGTTCTTTTGTCTTCTGCAGTTTTCCCTAGACTGTGCATTAAAGTATATATTATTTGTTATAATGTACATTATAAAAATTGATATTGTAAAAGATTCCACAATTTTGAAGGCCAAGAATCTCTATTTAAGAAATATTTTAGCTGTTTGGATGTGGTCCTGGGCAACTGGCCCTGCTTGAGCATGGGGGTTGGACAAGATGACCTCCAGGGGTCCCTTCCAACCTCAACAGTTGCTATGATTCTGGGAACTGGGAGTTCTGGGAACTCCTCCTCTGATAAACTGTCCAAGTATTTATTTCCCCACTGTTTAGTTCTTTATTATTCAGATAGTCTGATATCATGGCTACAAAAGAGAATTCTGAGCTTTTGGTTGGTTTGGGATTTGATAAAAGTGTTGTGTTTTATTTATGTTTGAGTATTGGCTTTTTTCAACTTAATGTTACCAAAGATGGAAGGTTGTTAAGCCCCCAATTTGATTTGCCACCACTTTTGCTTTTGCATTATCTTTGTATTGTGCACTGTTGCAATGTCAGTGGGACTTGACACGTGCATGGAATTAAGCTGGTCAGTATGTGCTTTTCTGGGTTAGGACCCAAAAGTTTGGAATTCATACAGATGATCCTGTATTTACATTTTGCTGAACCTAAAGGATAGGAAAATAGGATGGAAAGGATTATAATTTTCTGCTAATTCAAAAAATGTTGTTTAGCAAGAGTGCTATTCCTTTCAACTGCAAAATGAGAAGAAAGGTAACTCCATAAGAGGGCAGAGTGAGAGGACTGTGCAATAAGCTCAGATATGTTAATTTACATTTGTGTAGAGCAAATGATGCCAGGATAAGCAAACCTCACTTAATTCTTAGCAATTACCTGTGATTTATGACAGAATTACCATGATGTAGCTCTTGGAAGAATCTTAATCAAACTGAACTGGGGTGACATGTCATACAAGAACAAAGATGTCTGTGAGAGAGAGAGGTAGAGAGGGGTATGATTTTATTCTCCACCTTTGAAGGTGAACATTTTTAATGACATTTCTTGTAAACAATGTGAGATTTGAAGGAAGTAGCAGTGGTCTAGTCTTAGGAAAAAGAAGTCTTGAGTTCCTTCATCCATTCAAACAGAGCTTGAATTGTTTCTTTTATAAGGGATCTTGGAACCACGTTGTCCCATCTCCACATCCTGTGGATGGCTCACTGTGGGCTCTCAGATTTAGATGGGATCGCTTCCTGTAGCTCTCTAAAAGTAAGTATAGATGTGTCCTGCCAAATGACGATCTCAAAACTATCTTCAGTTGATACTCTTTACTTGTAGTCTTTGTTCTCTTCTCACCTTTTGTTTTTCTAAAGGACTTTGGTTGGATGCCTTGAATTGCATGTGTTAGTTTAAAAGAAGCTATAATATTTTTTTTAAAATGAGGTGTAACATTCAGGTCTGATCCTGAAGATGCCTAATGCAGCATAGCATTCGTTGCCGTATTACCCCTAGTTATTTAAGGCAGCAACAGCCACACTTGAAAAATGTTCCCTTCCATGCTAATTTCATGTTGTGCCATGTAATATTTCAAATATTAGAAAACATTTTGCAAAGCTTAAGTGTTACTTGTGCAAGCCTGTGGTTTACATATTTATTCTGTTTACTTCTGCTGAGGAACTCTATATAGCCTATAACAATATCTCTGACCTGAGCCAGCTGACCTGGTTGGATCACCTTGAGGTTTTGGACCTGGAAGGGAACAATATTGAGGACATCAACCAGATGCAGTACCTGGGACTTTGTTGCAAGCTGAGCCGCCTGACAGTGGAGGGCAACCTCATTTGTCTGAAGCCAAATGCAGAATCTGTGGAGGTGAAGACTTGGTTTGCACATATTGTGTTAATTTTTGGCAGTGCTTTTTTAGTTTGAGTTGGAAATGAGAAATATTTCTCCATCTTCTTATTGTATCATTCTGAGTGATGACACGGGATGCATTTCCCGTCTTTCATTCCTGTTGATTTTGTCCTCTCATGAGTATTGTCTCCAAGATGGGCACAAACGAAATACAAGGAGTGCTAGTAAAGACTCAGGCCTGTTTCCTAGCAATGTGTTCCTTCTTACCTGTGAGAATGGGATTAAACTAGAAATCAGCTGTTCTGATATATACAGCTGTTCTGTCTTCTCCCAGCTTGCAGTGCAAACAGGCATCTTAAAGGAAAACCAAGAAGAACATGGACCCCAGCTGTATGGATCCTTCTATCTTGCAGCGGGTTAGAAAGTAGACAGTATTTTTCTTACAAGATATGCCAATTTCAATGTCTCAATTAGATATCTGTCCTTGAGCTTTTGCATTTCTTTTGGAGGCTCTCCAGTCCAACAGCAAGTGCTCCAGGACCACCATGCTCAAAAGTTGAACCCTCAGAAAAATGATGCTTGAGATAACTAGGAAAAGCTATATTGTAGGAACTGCTTGTTGTCCTTTCCCCTGAAAGCAAAAGCTGAAGATACAAAACACAGTGATTCACCTCTTAATGTACTGAAAGGATGAAATCGTTTCTGCGGAGGTATTTTGTTGAGGGCATGGGATGCTCTGTGTCACCAAGATGAAAGCACAGTAATACATGATCTGCTTTGGGTTTCAGGGCACTCAACAAGAAAAGTAAGGGAGATCTAATTCTACATGAACAGTCTTGGAGCTGTATTACTTTCTTTCACTTTCCCCTGCTTCAAAAAAAAGCATTGTTGGGATATAAAAACAAGCATCTTGGCATGTACTGAAAAGGTAACTGGAGGAAAATCAGAGTTTTAAAATCTTGGTCAAATAAGACTGTTCCTCATTTTGGTCACATAATGTCTAACACGTATCATCAGATGACAGTTTATGGCCACTGCACACTATATTGTCACCCAGGTCTTTTGGAAAGTCACAGGCCTATGCACACGCAGAGAGGTATGTAATACATAGCACTCACTAAGAATGGTGCAATTCCCAATGGAACCATAAAGAGCTGGTAATGCAGGGGTTAGACAGCAGAGCAGGGTTAGACAGCAGAGCAGGAGCTGGTGCTGTGACTCCACTGTGCTATATTCCACGCTTTGCTGTGCATTTCAAAGTGATCATGCCCATGCCATTAATTTGTGTAAAAGGTTGGGTTTGGTATTTGTCCTGGATTTAGACTTGAAAACTGAGGTGCTGTCACTAAAACTCAATTATGTACTAGACATGCACGTATTTTAAATCTTTGCACTTTTTAGATACATGAGTTATTAGCATTTTTCAGATGTAATTGTTGGCTTGATCTTATCTCTCAGTAAAAGGAGCCACAGAAGGTAGTGCTTTAGCTATTATAATTTTCATTTCTGGAATCCAAAAGAATATATTATACACTTGCGTTTCTGTTTTGAACTGGTAGAAGTATACTTCAGAGACCACACTTGTAACTATTTGTAACCAAAATGATTTCTCCATCATTACTCCCTTATGAAAGATGCAATCATGAGAGGAAAAAATGTATTCCTACAGTAAGGAAGCACTGCCCGTTTCTGATGGACAAAGCATGCTTACTTACTCTTTTTACTCCCACAGAGACAAATAAAACTTCTGACGCTTCTTTATCATAGCTTCCTACCATGAAAATGGTGTAGTATATCCTAACAGCATAGAAAGTCTGTTTCTACTACCTTGTAGTTCTTGCTCAACAAAAGTGCTATTTTTGGAGGATGTAGTTTTCCACTTGGCATCATCAGTCCTTTTATGTACTTGTAGTGGAGAAATGTCAGATTGCCCTTGGTTTGTTTAGCTGAGGAAATCAGTCCTTGGGATGCTGCTGCATGTCGTCGCGTAATGGGAGTTCAAAGAGTGGTATGTGGTGGTGTGCCCTACTACTCTTCTCCATGCTGAATGGCTGTCTCTGCTCCTGTGCAACTAGTTGCATTCAAATGCCAGCCCGAATTTGTTGAAGGAGTCCATGCAATGGTATGTTTTACACTGACCTGTAGCAGAGGCAGACTGGAAGTTCACTGTGGTCTCCCACTCAGTCTCCGTGTTTGGAAGCTGCTCAGCCCTGGGGTGGTTGAAAAGCCAGCCCTGCCCTCGGCTGCCAAGAGCTTCTCCGTGGGCTTTGTCAATTTCTTGGTTTCAACTCATGTTGTTTGCATTTCTTCAGGGTATAGAAAATCCACCTGAAATACAGAAAAGAATAGATGTGGGCTTATTTTGATGTGCCCTAGATGGCCAGCTCTAATTCCTCAAGCTCCTTCTTGTAGTTTGGCCCTTGCTGCAGCTCTGTAAAAGCTCTCCTATTTATTTACTTCTAATCTACAGAATGGTCCAGCTAAATTTACAGCGCTTTCTTCAGATGGCCTGTGTGCTCTCTGTAATTTGATTTTCTGATGAGCTCATCTTCCCGTTATCTAAACCAAGAGCAACAACCTGATGATAAATTCTGCAGTCTCTGTTGCAGTAATGTAACATGAGCATAATATGATGCTTCTCCCCAACGGGACACGGCTGGAAATTGGCTGTAGCCCAGGCACTGTTCAGAGTACATGTGGTACAGGGTAGCATGGTGATTGGTTGACTCATTTTCTAAATTAAGATTAAAGGCTTAGTTAAAGAAATTTAATGTCTGCCTTTTAACAACAACAAATACAAGCTTTATTTGGTGAGTTCCCTCTGCCAGCCTTGGTGCTGCATCATGCAGAGGGAGGAAGCATACAGCCAGCCAGGTCCCACAAAAAGATTTCTGTTTCTGACAACTCCACGTTGAATGAGGACTTGGCTTTGTGAAGTTTTCTAATATTGCATGCAATGTCTTGAAAAGCATAACATTTATCTGGATGAAGCAATTGATTTGTAGGTAGCTGTCCATTCATATTCTGCCACTAGGAGCGCACTCTTGCTTTGTACTTTCTTTACGTGGAAGAGATCCCCATCGCAGTTCACTGCTTTGTGTAATCTGACACTGTTTTAACCAAAAATATTCCCACTGCAAAGCAGCACGACCCAGTCAGCCCTGAGGTATTGCTAAGTTTTACCAAAGATGAAGGTGCCATGTGAAGCTGTCTTTCTACCGCTGGAATCCACCAACACAGCCCAATTGGCAGTGTGCTCTGAGCCCAGTTCTAACTGTTCTGGATTGGACTTGGTGCTCAGAGGTCTCCAAGCGTTGGCTTGTGCTCGTGAATCATTTTATAACATGTCAGCTCCACCCATGCATGCTGAAGGGGGCTGCACCTGTACTTTCCCCTATGGCTGTCACACTGAGTTCATGTGCATTGGGAGCAATCCAGCACACAGAAAAGAAACCCAAGTACAGTCCATTTTAGCCTTCTGTGCACCTGCTCTTGGCATGTGACTTCTTGCAGAAGAAAAAGTAGTTTAAAGTAAGCTATCACTTCTAACAGTGTATAAAATCACACACCGAACCCCTGAAGACTGCCCCAGAAAATCAGTGCAGTTCATTCGCTGTAGCTGGTTTATGAGTGTGCCTAAAAACACGATCCATGGAAATGCTCTTTCTTTTTCCATCAGCAGGTGTAGCAACACTCATAACATGTTTTCAAGTCTTCCATTCATCTGAGTATTGATGCAGCGACCAGACAATCACCAAAGCAGGGAGAGAGGCTGAATGCTGAGAGTGCCCAGTCTTTCCATGGGCCTTAGTGGCCTTCTACACTTTTATCCATTATACGTAATATAACAAAGACAAATGCCACAATCATCAGTGGGTAAACAGTAAAGGAGCCTTTGGGTGGGGGGCATGTGTTTGCACTGCTCAGGACATGTTCACAATCAATTTGAGTAGAATTTATGTGAGGAGAAAACACAGTGAAATGAAACTCCTGACTATTTATTTCTGTTGAATGAGGTGAATAGGTTTGCCTCATAGAAGGCATTTCAAGTTATATGGCAGTCATACAAATTGAACACTGCTGTGCTGCTGGTGGAAGTCCACAGTCTGTTAAATAAACTGCTCAAGTGACCACTTTCTCAATTTTTCCAGGAACCAGATTATAATTACAGAGCTGAAGTAAAAAAACTCATTCCCCACTTGGAGTATTTGGATGACATACCAGCAAGCCATACTGCTCTTCTTCCTTCCAGGAAGATGCATGAGGATTGGCTAATCATCAAGGAATCCATCAAGGAAGGTGGTTTAGCTGGAGACATTTCATGGTTAGGTATGTTAGGTTTCCTATCGGCGTTCATTTTTCAGGTCATGATGTGTGAAAAAGAAAGATGAAGAGCAAGCTGGCCTTTTCAAGGCCAACGTTTAATTATAGTGAAGGATGTTGTATTCTTCACTTGGGAAGTGAGGAAGCTGGAACTGAGCATGGTGCAGATTTAAATGAAAGCTGTACTAAGCTGGGCATCAAGATCACAAAAATGCAGGTGACTTGTAGAGCATCAAGCAAATCCAGCAGTAGCTGGGAGTCTGTACTTAGCATTCATTCTGCATGATGGGAAGAAGCAAAGCTTGGAATGGAATGTTTCAATAACAGCTGTTCACAGGCCTTTCCATGGTAGCAGTCAATCTCATGTAGCATGGATGTAGCAGGATTTCCTATTCCAATTTAATAATAGAAAAGGCAATTTGGTCACCACCTCTCAATGGTAGCAACATCCAAGCAACTGAGATTGTATGGTTTTGTAAGAGATCTGTTCCATTTTCTTTGCCTCTGTGACTAAGTCCCTTACATTCATTAGTAAAGAGTAAATGGTTTGAAAATAAATCTGTTGTCCCCTTGCGTGTAGCCTTGGCTATAGTTCAAATGTCCATGCTTTTATGTATCATGCTACATGCACTTTACCACGTACCATTAAATATTACAATGTATTTCCTATAACTGCTCCTGTTGCTTCCCATTAGTGTGGGCAATGTAGTTGGCTTTCCAGCTCCCCGAGTTGTGGTTTGCCTGCCAACTGTACTGCATTAAAAATTTAGTTTGTTTTGGAATAACTACATACATTTGTCATTTATTTAATCCCTGTGGGTCCAAATCATTAGTTGTAATAGTAGTTATGGTAGGGCAAAAATCCATTAAAATCTGATCCCTCGGTGATCCTGCTTTGGCAACATCAGCTATGGTTCAGAAAACTAGTTAACACAGTTTGCTGACAGAAACAATAGGAACAGAGCACAAAATTGTGAATTTATATTGTTTCCTAGTGTAACCAGACTTATATTCTTGCCTTTGGCTCTAAACTGGTGAGCTTATATGGTCAGGTTCAGACATCTGCATATTTTTTTCTTTCCTATAGCAATGTTGACTCAGGTACTTTACATGCACTGTATATTTCATGGGTTCGTATTAACAGCTATGGGCAAGATATTTTAAAGGTCCCCAACACTCAGCTCTTAAGGAAATGGCCATATTATTATAGAGCTGATTGCTCCACTGTGGAGCTGGTAGATGCTCAACACTTTACAAAGCGCGCTATTTATCTAGGCACTGAAACAAAATTCGCTCTCCTATGCGTTGTTGGCTGCACATGCTGCTCTTACAGCTGTGCTGTGCTCCTAGGACAGCCAGCAGTTGGGCAGGTAAGAGGACAAGGCTCTGTCTGCCTTCGCTAGCTTTTGTATAATCCACCCTGCCCTGTAGCATTATGAAAACTCAATTTTCGCCTTTCTTTCTGTAGTAGAGAAGTATCTGTCTCTGAGGCAGTACTGGAAAAATCTATCACTGCCATTCCCAGATTTCCATAACTCCTGGTACCTGATTTGCCCTGATTGACTAATAGCTCTAGTAAGGTGGCCGTCACCATCTGCGTTGTGCCTGGGCATTTAAGCAATGTATTTTAAGACTGAGGGCTTGGACTCTGCCTGCGCCAGCTGCAGTGGTTCCCTCACAGGCAGGTGGGCAGCAAATGAGGGCAACTTACTCTTACCCTAGGCATGCAGGCAGGGGAAGTAGCAGAGCTCTGAACGTGTCCCAGCTCACCTGTGGGGCAGTTGGAGGTGGGTGGCAAGCACAGAGTGGTTTCTGACCCCATATTCAGCCAGCAGCCAGTCTCTGGTGTCCAGGAGCAGGAGGAGGGTGGGAAGGGACTTTAGTTTAGTTGGGGGTCCCCAGGTTCTGCCGTCTGCAGAGCACAGCTACAGGGGACTGCATGCAGCACCAGGAAGCCCTCTGTCTCCAGGCTTGACTCATTCCAGCATGTTTCTTGTAGCTGCAATGACATATTTTTCTGTCCCCTACAGCTCCAGGTGTGCAGCAGCAGTCACGGTATTGACAGTGTACGGTGATGGTGTGCTTTGGAACTTTGCACAACTGTGCTTAACAGTAGCGAAACCTCTCTCTTAGATCCGTATCTTGGGGCAGTAGCAAGGCAGACTGGATGTGGCCCAAGACCCCCGACAACTTCCAGACCTGGAACTGGGCAATGGTCTGCTAATGCAGGGAGATCTAGCAATGGCCGCCTTTTGTGCAGTGGCTGTCCTCTTTCACATCCAATTGTTTCTAAAGAGCTGTTCACAGAAGATGACTCCAGTGATTTGACACATGGTAATATATGTTTTTTAATCCTGTTCTTTCCCACACCTCCACCTCCTTCTGAATGTTACTGTTGCTGATGAAAGCCTGAGTGCCACCCATGCTGCTGCTAGATCAGGTTCAGCGTATGTTTTCTTCCATGGGACTCACCTGCTCTAACGTGGGCTTTCCTTTATTTCCCCCTGCAGCAGAAGGTGCAAGTCATCTGGGCTTCCCCTTCCTCAGCCCCTCACCCCCATGCATTATGCGCTGCTGTCCCTCTGGACAGCCCCGTACTCCATTGGTGCTCCCTTGCTGATGTTGCCTTTCACACCTTGGCAGAAGCCATCCTGCTCAGTTCTTTAAATTACATGTCAGCCTAGCTGGGGCTCGCTTAAGTCACGTCTGGGCACATCTTGTTCAGTCATAGGAATGTGGTCCGAGATAGTCCCCTAGAAAGGTGTGGTGATGCACATTCACTCCCCGCTGGACCATGTGCTCAAATTATGTGTACTGCAGTGTCATACTGCAGCAGCATCACTGCTGTCAATGAGCACTTTCTTTTGGGTTGCCAGGGGGGGTCCCCTCAGCAAAAGGAGTCATTTTCGTGACTCCACCTGGCTGATCTACAGGCTAGGCCAAAATACAAGTGTACCACTGCCCTTCATGCCCTGGCCACTTGGAAGTACTGCCAAGTTAGCAGCTCCTGGGGACAACTGAATGGAAAGGGAGTTCACTTCTGGTATTCACTTTGATATTCACTTCACAATATTTGGCACTTCCCAAGACATCCTTCCCTGGATCCTGGAAAGACCTTGACGGTGCAACTCCAGCAGCCCATAGAGTGCAGGTTAGATAGGAAGATGGTGTTTGTTTTCCCAGCATTGTGAGCTGCCTCTCTCAGATGCCAGTTCCACCTCAGTTCCTTGCTGTAGGTAGGACTCAGGATGATGAACTAGATGCAGTGTGAATAGCTGAGTGCACATTCGGAAAAGTACGTGGAAACCGAGTACAGCTTGCCAGGGAATGAGACCATAATTTCACGTCCACTTTTAGGTAGCTAGCACTACTGACAGACACAGTTTCACCCAACATTCACTGGTTCTTCCTGCCCCTTTGCTGCCTTGTCTCTTGGTTTGGCAAGAGCATCTGCGTAGCCACATGGGAAACCTGATTCTGATCGAGATCCAGCTGAAAAATAACCCAGCAAAACAGACAAACAAAAACCCCTAAAAGCATATTTAGTTTTAATCTGGATCTGCTCCCTGATCTGTCTCACCATGTTGCCACACAAATGTTTACACCAGCACAGTGGAGGAGGCAGGGCAGGAGCAGAAGGAGAAAGATTCTGGTGGAAACAGAGAAACTGCCTCTTAGCAGCAGTGTCAGGACATGCCAGCTGACACTGTGAACATCCACCATGAAATATTGCGTCTACCTGTCTCTGAGAAATGATGTTGACTGATTTCAAAGACAGCACCATTTGTTAAAGGCTGGAGTAAAATATTTTCTTTTTGCCTTTTTCCTTAGGACTCAGTCAAGTTATATGTGGGAATCCCACCAAGGCCCTGCGTGCAAGGAGGCAAAAGCTAGGTGTATGTTTTCAATATTCCTTCCTGGTGACCCCCATAAATCCTGGGATAAACTGAACTCCCACTGTGGCTTGTGGAAGCTCCCTCTCTTCTGTAGCCCAGAAGCCCCACAACATGCAATTGGCCTTGAGGAGGACAGAGGGTCTCTTGCCCTGGTGTTGCAAAGTTGCCCATGTGCTAGCCCCAGCTAACCATCGGCTGTGAATGAACATGTGGAAATCACATATTGGCTGCTGGCAGCACATTTCCTATCATCCTGCCTGAGCAAAGTGCAAGGCAGGATTGCAAACTTTGATGGTATTTCTACAACAGCTATTGAGCAAAAGATTTTTTTCAGCAGTATTTCTTTGATGTTGGCATAAATAGTCAGATCGCTATTGCTGCATGGTTGTTCCTAGTGACTAAACAAACACAAAGCCAACCTTTGTTCCAACCTTGGCAGTGGGGTGGTACCCCAGCCCTGCAGGTTGGCCTGCTCATTTCAGCAGTAACTTGGTGAGAGGATATCCATGTGTGTAAAGGGGTGCAGTCTTGCTCATCATGGCTGGCTTTTGTGGGCCCTGAGGTTCAACACAGCACGCAGGCATGTGTGTATGTTTAAACAGGCTGTGCTAAATCAGGGAAATGGCATGCACAGGACACCTGCGTCGCTGCACTATCGGCAGCACACAATGCTGACAACAGATGTTAAACAACAACTGGAAAATATGTGTCCCTCCCTTATCTCTCTGCTGCCACTGCTTGAGCACTGGAAGCTTTCTGAAATAAATTTGAACATTTGAGTGAATTACTATGTGTTATAAACTAGGATGTGGAACGGGACGGTGGTCATATGCTAAATGATGCAGTTTCTGTGGTACTGGTCTTAATATGCTTATTGGTATAGATGCTACAGGCTTATATGCCAGTGAGATATAAATCAACGTTTTTGTTACTGCCACCCTGAGTTCCTCAAGCTGTAACAGTGCATGCAACTGGGGCATAGGGCTTCTTAAAACTGAAGAGCAATAAAGTGGTGAGGAGTGATCTGAAAACCCAGCAGTAACAGCAGACTTTGATGCCTTCTAAAATCACAGTCTAGAAATGGAGCTGGGGAGAGCTCCTGAGGTTATCAAGATAACTTCTTCATTTTTGCAGCCACCAGCAGTGAGGTCTTTGAAACTGTGCGGTCTGAGGATGGAAAACCTTTACGGCTCTGGAATAGGAGGAGACCTGCACCTGGAAGATGTGTTCTCTGAACTGAGAGTACAGAGAGAGCAGCACAAGTGGTGAGATTGTGAGAGAAATCTTGTGCAATAAAATGGGCATTCATTTTCTGCTGTAATAATAAAATAAACTCTTTGGCCACCTGGTGGCGGTTTCACGGGATAGTCTTGGCCTCCTGCATTCCTGTCCCTGTGGTGGCAATCAATCCTCCCTGCTGGAGCATCTGCGGGGTGGGCAAGGGAGAAGAAACCTGGGGAAAGCTCCGACCTCTCTCTAAAGCAGGCTGAAGACCAGCATAGGCAGAGTGGGCTTGCTTGCTTAGCAAGAGCAAGGAAATGCCTTTTCATAACTGGTAAGACATTCTTGGCCCTGACAGTGTCTACCTTCAGACAGTAAAAGAATTGAAAGTGGATGAGGTTTTCTGCAAGCATCACATTGGCCTAACCAAATGAAAGGTTGAAAGGAAGATAATACCATGCTGAGATTCCCCCATCTCATAGACAGATAATGGTGGTTTTGGAAGTAAAAATGGCTTTATTTCTCTGAGCTTACTTCACTGTGTAGTATTTTAAATCTGCCCCATTTCACTTGATTAACTTTAGGACATTTCCAGATAATCAGAGACAGGCAGCTTAGATAGCTGATCCATTTAGAATGATTTTCCATATCTCCAGGAAAGTGAGAAATCACAGGGAGTGACTAAATCCACTGCCTGAGAGTTTGCCTGTATGGCCATGCCAAGCTGCACTTGACTGGCTGTGTATTCACAACTCCAAGGCTAACTAAAGGTGTGATACTTGATGTTATCCAGGTGCCGGCAAACAGGTCAGCAAGAAAAAGCCGCCCAAGCACTGAAGGTAACTCTTAGTGATGAGGAAGAGGGTGAAGACTGCAGCCTGACTGGCAACTGTCAAGATGAGTTGAGGGAGACCTGTGATGAGAACGTCATTGAAAGGATTTCACTTGATTCTTCTTGCCACTCTTCTCTCTCTCAGTCTTCCTCAGGTACTGGACCTAAACCTCTGGGGAAGGGTTAGCATCGGGGAAGTGACATGTGCTACTAACCGTTTGTAGACAAGTGTATTAGTAACTGCAGTGTTTTATGAGATCTGACTTCTGTGCTTTAGAGCAGCAATTTGGAAATATCATTGCAGAGCCAGACCCTGAGTAATCCATTCCAGTTTTTAAGCAGGACATGGTGGCCAGCTGTGTTGACCATCAGTTGATGGTTTTCAGCATGGATCTATAGAATTAAGAAGAACAAAGCTGATCTTACACCAGCTTAGCATCACATCTAGAGGAAGGACATGCCACTGTCTTTCACCTTGTGTTATTAATTTCTGGCAGTGCCAGCTGAGTCTAAAATACTGTTTTTCCAACTGAGCTATATTTTACCCCAGTTGGCACTGATGGAAATAATGGCTGAGATAATGATTAAGATTTAACTGGGCAACTGGGAATTCTGGAAAGGTATGCAACCAAAGGGATGCATTCAGTAAAGAGTTTAAAAATGAAACATGCTCTTCTACTCAGGAACAAAGCCAAAGGCCTCTCTGGAATTGCATTTACGTGAATGAAAGCAGAATTCCCGCTCTTCACTACTTGTTGAATATCATATTTAAGAATATTAGAAACATTAATAATGGTTATTCCAAATACATATCAAGTAGAGGAGCTTACAAAATTACAACTTTAATCTATTTCTATTGTTAAGAATCACCTTTTTTTGGCCTCAATAAATACTAGCCTGTGAGTTTTCATTTTACGTTTCTTCTAAGGGAAAAAATGCGCCCATTAAAATTTGGAAAAATATAATGTATTTTGGAAACACAGAAGTATCATTAAACTATTTAAAGCCTCTGTGTATTAACAATAATATAAACGGTATCTCCTTAACAAGAACAGAAACTGGAAAAATCTAAAGAAATGGCCTCTTGTCCAGTGACTACAGAAATCTTAGATTATGATCTCATGGTCTCTTTAGATTTAATCTGACCTTTTTTAGATTTAATATTATTTCTTTAGATTGAGTATGATTTACTATGATCTTATCATCTTTGTAGATTGAGTAGACAATGCCCGAAACATCTCACAGTGTACCAGTGTCATGCCCTATAGGAGTATGGAAGTGAATGGTTGGGCATAGATCTACTCATCTTGTAACCAAATCTGCTAGGATTTGGTTACAAGATTGATGGAGTAGTTTGAAATCTAGTATTACCTGGGAGGGGCGCAGGGCAGATGGCCCAGATCCCAAATCACAAGCAGCAGACCATAAGAACGAAGATTCAAATAATCGCCAAATAATCACAAACACAGTAGCCTTTGCCCACTGTCACTAATAGACATGTGCATTTAGCAGACCAAATACCTGATAAAACTTTAGCAACTGATATACTTTATTCAGCAAGACAGTTAAAAATACACTTGACCTCTGTGACTTGAGACTGTGTCAAGATTTGGAGAGGTATTTAAATGCCTCAACACTTAACTTCAGACGTGTCCTACCCAATATGTTTTTCTCTCAGAAGAAGTTGTTGCTGGAAACAATCCTTCTGACCAGGAAAGGACAAGTCATCTGAGCAAAACAGCTCTTATGCAAAAGTGTTTACAGCATCAGATCCATATAATCTGCACTCTTCGGAAGTCGTTGAGTGTTATTTTGGGCTCTTGAGTCAGGCATACCAGTCTTTCAGAATGTCTTTACTTAAAAACAAATAAAAAACCATATGAAATTTAGACATTTTTAAAGCATATAGTATGATGGAAACTGTTCAGTGAAATTTTTAGATCAGCTCTATGTGGTTACCTAAGCAGTAAAATACGTCCCCATCAATTAGGAGCTATAAAGCTGAACTTTCTGGGCCTGGGTTTTGGTGGCACATTCTTTAGACTGCATTCCTGCCCTGGATCCTGCACATCAGGCGCTTAGGTACAGTTGGTTCTTTCAATAGACAAGAGCAATCAGATCCCTGCTATATATAGAATGGTTTTAAGCATGTATGCATGCACATTATATTTATAAGTCAGCAACAAGATTTTTCTTCTCTGTATGTTGCACCTGAGGATTACATGGGCTAAAATATGACCAGCAAGATGGTAGCCCTGCATGTAGTGCAATATTTTCCCTAGCAGTCAGGCACTTTCCGTAATTTTAAGGCTAAGATCTTATTCTTACACTTCTGCCTCTGATTAAAAAAACCTCTCATCTATGATTATTCCTGTGCCTTGAATTTCAGATCACTGGATGGGGTCCTCAGGTATTTAAAACAAGTCAGTGCAAACACTGGCCAGGAATGATGCAGGTATGATCTGGCCTGAGAACAGGAGGACCAGTGACCTGGTCTGTCCCTCTTGAGCTACACACTGCTCTTGAGCAGTTCCAGTGCTTGGCACATCACCAGCAGTACTGAAAGTGAGGCTGCTGAGTAACCCAAACCCCCGACTATCAGAGGCAGCAATTCACCAAGGTCAGCATCTCTGTGTGCCCCGGGACACATCTGCCCACCCACCATTCTCTGAAACTTTTTGCTCACTGGGTCGGTCGTTTAGGAATAAGATGAGCTGATAAATCACTACACTTCCCTCCCTGTTTCAGGTTCATCACAGACTCAGGAAGGTGCAATGTTCTCCAACCTGAAGCGTTGTCTAATTCCATCCCCTCCAAAAAGCCCTTCGCCTGCATCTGTAACAGGTGTTGCAGCGAGACCCTGGAAAACAAGAAACCACAGGGTAAGATGCCTAAAAATACCCAGCCAAGAGGAGGACAGTCAGTGGACACAGCGATGCCAGTCAAGGGCTCATCAAGAAACTTTAGCCCAGCCTCTGGGCAAAGAACTTGCTCTCCTGAGCCAGCACAGCGTGCCAGCTGCCTCTGGATCCCGAGGGCAGTGCCAGCCTGCTGGGAGCACTGGCCGGCAAAGTCCTATTTCAAGACTAGCAACTGTTGGATCAACAAGCATCAGGTATGCACGTTCCTGGCAGCACTACATGTAGCATGGCTGGGGAAAACAGAAGGGCCTTCACGGCAGGAAAGTATAGACCTCTGTGTTGTCTCTAGAGTCTCCTGCCTGTTCTGTAAAAAGAACTCCTTTTACTTGTGCTGACATTTACCTTTGTCCGTCTAATGCTAAATGAAACATTTTCTCATGTTCCTTATATCTTGAGTGTTTGAAATTTGGTATTTTCTTGAATAATACCCCAGAATTTTCCTGTGTTTTTACTGCTCCATTCTCATGTTCCCCATGCAGGGCCAATGGCCATGTCTGTTGCAGAGCTCTTGTAGTGGCACTTGCTCAAGACTTTCCTTGGGTAAACCCCAGGACAAGTTCTTGACATCCCACTTCAGGTTTTTTCCCTTGAAAATGTTAGAAAGGGCTTTGGAAAATAAAGAAGGCATTAGAGAAGTGTCACATTCACCAAAACGTGGTTATTTCTGAACCCACTTACTGTAAGATCAGCGTCGTGTTGCTTCTTTAAAGAAATAAAACTAAGGAGTTGTGACATGACACCTTGATTTTGAGGTTAACATGGTCATTATAGAGTAGTATAGGCAGAGAGTGGATGCCTTATGTGGGAAAGTGGTGTGCCTTGTGCTGCTCCCAGGCCTGGCAGCTTTTGGTTCAGTTTTCAGAGCTGGAGACGGCAGAGCTGGTGGGGAGAATGCAGATATCCAGACCAAGAGTGCAATTTCACTGCAGTGTTTCTCTCTTTTCTTCAGGCCCATCATGGATGAGAGCCCTCCTGGAGAGATCAACCACCACCAGCCAGCTGTCTGCTCGTCCACAAAAGCCTCAGAGAGGTTTGGGCTGATGAATGCCGCTTGGCCCCTGACTGCCAGGGCCATGCTGCAGTTATTGCCAGACAGACCCACTGCCTCAACAACATCTCAGAACAAAAATCCCCACTCCTAGAAGAATCCCAGGTGGCAGCATGTGTTGGAGTCGTGTACACAGCACAGTCTTGAAGGATCGATGCTATCTTTCATCTTCTTCCGCAAGCTAAACACAGAGCTGTGCAAGTAGGGCAGTTCAAACAAATGACGTGATTTGCCTCAATTAAGGCTACAGCTGGTCCAGAAATGTGAAGAGCACCCACTGATAAACAGAAGAGCTAATCAACCTCTTATTACAGAAAAACGTGGTTATTTTTGCAGCCTTCATTCGCTAAAACAGAGCAAGTCCTAATGTATTTCCTCTCATCCACACCATGCCCTGCTCTGTGAATCAGGCAGGGACACTGAACCAAGCAGAGCATGGAGCCCGCAGTTTGTGGAGTGGGCTGGAGGAGGTGAGGGACACGGGGCATTCCCCATCACGCTCAGCCGCCTGACCTAGCAGCAACCCCGCAATGTATCTTTTGCAGTCCTGGATGTTTAACTTGCAAGGGACAAAGCCAAAGGCTTGAGAAGAAGCGTTGGTTGGAGCAGGTTGTAAGGGAGGAGTGCATTGCCCAAGAAGGCTGGGTGGTTTCAGAGCTTATGCCCCCACCGGAGCTCAACCTATTCACAGGCATCTGAGGTTCTTGTTTCCTGCATTGCTATGGGAGCAAATGCTGACCAAGTGGGTCATCCCAATATTAACATGTTCATTTGCTCCATGGCTACCTGGAAGGATTTCTCTTGCTTCCTATGGACAGACATTGCATACCAGAATTTCATTAGCAGAGCTGACCTCTGTAAGCAGGTGTCAGAGCACCCCCTGCATGTGCCTTTAGAGTCAGGCATCCCACCTCTAGTTTTTTTTAGATCATACAGACTTTCCAATTTCATGTGACTGAATAATTTTAAGTAATGCTGCAGCAAAGACAAGGCAGGGAAGTGCGGGAATATTCTCGTGTTTTTTTCAATAGGGCATTTGCTTTATATACGGTTGAGATTCAAAACATCTGTTTTAGTGACTGCAGACTGTGCGACGCTGATCCAAATGACTGTGCCTTACAACTTTATTGCAGTCTGAAACCAAGTGTCATCACATTTTTTTCCAGTTTAAATTACTGTGTTAGATATATATTTTTAAATCAGTTGATAAAACAGTAATTATATGATGAGTTAATGAATTGGTTTATGTCTTCTTTCTACTGGTCAGCTTAATGTAGAGGGAGAAAGCCCAAAACTTCATCTCATCATGGTGATACTTGCACCACTTTCTCCTACAAAATAGTCTGTAGGCTGAAGCTAGTTTGCTCAGTTTTGGTGAGTCCTAGAGGAAGTCATCCATCAAAAATCATTAAAAACTATGTGGCATGTGATTCTGTGCAATACTATGGATGCAAGCAGGATTTCCTGTCAGATGTTGCACGGCAACAGTGCCTGTGTCCTTAAATGGGTTCCTAAAATTGACTTTTTGACAGCGTTGCTGACCATGAGCATCACCAAAAAAAAAAATCTGACCTAGTAAAAGAAAGAAGAAAGTGGCAGCGTATTTTTCAGAAATGCTCTGTGCCGTCCCTGCCTGCTTGAAGTCTGCAGCCATTGCTGGCAGTTAGCACTGGGGACAATCAGGCCCTTCTCTATAGCCAGGGTCGTATCAGTGGGTGATGGGTAGGACTGTCTTCTTCAAATACTCAGAGCCTCCTTCTCAATTTGCATCTTTGATTTCAAAGGGGCAGATGGAAAAAAAAGCGTAAGTGACTTTTTGTGCATGGAAACTGGGGCAGCTAGATGGGTCTGCATGTGTGCATCTGCAGATGCAAAACTCTGGGTACAAATCTGGAAAGTACTCTCAAAAGTGCCTGTGAGCTTGTCTCACGGCAAACACAACTTGGCTCTGTATGTGTGTGGGGCAAGGAGCTTCTCTGTGGTGGCGGAGAGGGCATGGAGAAATGGTCAGAAAAAAAGCTCTGCCCTCATGTGTGGGAAGTAAGAGTGTACAGAGACAGGGGAAGGTGTCCACTCTACCTATTGATCACTGTATCGGCTGGTGACCCAGCACCTTCTTAGGAGCGTATCGGTAGGGATGGGTATGTAAGATGGGCTTGAAGCCATGTGCTTTTGTGTCCTGGCAGTGCCACCGTGAGGATTTGGCGTCCAAAGCTGACTTGAAGGCCTGAGGGGTGAAGCAGCTGGCATGAGCTCTGTGACTTTAATGGCACTGTACTGCAGTGATGCCGAGAGCTGCGGGCCCTGGAGCACTTGCAGAGCAGCATCTTGATGCCACTTTCCTCATTTGAACCTCTAGGTTATGTGCAGGAAAGCAAAAGCTCTGCTCTCAGATGGACCTTGTGAGCAGGATGCCCCGTGCTTATCTGGGAGGCGTGCTCAGTCTTGAGCTGAACTGCTGACCATGTGCCCAGAGCACAGGGCAAGAGGACAGAGAAGGATGTTCCCATGCTCAGCAAAGCGACAATGCTTAGGAGCATTGCTTTCCCAAGGTGGATCTCAAGCCATGTTACCCAGCAGGGCAGAGACTGGTTTCAGGCATACAGAGAGGAAGGCAGAGTGACACCAGTAGGAATCTGACTTCCCTCCATCATGCACACACCTTGTTAATATGGTTTTGGCACAGGGAGTGGAAGAAGACTGATTGGTTCTCAGCGCAGGAAAGCTTAGCAGGTAGCAGAGCCAAGTATTGGTGGACAGCTCTGTTGAAGGCATGAGTTTTTTGTGTGCCACCTTCATTGCATCCCTTCTGGGTGATCTGACCTACTGAGTGGTACATGCAAGAGTATGTGCTCTGAAGCTAAATGTGTGACAAGACGCAGCGCCAGGCTGTCATGCATGGAGCAGCAGGGAGGCTTATTAAGATAGCAAGCTTGCGATCACAGCATGACCTAACAGGGAAGAAGAGCTGGTAGTCTCCTCTCTGCCAGTAGTGGGTGCACCTCAAGGTTTCACAGAGTTGTCATGCTGTTGTCTGTTGCAGTTTCCAGGACAAGCAAAATAAACAGACCTGTTGCAGATCAGATCTGCACAGCTATAACAGATCCACAGAGGAAATTATTGCTCTGGTTTTAGCTTCTGCTCATCCACCTTCCACCTTCTTCATCTAGAAAATGTAAAAGCCAGACAGGGCCTTAATAGGCTAATTAGAAAATGTCAGGCATGATGGGCTACCTATGAATTCAATTCTTTTGGCCCAGAAGGGAAATATATGGGGAGTTTCATTGTGGGTTTTCTTGTTGCTATTTCCTCTGGTAAAATCCTGCGTTGGTCCCTTGAATATGGACGAAGTCATTTAATGAACAAGCTTATTCCCATCCCTGCCTTTGCAGACTCTATTAATACTTATCTTGGTAGGATCCTTGCTTCTAGTTGGATGCAACCAGTTTTGGATGTATATTACCAGGGTCCATCCCCTCATTCTTGTAATGGACCAGGAGCTGCTGATGCCTTTAAGTACCTCGCTGCCTTAATGGGATTTGCTACCAGCTGCCAAATTGATATCTAGTGTCTAAGCAGAAGAGAGGGGTGAGAGCTGCTCCCCCCTCAACTATTAATAAATCAGCACCGCAGGGAAGAGTTTTCTGCCAGGAGCTAAGTCTCATTAGTGCATGCTGCTAAGGGAGGGAGTGGTTAGCTGGGGGCAGGTGCCCTGTAGTGAGCAGGACTAGGGGCAAAGGGATTTGGCCCAAAGCAACAATGCTGCAGTGTTAGCAGAAGCATGGTCCATCCAGGAGACCTCTCAGCATCACTTAGCTGGTGTCCTGCGAGCAGCTCTGGAGTGTTTGGTGCTGCCCTGCATACTGAAAAGCTCTGCTCAGCTGGAGCTATAAAAAATAATGGGAGAAAGAAGCAGGGAGCTGCATACCAGCCAGCCAGTTATTTCAATGTCTAAAAATCCTTCCTCCTCCTGAAGGGATCGTGTCTGGGACGACATACCACCCAAACAAATGGACCCTGACAAGCGAAGGCAGCTCCAGCTCAGACTTGGATTGCGTTGTGCACCTCCTGGCTCTGCAGAGCCCAGCCTGTTGCAGGGACCTTAGTGTCCCAGTTGGGGCACAGGCCAAAGGGGTTGCTAGCCCTGTCTGGTGTCCCCATCGTAGCTGTGTGCACAGCCCACCTCCTGCACAGGGCTCATGGCTGTCATGCTTGTTACCGAGACCGTTACTCTCATTGAAGGCTTGGGGTTGCTTTGCACTTGGAACAAATTCATGTTCTTTGTGAGATGAAGAGGAGATACTTTCTTTGGCTGCCAAGGAGGAGAAAGCCCAGGAGACATTCAGGAGGGAAAGTCTCATACACACCTCGTCTTCAAATACATACAAGTGACAGGTCAGTTCAGGATCATTTCCTACATGGTTCCTTGGCTTGCCACCAGGTTCAGAGCCCAATGTGCTCCAGCTCATTGCTATATGCAGAGTCTGCACCCATGGTAGGACACAGACACTTCTGGGGTATGATTAGTCAGATGGTTCATGCTCCAGTAGTGCTAGCCTCCCCATTGATAAAACAGGGTTTGAAGTGGCTTAGATGTCTGCTTGGTACCATCCAATGCCAGGTGAGATGAATCCTGCCCTGCGATAACTGTCTCTGTAAGCCATAGTATCCTGGCCATGTTTTTATTGTTGGCAGCATCTTGCTCCTCTAAAGTTCCCCTGGGGGATACTGGAAATGTCCTGGCTGAGGCAAAGGACCGGCCTTGAAGAGTTGAGACGGCATGGGAGTGTGTGACTGCTGGGGCAGCATGCCTAGTGTGAGTGCACATGGGTCGTTGAGCAGGCCTGCCAAGCTTTTGGACAATCCAGGGAGGCGTGGGCAGGGGCGCAGGTAGGGTAGGGTGGCTGCAGGATAGCAAGGAGGGCTTGTTCCTGCCTGAATTCAAGGTGCCACTGCAGACTATGAGCTCGTGCTGCAGGTGGAGAGCTGACCCACTGCAGATGCATCTGGAAGGGCAAGTCTGCTGCCCGGTCCCCCAAAGAGGGGATGTCTGTCATCTCTGTCCCCAAAGAGGGAGATGCTGGCCGGACTTTTAGAAACCAGTCCAGCTAGCTGGGAGGTGACCCAGGTAGTGGAGATCCTGCCTGAGAGGTCTCTTGCTGTCACTAGAAGAAAGACTACCTTGTGGTGACAGCCTTGATCAAGCCTTGGAGGCAGTGGGGTAATTTTTCAGCTCTGCACTGGTTTCCTATGGCCCAAGGACAAATTGTGTGATCTGAGAGGAGGTGTAGCATGGTCTTACACAGGCAACAAGAGCAGGGGCTTGCTCTGATCCGTCCCTCAAAGAAGGCATCCACCACTGGCATGTCCTCTCTCCATTGCCATCAGAAACCTCATTGCACCTGCACATCTCCAGCTGGAGCTCAGCATGATCGTGCAAAAATTATGGGAGTAATTGAGATAATTTTTTAAGCATGCCAGGGGAAGATGGCCTTGCAATGGGGTTGTCCCGCATGGCACAGCATAGACCAGAAAAATAAAATATCAATTCCTGGCTGGAGAGTTGAACTATCATTTATAAATGTAAAACCTGTGCCTGAGGAAGAGAGTGACTGCACGTGCAACCAGGCAAGCTGCCACTTTAGCTGAATTTGAAGAGCAAGAAGAACATCTTGAAATGGACGCTAGAGGGAAGAAGAGAGTCTCACAAGTGTAACTTTTAAAAGTAAAAAGACAGAAACCAAACCCAAGCAACTCCAGAGCGTTTGGGTGGCGTTTAGCACACAGTGGGCTCAACGTTTTCTTTTTTACCTTCTCCAGCATTCAGTGCGCTGGCCTCATGCGATGCCCCCAAATGTGCTGTGCTGGTGGTGGCTTGCTGTATCACATGTGACTTTGATTTATTTGGAAATATTTCCTTAGGAAACCTGCAATGCCCACAAAATGTAATGGAGAACATCCCAGACCCCTGCCTCGGCACTGGAAAGCTGTGGTGGTATAGGACATCAGTGGTGCTATTGGGCATCTGATGATGCTATGTGCAATCCCAGCATGTCTTAAAGAGATGATCTTTGTCACAGGCCATAGCTGCAAGCTGCAAGAAGGCTCTAGACGGTACATGGCTTAAGTTCCAGCTTCTCCTCCCTTGTTGGCAGGGACCTCTCATGTCTGGAGCCTGGCAGTGCAGGCAGAGCTTCCTGGGCACTGTGCTCCTCAACGCTGCTGTGCAAATCCCTGCTGCCAGGTCTACCAGTCTGAAAACAGTCCTCTCCTAGCCCAGCTTTGTTAAAGCTCTCTGCCACTTCTCTGCCCTTTATCCCCACCCTCGTCTCTTCTGTCCTTCTTCTCCTGCCCTATTCCTTGTTCTCACACAGCTCAGCCCACTGCCTGCAAGTGGTTGCTGGCATTCTGGTACCTTTCAGGCAGGACCTCACTGGAAGAGTGGTGCAAGCTGGGCAGGGTTTGCATTTGTTGCTGCTCTTCCATCTTCCATGGCTTTCCACCTGCAGGGATCTTGGCCCTTCTGATGGCAGAACAGTGCTGGGAGACCCTGGAGGGTTGCAAGGGACTTCACAGCAGCAGCCATGAGGGCTGGGTTCCAAGGGATCAACATCTGCCACCACCCAGCCCATATCACTTCTGTCCCAGCCCTTTCCCTGCATGGAGCCTGGCAAAATCAATGTCCAAATTCTTACTGCTGCTCTGTGGGCAGGATCAGGCCCTTCTCTAACAGCAAGCACCAACCCAGTCCCTTCGCCACCCCTGGGCCGCCTTGCTGCTGCAGGCTCCTGTCACCAGCATCATCCACACCCCAGGGGGCATCTAGAGCCATGGCAGGGGCCTGAAGGCAAGTACCACAGTACCTGCTCTCTCCCCACCAGCCAAAACACATCGTCTCCGGCCATGCTGCCTGTGAGGATGATGCTGAGCATGTGCTGTCTCCTGGTCATGCCCTGGGCTGATCAAGCCCACATAGACCAGGGCTGTGCTGGGGCACATCCTAACCGAGGGTACAGGCAATCATGGCTGCACCATATGCCATGTGAAGGAGCTACATTTTCAGGTTCAGGGAAAGGGAAAGCAAAGGTGCAACTGCCGTGGGAGCAAGAGGTGCAAACCTTTGGGAGATCTGCCCCGGGAGGAAGGCACTCAGCAAGAAGAGGAAGAAGCGTGCTACAGTGGGCAGCACCGGGGGAGATGGACATGCTGGCAGCAGCAGTCATTTGGGACCACCACGCCATCCTACCACAGGAGAAGAAGCATATGCTGCTGGATCAGATATGGAGGTAGTAAGAAGGCAGGGGTGATGGATGCCCCTCCAAAGCAACACACCCCTCAAGAGTGGAGGGGTTAGAGCAGGTTGTGCTGTTTCCAGACCACCCGAATGACTCTTGCTAATGTTGCATGATCTTGCCAAGGCAAGCATCTTCCAGGGTCTGGGTACGGACATGTCAGCCCTTACCAGAAAAATACTGCACACCAGGAACAACAGCCAGGATCAGGACAGGGTCATCTGTTCCAGGAGAAGGGGATTTCCTGGATTAGTCACCAAATCTTCCCCAGTTCTGAAGCTCAGTCCCAGGAGCTGCTGGGACACTCCAGGGGATGTCTCCTGCTGCCTCTCCAGGTGGGGCTTCACAGGGATAGCCAGGAGTTAAAAATATTCGTAGGTCTTGTAGGGTCAAAGCAACAAATATCTTTTTCCCCTGGATGATCACTAACAAATTCATTTTTAAATGGGAAAAAAAAGAATCTTAAGATAAAAAACCCTCTTTTCCCTGATTTGTCTTATCCTTTTTTTTTTTTTTTTTTTAATCTAGTGTCAGTTTTGGTGGTTTTAAGAAGAAAAAGAGAGGTATTACCTTCCCCTTTCAAGTGCTATTGCCCAGTCCTGATTTTTTGGATTATGAATAGTCTGAGGGAAGCAGGAACCCAAACACAAACCTTTGGATTAGATTAGTGGCATGGAAAAACAAATGAGAGGCCCTTGCTGCTGCAGAAAAGGTGATAACTTTACCTTAAGATTGAGCAACTTTGTGAGTGATTTACAGAGGAGATGAGCAGAAGCAGGGATCAGCTTTGCATCAGCTGCAGCTAATTCATGTTGGATCTTCTAACCGTGTCTTCAGAAGGCACTGCCATTGCTGTGCACTGCACCTCAAGCACATGGCCAGGTGGGCAAAGACACTGAAGGTGTAACCCAGCTGGATGAAGGCCTGCCTGCACCCTGCCTGCACCAGCAGAGAGCCAAGCTGCTGGCCTCCAGTCTGGGGGCAGCTTCCAGAAACCTCCAGTGTCTTATGGCTAGCTGGGGTTTTGGCTGAAGGCCTTCTTCCTTGTCTGTCCCCAGCAGAAGTCTTGGGCACTGGTGATGGTGCTAGGGAGAAGGAGCACCCCATCTGTAGGATATGAGCCCAGGCAGGAGAGCAGGGAGGTCGTAAGAGTCAGGATCACTGCTAATTGTCCAACAGGACCCTGCCCCAGCCTTTCCCTTGGTGTCATCTTCGTCTCTTCTGCCTGGTGGAATGCAAGGGGCAATGAGATTGGTTCATAGCAGAGATGGGTGATATTTGAGCAGAACCCAACGGATCTACTCCTTGGTGACTTTCCCCAATGTGATGTGCTAGTTGACCTGACAGAGCATGATGTGGAGGCTGAATACCTCATCTTGGGGCCTGGATACCCTGCCCTCTCCTCTGCCCTCAGCTTCTTGCTCCCCTTGTAGTCCTGATTCTTTTCTCTCAGATCTCTGGTGCTCCTGCTCCTATCTCAAAGCTCTCCTGCAAGCAGCATGACACCTTCACAGAATTACAGGCTGGTGGAGGTTGGAAGGGACCTCTGGAGGTCATCTGGTCCAACCACCCTGCTCAACCAGGGCCATCTAGAGCCAGTTGCCCAGGGCCATGTCTAAATGGCTTTTGAATACCTCCAAGGATGGAGATTCCACAACCTCCCTTGGCAACCCACTTGGGTTCAAGATATGTTTACAGGATAACGTTTCTGGCAGTGGGTAGGTCTCAGTGCTTCCCCTTCAGCAGACCAAGGGTCTCATTGCGTGGCAGAACTAGTTGTGTCCCCATCCTGTCTCTTGCCATGCCCAACTGCATTGAGGTGCTTTGGGGAGGGAAAGGGGGTTATCCACGCAAGACCTGGGTGCTCCTACGGTTGCAGCAGGAGCAGGTGTCTGTTAAATCCCCAGGTCAGCAGCCAGCCTGCCCATCTCAGCTGTCAGGCACTGGTGGCCCATGCTGCAGGAGCACTACATGCTGTGTCAGGCCGTGCTGCGCAGTGCCCCCACCTGGGGTGATGCATCCATGTGTCCAGGTTCTGGAGCATGGGGCACATGGGATGCCTGTGTGGGAGTGCTGCCAGCCCCGAGCAGGAGCGGGCTGTGCTGCCAACACAGATGGGCAGGGATAGAAAGGGGCTGTGGTGTCTTTCTGGCATTTGGGAAGGTGGCCAAAAGTGCAAGAGGGAGACTTTGTGTGTGTGCACGTGTGTGTGTGTATGTGTCTGCTCCCTGCCAGGTACTGAGACCTGATGGGGATGGCTCTGGCATCATTGCCACCCTGCCCTGAGCTAAGAGCGGAGGGCATGGGAAGTCAAACCAGGGCTGCAGGGGTGGCTCAGGCTGCAGGAGAGCTTAGCCAGCAAGACCCTAATAGCCCCAACTCAGCCACTGCCAATCCAGGGCCAACATGGAAATAGCAAAGAGCTGCAAACCCACTCCTTCTCCATTTGCAGCTCTTGGCAGGATTTCTGTCTCCCACTGGATGCTGGAGCCAGCACAGTCTCCCAGGAAGGTTCTGGCAGAAAGGCTGTGAGAATCTTTTCAGTCGAGATGCCCCAAGCTGTGTCCTACCCAGCCCCCGTTTGCCCTGCCACAGCCCTTCCCTGCCCCTGGGTCACCACAGACGGAGGAGACGAGGACTAAGCAGCTCTGCAAATCTCAGCCTCGCTGCTTCCCTCTCTTTTGAGGTGTCAGTGCAGTGGGGAGCACTTCCAGGTTCAGTTGTGTTGTCGGGTCACCCCCACATCATAAGCAGTCAAGCAGCATTTCAGCCTTGCAGGAAGGCAGCAGAAGTCCTTTTCTCCTGCCCGTGGAGGTGTGTTACCCAGGCAAGCCCTTGAGCAGCACCCTGGGTTGCATGGGGCAGGGAGTCAACCCTTCTGGCATGCCAGTGGTTTACAAAGCATCAGGCCAGATTCCCAGCTGGTACAAACTGGTGTTGCCTCCCTGATTTTCACCCAGGCCAGCTTATATGTGCAAGCTGCAGAGCGGGTCCTGCACTCTCCAAGCACTGCGCCTATCTTGGCAAAGATCCTGGGGTGCTGGCAGGGTTTGACTGGTTTGTTTAATGGGCACTGGGGCTGTTGCCTGTCACATGCAATTTATTCCTGTTCTGGATCACAGAGCTTGAACCGTCTTTTCTGTTTCCAATGCTTCTGCTGCAGCTTTCTTTGCAGCATCATTGCTGTTCAGCAGCTGCCTATGCTGCATGTCCAAGCGGGGTACCAGAGCTGAAGGGCATCTCCCAGGCTCCCATGGGACCAACAGGTGCTCAGCACCACCTGCATCCGTGTCCTGCCCCCCTCCAGGAGGCATTGCTCAAAGCTCTTGGCTTCAGTCCAGGAGCGGTGTGCTTTGGTCCTGCCACGTTGACCCAGTGGGCCCAGGGTTGCCCATCCCCTGCTCAGGCAAATGTTGGTGCTTTTCACTGGAGCCTCCAGCTTTTTGTGAAGGGATCAGGTTGGTTTGGGATGAAAGACCCAGGGACACAGTGGTGGTGATGCAGGTGAGCAGGCAGGTGCCAATTCACCTGCTCTGAGGATATTCATGATTCTGTCGAGGAGAATGCGGTAGCAGGCCAAAAATAAATACAACCCAAAAGCAGGAGAGAGGTGAATATAAGGGAGTGTAAGAATATCTCTGCAGAGTAAATCCTAACCCCTCACCCCTGGTTCTGAGTCGTCTCCAGTTGTACCCAGTAGCAGGTGCCCGGGGAAAAGCAATCAGAGCATAGGAACAGGACAGGTCATGTTTCCTGCTTGTCTTGCCCCATCTCTGTGGCCACGTGCCTGTTGCACAGGACAAGCAAACATCAAAATGGGCCCAAAATGCTCTCCCAGCCCCCAGCAGTCTGTAGCTCAATGGCTGTGAATTTAATCAGGGAATTTAAATCTTTGCATTTAATACACATCAGATATGGTTAGATTTTTCTCCGTTAAGTCTCCTAGGCTTTTTTTGGGGAGGAACATCCCTTTGCCGCTTCTTGTCCCCATGCTGCAGCCTGAAGGTGGGATGCAGCTGGCATGGCTGCCAATGGCTCCATGTTTCCAAAGATAACTTGTCATATATATATATGACATGTCATATATATATGACATATGACATATATATGTTTTTTCAATAATGAAAGTCCAGAATAATAACAGCCATGAGGGGATACAATGTTTGTTTTCCAAGTGGCATGGAAATTAAGAGAGGCTGTCATTCCTCCTCATTCACAGACTGTTAATCACCTCCGAATTTCCCCGCTCTCCCCTGTGCTGCCACGCATCACCTCTCCCCTTCTCCGTGGCTTCCCCAGAGCAGGCTGTCCCATGCGAGGCCCGTCCCTGAGGCTTTCCCCTTCATCTCTGCTTTGCTTTGCTGGGGCTCATTGGTGCATCCTGAATCTGAGTGCAGGTGTTTTCTCCGGCTTTGCAGTCTCCTGCCTTGTCTTGCAGGGGCCAGCATGAGCAGTGATGTTCCATGCTGCCAGTCCTGTCTCCCTGTGCAGCACCAGACACAGACTGCCAGCACCCCTAGATGAGAAATTTGGGTGCTCTCCCTCCAAACTGTGGCGTGCAGGCACTTGGTGCTCCACCTGCCGCCCACAGCCCCGCTGCCTCGCTCATGCGCAGAAGCTGACAGCTCCTGCTAAATTGCAGAGTGAGCAGGAGAATCATGCATGGGAGAAGGGACCATGGGGGAGCACACCAGGCTCCATCCCTCTGTAACATCCCAGCCAGTGTCATCCTCTCCCTGGCATACCCATGCCCCTAGGTGGGCAGCGGGCACTATGTGAGATGGGTGAGCACCTGGTGCTGTCGGTGCAAATATTTGCACCCAAATTCCTGCTGGGGCTGCGGAGAGGAAGAACTGTCCCAGCCATGTCCCCTAACGCCCTTGCCACCCAGCGGGCACGTGCCGCAGTGCTGAGTACTGCTCTTCCCCATGGCTCAGCCCTGCAGCAGCCCGCCTTTTCCTTATTTGTTTTTCTCCCCTTGAGAGCTATTCTTTCCCTCCCATATGCTGTAATAATTACAAGTGATAACTGAACAGCTGCTCTGCTATTCTGGGCTCAGCAGAGCCATGCGTCTCCGCCTTCCCGCCCTCCCACAGCTCTGGGTCATCGTCTTGGCTCCAGCAATCAGGGATTCCTGCAATTTCTGCCACTCAGGAGGATCTAGACCCTTTTCCCCTCCATCGCCATCTGTCTCCCACCCGCCCACCGCAGCATCACCAAAGGGGATGGAACTGCAACACCCATCTGTTACCATGGAGAAAGCTGAGCCAGCGAAGGGAAGTGACCCGCATCCCAGGTGAATGCCAGCAGAGAGGGGGCAAAAGGGATTTTCTTGTATATTTATTTTATTACCGTGTGTCCGGAGTCACTCGTGGGGTCTGCTGCAGGTGACAACCACCACCCTTGCTCAAAATGGTCAGTACCTCCTAAGCCTTCTCACTGGAAGGGCTGGTGGCCTTAAACCTGGTGTGGCGGATGCTACCATCACGGCTGGTGGACCAAGTCCACATCCCTCAGATGAATGCAGCGCTGTCCCTCCTCCCATGCAACAGTGATGGTACAAAAGTGATTACATTAAAAAAAGCTTCTTGGGTTCAGCTACTTTGGTAGCAGCACAGCACTGCAGGCTGCAACCAACTGAGCTAAAAATGATGCAGAGATGGAGAGCAGAGCAGAGCAGAGCTGAGAGGGCCAAATGCGGCTCTTTGGTGGTGAGCAATGGTAGTTGCAAAACTGGACTCATATCATTGAAGGTTTCACCTTGTGTTGGCCTGGGCTGACCCCAGAGAGGCCTCTGCTAAAGAAATAAGGGAAGAGCAACGGGGTTGCCCATGGCCTAGAGGTCCAATATACTGTCCTGTGTTGCATGCTCCTACTGCTGTGTTCACACACACAAACACACACACACACACACACACACACACAGAGCCTACCCCCCGGACACGCTGTGCCAGCCTTGGTGCTGCGCTGGCAGGCTTCCAAGGAGCCCACACAGCATCCCTGGAGTCCAGGGCAGCATCCAGCCCTCCCGTTTGGGTGTGAAAGGGTTTTTTTCTCCTTTTGCAAGAGATTTTTGCCTACAGTTTATCACATTGCTGAAAGCCCTGCATGAAAATACAGCAGGATGAGGTGTTTCTGCCTGCTCCCCACCGAGGGAAGAGCTGCATCTGTGAGCATCCCAGTCTCTCCCCGGTCAGCAAGGCTGCCAAAGCCATAAGCGCATCTCCAGCACAGATGAAGCTTCCCAGGAATGTGTCAAGACAGCCAGATCCATGGCAATGGTAGCAAGACGTGCAAGTCTCTGCTTCGCACCAGCTCATCCAGCCCACGAAAGGCTGCACTCCGCTTCCCAAGCAGTGCAAATCCAACACCTGCCTGCCTGCCTGCCTGCTCCCATGCAGTCCCATACCAACTGCTTCCCATCTTCCAAAGGCAGCATTCCCAGCATTGCTGGTTGCACGGGGCTCAGGATGGCAACGAAGCCCTGCAGAAACCTGAGGCAAATGTCTGTGGCATTCTTACTGTGTCTCTTACTGAGACAGCAAAATGCTGGGGATTAAAGACAGGATTTTACTTAAGGATGGACTTTGCCAGAGACATCAGCCCACAGTGGTCCTGGCTCTCCTCACCCTGCACAAACACCTTGTCTCCACGTGGAGACGTGCACCACACAGCAGGTGACATCTTCCCCTGCCACCAGCCATCCTGTCCTTGCAGACAGCAGATCCCATGGGGCGGGTCTCTCTAAGGGATGGAGGTGGATGCTGTTTCTCATGGTCTTCCCAAAGTTGTAAGTGGCAATAAAAAGCGGGAGTGTGCAAGGAGGAAGGTCTTCCCAGGAACTTCACTTTCCAGGCTGGGAGTGCTGCTGCTGGTACCATTTCAATGTGGCAGAGGGCAAGGTCAGGGTCTTTGGCTGGGGCTTTTGTGCACACAGACACTTTTTATACAGCAGGGTGATCACAAAAACTGCATCCCTCTGCTTTTGGATTGGCAGCCACAATGCTCTGCCTTGAATTACTCTCCACCCAGAGGGCATTTGGAAGAGGTGACATGGTGCTTTTCTGAACTGGCTTTGATGTTTGTCAGCTCTGCAGGACTAAAAAGCACAGGCTTCAGTGCCGGTGCTGGTGGCACTGGGACACACTGGAGGACCGCTCACCAGGGGAAGCAACACGTGCGTTGCTTACACCTCCCACACAGGAGTAGGCAGCCCCAGGAAGAGGCGGCTTGAAAAGCCTGTGCCATCTCGTACAGGCGAGCTGGCAGCTCCATCTGGCTCCGCTTTGGTGGAGCTCTCTGAGAAGCTGCCAAGGGCAGCCGGAGGAGTCTGTGGGTGGTGTGCCCGGAGCGGGCGAGGAGGAGGAAAAGGAGGAGGAGGAGGGGTGGTATACATGTGCCCCGCACTGCAAAATTTCTCTTGGAGGGTGCTAACCCTTCATTAAAGCAACTTGCTCTGTCCCATGAGAGGAATGGTGGGTTTAGGGGCCCATTTATGATGTGTTGCTGGTGCTCAGCTGGAGGGGAAGGTGCTATAGGGGCCACAGCTGGCCCATAAGCAGTGACCTGGGGACATGCTGAGCTTCGTGCCCAGGAGCTTCAGCCCACAGGTGCTCCGAGCCACCATGTGCATTCGCCATACGGTAAAGTCTCTTTGCAGCTCTTCTCAGTTTCACGGGTCTCACACTTTGCTTTTACCCTCCCAAATGGTGGTGAATTTTTTTTCTGGAAGCTAGTAATAGCAGAGTCCTCATTGAAACAGGGCAGCTGGAGTATTTTTTAGCATAAAAACTCATGGCATTAGCATCAATCCTTCACTTTTCCGAGCCCAGGCTAATTCACAGCAAAATTACAGTCCTTATCTCCACCGAAGTTTTGCAGCAGGGTAACTGTAGCTGTTTGGTTATTGGTTTCTTTGTTTCAATCTCTTTAATCATGTGCCACGATTAATCTGATCTCTATGAGGCAGGATGAGTAGGAGTCAGAAGTGAAATTGTAATCGTCTGTGCCTTTGGCATGCAGGAATGGAATAATTCTGTAGTCTCATCTCTGCACTGGTAGCTCTAAGAAAAGCCTCCATCACTTTAACAGCTAACAACACCATGTAACGCTAAGGGACGCTGATAGAAATGGAAATACTCAGACCCAGCTACTATCACTGTTCCTTGTTCACTCGCTTTTGCAGGCTACATGCTACAAACCACCATGGTCAATGCCTGCAAACCAGCTGGCGTCAGTGAGCTCTGGAAACAAAGGCAAGTCCATGATAAACTCCCTACAACCTCACTGGTGCTTGCTCTCACCTGCCATGTTGGAATACCAGGCAGCTATTCCCCAGCGTTGCTTCATTGCCTGAGTCAAGGGAAACATGAGCTTTTAGTGGGCTGGGAGGAAGGGGGCAAGTAGAAGGGGCATGGAGAGGTAGCACCGTGCTGCCCAGCCCTGCCCTGGCTCTCCTGATATTTTTTCTTTGCCAGATCTCACCAGTACAGTGCCGGCACTGGTTTTTGCTATCCTGACAGCTAGGATATACGTGTTTCCTCCCATCTAGCCCAGACCACCCTTGCCCCCACCGCAGAGAATTCTCCCTGTTCTGCCTGCACAAACCTGTCTCCACCACAGCCATTTCTATATTTGAAACATCTCCTCAGCCTTCCCTTTCTAGACAAAACAATCCCAATTCCTTTACCAATCCCTCCCTGATCACTTTTCTCCCCATCTGATTGCACAGCTCTCTTCAAGGGTTTCTTACCTCTCGAAAAACATTACCAGCACAGAACAGAGATAACCATGCAAGGGAACTGTTTTACACCATCCAACACGGCATGATTAACACTTATCATGGATTGTGATCAAAAGCACCTTTTCTACAGAAATTATCCTCTCCATCCTCCATTTGTCCAACTGATTATCCCATCTCACCTCACCCTCACTTCTGTTGAACTATGTTCAAGGTGGGGGGTGGGAGTGTGTCTTCCAGATTCTTTCTCCAATTTCTCAAGACCATTTTGAATCGTAATCCCTTTCTCAGGTGTGCGGGCAATTCTTCCTGTTTGCTGTTATCTCCAAACTGAATACCTGAATAGGTTAACAATTTTGGGCCCTCTCTGTTTTGACTTAAGCAATCAGTAAATATGCTCTGCACACTCCTTGTATAGTGTTTTTCATCTCTGTAATCATTCCCCAGACTTACCTATGAGAATGTTTTATCCATAACAATGCCTAAAGTCTTACTAACACCAAAATATGTTGTCTCCTGCTTTTTCCCTCTCTGCAAAGCTGGTGGCTCCACCACAGGAGGTAGTTAGATGAGTTTGACACAGGTCACCCTCGACAAATCCCAGTTGGTGATGGCAGGGGATAGTTTACACTTCCTCTGTTCATCAGAGCAAAAGCAAGAACCAGGCAGAAGACATGAGAAATGAGTACTGCTCTCCATCTGATGTTTCACTGTATGGTCTTGGTTGCATTGGAGAGGAGCCCAGTGTGTCATGTGCAGTCTGGCTGGTCTTGCTAATGGTGCATGATAATAAGGAGATCTGCTGTGGATTGCACCTCCTTGCAGTCTCCTGTGCACTTCACTGCAACACCAGCACCTCCCTGCCAGACAGAACTGGTGCGTGATCTCAAAAGTAAGCATATCCCAAGGGAAGAGTTAAGACAAAGGCTATCCTCTGTTTGGCTGTCCCTCTGGATTTGTTCCCCAGTCTCTATGTGGTGCCTCTTGCCAGATGCCAGCCATCACCGCTTGTTATCAATAACCCTCATCTCCCCCTCTGCCCCTAGAAGCTGGCTTTTTTGGGGAAAAGACAGCACATTTCATCTCGGTATGGTTTCCAGGTGCTCAACCCTAGTTGTCAGCCTCAAGAGTTTCCCACATAGAGCAGACCTGCTTTGCAAAACAGTTTTACAACGAAGCCCAGTGAAAAGCGATTTAGGCTGAGAAGCCTAAATGAGCTCTCATTAAAGTGCCTTCAGAAGAGGACTGGCAGAAAGACCCTGAGTCTCAGCTGGGACTCTTGTCTGGCACCAGAAGAAAAATAAGAGAAGAGGAGGAGGCTATTAATGCAGGTTTATGGGCAGACAGGTGGTTCACAAGTCCCTGCAGCCCCATATGTGGCCCAGGCTGGGGTCAGCCCTTCTCCTGGCTGTCCCCTGCCCTCAGCCTGCCCAAAAGCTCATGCAAGGAGCTGGGGCTGGTTCCCGCTGCTCTTGTGTCCACCTCTGCTCTGAGGCGATGGGCTGGAGCAGAGCCATGCTTCTTCCTCTCCAGCACTGTGGGACATGGATGCTGATTGCCCCATTCCTGTTTCTGGCTGGGCTGGGATGCCCAATTGCCCCAAATTGATGCTGGCTTCAGGAAATAAGCTTTATTGCCATATGAGTGACGATGGGCAACTAGCCAGTGCTCAGCAAGGTACAATTTTGGTGTCTATATCTGCTGTGTGCAGAGTTACTACAGCACTAGGCACATGCAAAACCTTAATATGCACCTAGGCACTTCTGAACAAGCTTTGACAACCGATCCCCGTGGGTCTGGGTCCCCGTGGGGATGCAGGGTGGGCTCCCTCCCTGCACATCCTTAGGAAGTAAGCGATTCCCTTCCTAAGCCCCAGCAGAGGACAACAGCCACCAGGGAGGTGGGAAGACATTGAGACTGGAGGGTTGAGAGCCCAAAAGGGCCATTTCTCCACTCAAACAGTTGTTCTTCTGTTTGCAGTGCTGAAGCAAAGGCTTGGATGTGTTATCACTGTCCCCAAGTCCCTCTCACAGACCCTGAGGGTTTCTTGGCTGCCCAGGGAAACTCCCAGGTGTTTCTGTTCTGGTATAGTTATGACAGGCAATATAAAATCAGCTGAGACCTGTATTGACAGTCTCATTTGGAACATAATGGACTAATGGTCCCTTCAGTTTAATTAAGGATATTTTCAATGAATTATAAATTAACCTGAATTAAGAGTGCTTATTTCAAATGAGAGTGTATACAAAAAGACTTAATGCCATTCCACTAATCTAAATTTGCACTCTTCTTTATTTTTAATTCATTTTCCAAGAGCACACACCACATTTTTATTGGTATAAATACCAGTCAAACATGTGGCAGATGTTTTGAACAGGCAATATTTTTGTCTTTTAAGGTGTGCAACACTTGATACAAACACGTCTTTTAAGCACCTTGTACTGGTATCTCCTTCCCAGGCAAGAATAAGCTATGCCAATGTAAAGGATGCTACTTTAATTTTACAGGGATATATGTATATATTTATGCAAAAAAATTACTGGGAAAGTTGTTCCACTTTAATTACTCCAAGAGCTTTAAATCAATGCAACTTCTGAATGCTAACAAGGCTTGAAGCAGTGGCCAGAAGGTGATGGCAGAAGTATCTGTGGTGGTTTATAATTTGTTTTTCCTCCTGTCTCCTCCCCTCTCCCTCTTCTCCAAGCTGCTCGGCACTCTCTGACTGCTCAGGATTGACGCACCCATAGCAGAGGTGGTGGGAAGGGTTGGGGAACCTCTTCTTGCCCTACAGCACACTCAGCTTGGACAGCCATGGTCCCCTCTGAAGTTCCCCCACTGCCCAGCTAGATCCCTTCAGGAAACAGCACCCACAAATCACTTTTCTGCACAGGGGAAGCACCCCTGGAGCCCCCCATCCAGTGCAGCTCCTGGGTCACAGCTTCAAAAGGTGCATAATTGTATTCATCAAAATCTGCATTGCAAAAAAGGTCTTTAAGGTACTATGTTTTGCTCTACCATCCTTTACACCATTGATGAGACTGGGTGGTTTTTGATGCAGGCCAGGGCAGTCCCCAGATCCCTACACAGCGGGACCCAGGGAAAAAAACCCACTTGTGTTTGAGTTGTGCTACCACCCCGATAATCAAACAGAAACCACTGCTTCACTGGGGATGCCACTATCTCAGCCACGAGGGTGACAAAGGGAGGGGTAATGACCTTTGCTTTGGAGAAGGTACGCCAGAGCCTGGATCTCAGTTACGCTTCTGCAATACAAGGAAACCCGAGGGTGGCTGAGTCAGTCAGTCTGTGAACAACCCGCCTGACATCACCCAAGAAATAAGCTGCAGAGTCAGAAGCTGAAGCCTGCTTTTCTGCATGCAGCTCAGGTGCTTGCAGACACTTGCAGGTGAGCTCATCCTGGGAAAGGGAGACCAGTGGACTTTAGATGGGAGAAGAGCCATGGCTTGCCGTTGCTCCCACGTCCTGCAGGCTTGGGGCAAAGCAGCATCCAAGCTGGCTTTCAAACCCCAGGCAGCTCCTCTGCCAGAAGGGGAAAGAGGCAAGGAAGAAAGGAGAACTGCCTTTTTAAAAATGTTTGCTCTAGGTAACCCCCTCCCCCGCAGGGTCTCGGGGCTGAAAGGCAGAGAAAAAGGGCTTGTTGACCTGATGTTAACCTTCAGCTGTCAGCCCTTCAGCTCCCTGGTCCTCACATGCCGCTGCTTAATCCAGGAGGAAAAGAAATACAAAGCCTGCCCAGAGCCTGTGCCATCTCATTAACATTTGGCTTAAGTGAGATTTTTATCCTGCACTGAAAGTGCAGTGGCTCCAGTTTAAATAGTGCTTTCCTCTGCCATTGCCTTCCCGGGATGTCCCAGTGGCACAGGGTTTATTACAGCTTCTGCAGCACCGTGCTTCATGGCTGGGGTCCCTGAGGTGATCACTGGCTTGTGAAAAGTAAGCCAGGCAGAGGCACTGGCATTTTTGGGCTTCATGAGAACTTGAAAAGACCTCTCTGTGAGGTTGCATGGTCCTTCTTTTGGCCAAGATGAGGTGTTTCCCAATAGGCACAAGACACAAACGTGAGTTTGGGTGATGCCTGGCACCCCTTTTTGGGCGTTGGTGACCCCACGAGGCCATAAAAGCCAGACTGCAGTGCCTGGCTTGCCATAACGTCTCTCATCATATGTATCCAGAGGAAGGGAAGGTCAGAGGGATGGTCAAGGAAGACATCAAACGGGAGGGATAACAAGGAGCACATGGGACCTTGAGCTTCAGCCTGCCATCTCCTGGCCCCATGCCTGTGCAGACTTCATTAAACATTAAAGCTCTGCGGTTGCCTGAGCTAGCAAATATTACACGTGGTTCAGCACACATGAAATTGGCAGAGGGACCCATGGGGCTTCCAAAGGTTTCCAAAGCTGGGAGCTGGCGCTGGTGAGAGCGTGTTCCCATCTGACAAGGAGGTCAGAGGAGGGAGGTGAGTGGCTTTATGCAGTCTAATATGAGCAGTGTGCTTTTGGTGGTGGAGAAACACAGCCACAGACCGAAT
Organism: Burhinus oedicnemus; assembly: GCA_008921705.1. Taxonomy (NCBI): domain Eukaryota; kingdom Metazoa; phylum Chordata; class Aves; order Charadriiformes; family Burhinidae; genus Burhinus; species Burhinus oedicnemus. Next base: position 137,419 of record VFFE01006355.1, on the reverse strand, counting down.
AGAGTTGCATGACCTTGGAGATGGAGCTTCAACCCTATAAGAGATGGATGATCCTCTGTAGGCTTGGTGGGATTCCTCAGTGGAAGGACCTCTGTTTCTGCTGAGTGTAACAGATCACCCTTTAGCAATAAGTCTGTTGAGGCTGCAGCTTGGTTTCTTTGATGTAGGCTAGCAGCTGGAGACACGCATGACAGGCAGAAATCACTCACTGACAGGCTTTCCTGGTGATAAGCTGTAGGACAGCTGTGATCCTCGGACACCTAATGGGGCAAGACTGGGATCCACATGGCTGCTTGATCATGAGTAAGAAGACATTCATGTACTAGGTCAGACCAAGGGTCTGAATCACTGAGTGTCCTAGGGAGCCTTCAGAGAGCAACAGGAGCTCCTCCTCGATTCTCACCCCTTGTCATCTCCTCTAGGAGTGAGGTCCACCTGGGCAGTGTGTGGCCTGCATGTCCCCTCACAATTCTCTGCTAACACAAGTCAAGAGCACAGCCCCACATGCTTCCTGAACAGCATGTGTCTGTATTTATTAGTCCAGATGATTTTATTTCCCCACCAACTTGTCCTATCTCATCTTGAACACATGTAAAAGCTCACAGCCAACAGCTTCCTTGGGGAAGGAGTTCCCCAGGTCTGTCCACCACTGCATGAGGACCTGCATGCTTTGAAATCGGCACCGATTTTTGCACTGGGAAGAGGCAGCAAGGCCGATTCCTATCAGCCTTCTTTGAGCCCTGCATGATTTTGTAGCCCTCTACCATAACCTCTTCAGTCATGTTTTTTCCAGACTAAGGAGTCCTCATGTGCACAAGTCCTTGCTTGCAGGGAAGCTCCTCCAGACCTTTGATCCTCCTTCATCGTCTTCTCTGTGTTGACCTATTATATTTTGGGTTTGAGGCTGCAAAGAGGTGCCTTTTGGGGCACAGGTCAGCACGGTGGCTTGGCAAGCATGCCTGCCCTGCAGCTCTCGCTCCCTCCAGATGCTGCTGTTTCTTGGCCACAGGCTGTGCCAGCTCCTGTGATCACATTTGCTTAAGTAATTGGCACTGCATACCATGCATAACCAGCTTGGGTTTTTTGCCTTTTTTTTTTAATCCAGGACTCTCTCCTCTGAAGGGTAGAGGTAATGTCTGGGTGTTCATATGAGCATTGGGCTGTCTCCTGACCGCAAAGCTGTGCTCCCAGTGTTAAATCTGCTTGGTTTTCCTGCAGAGACCCCGTGGTGTGTAAGGCACTGTAGGCAAGAGCCTGGTGTTGCCTGAGAGCTGAAGGGAACGCATTTAGTGCTGTACCAGCTCCTTCCCTTTGCTTTTGTCCCAGGTAAAACTTATTTACAAGACAACATAGAAAAACAAAGCAAGCAAACAAACCTCACTGTGGTCAATTCTTTCCTGGCTTATTTCATGCTGTTAAGTCAGTGATGGACTCAAACTGGAACTTCAAACTTCTTTGAAGGCATTCAGCCTATTATAAAAACAAGACCTAGCAACACAGTTTGAGTCCCGAGACGCACTTTGCTGCAGGTGAGGCTGTAATGTGAATCTGCCTTGAGGAACAATGACTTTTTTTTCTTTTAATGTTTTTTTGCTACAATTTTTCCTTCCTCTTGGCCCCACCACGAATCTGCTCTTACTACTCAGCTCTAATCTTTTCTTTGGCAGCTAAAACTATTATCTTTATTGTTTCAGGGCTTGGCTTCTTCCTGTTAGATCTCCTAATTGGATTTTTACTCTCCGATCCATTTAGTCTCTTCTGTGCATTCAGTAAAATCCTTTAACCCTTCAGCACCCCTCTGCCTCACTAACCAGTTACCCTTGAAGGTGCTCCTCCCCCCACACCGCTCTGATTTATCTCTTCTCCCTGATTTGCATGGGTATGGCTTTCCTAAGCAACAGCTGTCCCCTCCAGTCTCACCGTCTGTAGATAGTGTGTGCTTCATCACCATCTCCTTTGCTCTTTGCAGGCGGAAAAGACTTGTTGGATTTTAACCAAGAATAAGCAAAACAACCCACATCACCCTTTAAAAGGAGATCTGAGGTCATTCTAGGGCCAAAATCATACAGAAATTATGACATTTTAGCTGTGGCTAGCAAAAATCTGCTGCTTTGTCCAGATATGCCTCCCACCTCAGAGGAGAGAGACCAGTCCAACAAGACCAGGTGCCAGTCACGTATTTCTGGTTGTGTCTTCAGAGTATTAGCAGCCACAAGAGAGGTAATACAGCAGTGGGACTGCATCCACCTCTGGCTCTGCCATGGGCATCTGGGCAGGTTGCTCAACCTTTCTGCTCCTCTACATCCTGTTTGGAAAATGCAGATCGTAAAACGTGCTTTCTTCCACCTCCCATCAATCTTGCCCCTTCAGCTTGCAAGGTCTGTGTGACAGGGTCTTGCCTATGCAGTGCCTCACGTAACAGGGTCGGGATCTTCACTGGAGGCTTTGAGCATGCCGAGGATGATCTGATTGCATTGCAGGTGCTTTCTCTACAGCTGTAATGTTCTCTGTCCTCCATACCAGCAATGATCTCTGTCCTGTCCATGAGTAAATCAGTGCAAATGGGAAAATTGTGCTTTGATTTATCCAGCCGGTAGGTACGCTCGAAGCTGTCCTATGAACATGGGTGAGGCGGTGATGGTGTCTGGCATGGAGGGGACTTGGCTAGCCCGTATCAAAACAAGGGGCTGTTGGGTTTCATAGCCTAAGTCGTGCGGCTCATCTCATGGGAGGGAGATGGAGCCAAGATGATGGCACCATGCCATTGGTCTGATTTTTCCATCAGGCCACAGGTGATGTGTCACTGTGATTTTCAAGCAGCCGGAATCTTCGCATGTAACATATTGGGGCACAGTGAAGCAAGCTGTACTCCAGGTCAATCAAGTCCAGTGGTGGCAGAGGTGGTGGAATAAGACCTTCTCTTAGCAAGATGCTGAGATGTAAGTACAAAGGGAGGAAAAAGGGGGAGAAAGGGTACCAAAATCCCTACCACCTGGCTGCTCAACCCAGGTCCTGGCCTCTTGACAGGCCTTGATGGACCTCATCCCTCTCCTCCTTTCATGCTTTTTTCCAGCCTTTTTACAACCTCGGTGTATTTGTGTTTGTAATACTGGAGCACGTTGCCATGGTTAAAGCTGTTATTCACAACAGGGTTTGCATCCTACCTGTGAGAGAGATAGATATGGAGATGGAGATGTGCATGAATACTTGTATTTACCCTGATTCCAGTTGCCACTTGGCACGTGGAAAAACAAATCTGATGGGGAAGAAAAACCTTTCAGAGGGAATGGGGAGAGAGGGAGAATGCTATCTTGGAGGAGTTTGTCTGAGGAAGGCATACGCTAAGCCAAAAGTATGGGAAAGAAGAGATGACCACCTGAGAGCAGGTGATGTGGGGAGGGAAGGCAGAGATGGGCATAGGTTTGTTGGAGGTATTATTGGACCGAGAAAATACACAACTTCAAGCCAAGTCTATTCTAAGGGTGCAGTGTCCATGTGGAGAGCAGGGGTCACAATTCCCTCCCTGTACACTATTCCTGCACTGGCAGTGCCAACACAACTTTTCTCCTCACCCCTGGCATAGAAAAAAACAGCACTCTGGTTGCTCCAAGCGCTAAAAGGGGTTGCAGGTTTTCTTTTTTCTTTTTTTTAGATGTGCTTATCAAATATACATATATTCTTAATTTTGCTTTTTTCTTATTCTTCTTTTATAATAGTATATATTTGAGGTAAGGGGAGATGGGGAATCAGGTCTTTGGCATGTTCATGTAGGGTATTCTTGTCCAGAAAAAAGTGATATCAAGACCTTTGGGTTTCAGACTTTTAGGGTTTTTGGCTTTGGTGTATCAAGCCGAGATCATTTTATTGTTGTTACTTAGAGACTGATTCAGAATAATTGATCTGCTAGGAAAGATGGACCACGTTTCTGAGTTTTGTGGCTAATGTTATTACACAAGTTTGAATTGATGGGACAGTTTTGAATTGCTTCACTCAAACATGCGTTGAATGAAGAACTGAATCAATAACTGCTGGGCCATCTTCCAGCCCCTCCAGAAACAGATGATTTATTTCTCCCCTTCCACCAGCCCACCAGCTCTGCTGGTGGCTAGCTGGGGATTTCGGGCAGCTCCCAAAGGAGTAGCTGCTTGAAGGCAAATCACACTGTGCTGCTGCATCCAGATACAGTCTTATCCCATTGTGCCACTGCATCAGTGCGTGTAATGTTGTGTGGCTGTGGATGGGACACCTGCACCAATCCTTGGAGAAGCAAGAAGGGGTAAAACTGAGCCACTGGACCCTGAAAAAGACTACCCGCTTGCTGCCCTGGATGGTTAACTGCTTAAGTCCACTCTGCCCCACCACTTAGTTTAGCACATTTCATTGCTATCTTTTAGCCTTGTCACATGATATGACTCATGGCAACATGGTGAAGGAGGTTTCTGCTGGGACCCTCTTCCATTATAAGCCTTTCAAAGGGTCCATGGTCAGATGTCCCATCTGTTTGGACAGATGTCTGTTGTCCAGCGACACAACAACTTTGCTGACAGCTCAGCTGCAGGAGAGCTGGGCAAAAGGGGACTTTGTGCTCCCCCCCACACACTGGCGGCAGCAACAGCAGCTTCTGCAGCTCTGGAAGTAGCTGGTGAGTCCTGGAGGAGGGAGCTGAGCTCAGTCATCCAGTCCACCAGCGCTGCCCATGCCCCGACAAAATGAGTGTGGCTGGTCAGCAGTGGCTCCTAGCTAAATAGTGAGCCCCAGGTCCTCTGCAGTATTTTGGTATCTCACATCCTTTGATTTTGCCTGGAGGCAGGACTCATCTCCCATCTAACACGAGGCCCTTGACTGTGCCTGGTTATACCTGCCTATGTGGAGGAGGGAGATGGCACCTCCAGGGGCTGAGTCAGCCGCCTAAGAGAGAAGTCGCTCTCAAGTGTGTTTTTTCCATTGACTGAAAATCTCCGCAGATGACTGGGACCCAAGATTAGCTGCCTACGTTAAAACCTGAGATAAGAGATGGTGAGTCGGGGGGCTGGAAGTTCACTCCTAGCTCGGGTGGGGGCAGATGGGTAGAGGATAAAGGGGAACACTTCAAAGCATGTGCAAGTGCAGAAATGGCTCTTTCTCCACCAGAGAAATGCTGGTACAACCCCAGCTCGGTGTTTCTGACAGTCTCATCCGCAAGCCCCACTGCTGGCCAGGGCTGGCCGTTTGCCTTTGGCATGGGTGCAACATTGCAGCTCACTGCTGTGTGTTGCTACACCATGGTGATGCCCAGCCAGCCAGGTCTTACTGCTTTGCAATTTTGTTCAGCCCTCGTAACCTGCTATTAAAAGCACTAACAGCACTGGTGGGGATGTCCTTTCATATCCACCTGGCTCCATCCTGATACATACTTGCTCCCTTGCCATGTTGGCTGTTCCCTTTGGGAAGACTCCCAGAATGTTGCTGTTTTCACCTTCCTGCACTGTGTGCACTGGTGGGGCTGCAGCCCTAACTGACAGCTGCCACCCGCCCTGAGCTTTGTAATTGGGATGATGGAGCTAATGATGGGGTGAAATCCATCCCATTGCTTTCCGTGATTGTTATTCCCTTTCTCCTCCTACATTGAGTCAATGGAGATATCTGGTATCTGAGCCAAATGAGGGACATCTGTAACTGTGGTCTTACCAGCACTGCTGGAGGCTGATACCAAGGATAATCAGAGCAACCTCAGAGCCACATGGACATCTCCCTGTGTGTTTGTCTACTCCATAAAGTCACCACAAATTAACCGTAAGTATGTCCTGAAAACGAATAAGTTGAAGTCCTTTACAGCCTCACATGGGCCATCTTCTGCAGAAACAGTGTCCTTAATTCAATCATACCTCATTCATGAGGTGCTGTACTGAGCCCAAAGGTGAAGGCGGCAGTCTGGGTGCCTGATGTTGCACAGATCACATGTGTGTCCACTAGGAAAAGGCTGCTACAGCTCATCCACATCTGCCTGCGGAGCGAAGGCGGGTGAGGAGCCAGCCTGGATTTGTTAATTGTTGCCAGCACCAGGTGGCAAGCAAACCAGCCCAAGTGCTGGCCACAGGAGTGGATTGTACCTTGGCAGCATAGCTAATTAATGGAGTGAAATGAGTGTTTGGGAGGTGGTACAATGGAGAGGTGAGTCAGGCACAGCACTGCACGTAGCTGATGCTACAGTTCCTCCCTCCAGCACGCTCAGACCAAGCTTTGGGTCTTCTTCTCTTGGGAGCTGGCAAAACCTCAGTTGTCTTCTGCTGGGGAGAATAAATGACAGGCAGCAGGGTTAGCAGAAACCAAGTACGCTTGTCCCAAGAGGTTCAGCATCTGCTTTTGGTGTGGAGGATGTTATTCTGCAACTTCATCCCACGAGCAGGGAGGGCATCCACATAAATGCCTGGGTTGGAGAGTCTAAGGGCCTTGAGGGGAGAAGCTCTGCCAGGACGCCTGGGTCCCTCTTGTCATCCCTGTTGTCCATCTCCCTACCACCACCATCAAGGTGGTATGGAGGTGTCTCTTCAGTATCTACCCAGGCACCTGGACCTACCCCACCTTGGGAAGGAGGTAGTGGGTCTAACCCTCCCCAGCTGCGGGCAATTGAAATGCACCGGTTCCTGCCTCTGGCACCGAAGGAGCAAAGACAATGGCCGCTCCTTTCACTCAGGTGTGCACCTTGGTAGCAGCTGCATATGTTTGAGCAGGCAAGCCAGCACCAAGGATGGTCCATCTGCATTGACTCCCCTGTGCTCACGAGGGGCTTAGGGGTCCAGTTCTGGGCTCTGTAGAAAACATCTTGCAGGGCCTGGCTGGGAAAAAACATGCTCTTGCGACCGCATCCGAGCCAGAAAACATCCCTGAAGCTGTGAGTCTGTGGGTCCATGCCCATGCTGCATGGTCTGAGGCAGAGCTAGGCACGTGGAAGTGGCTGCACGAGGAGCACCCTGCCAGCGCTTGCTCCTGTGCAGAGGTGACCTGGGCACTGGCTCTCCACAGTGAGGTGACCACTGGGGTCTGGGCTGGAGCCGGGAGGTGGAGAGAGAGGACACGCAGAAGAGCCCAGGCTTTTGAACTTGGTTTTGTCAGTCAGAGGGAAGAGCTCTTCTCCTTTCCCTTCTCCACGGCTCTTTTGTTTTCTGCAGCCCGACGGAAGAGGCTTCCAGTAAGCGGCAGGGGTGGGGGCAGAGCCCAGCTGCACAAAGGCAACTCTCCACGGGCTGTGTGACCGCTGTCACGCTTTTTTGCTCAAATAAACGCCAGCGGCAGATGACGTGGGGCTGGTGCTCCCCAGCCTCGGGGCTGATTGGTCCCGGCTCGGGTTTGAATGCCGAGGTGTCCTGGCAACGAGAAGGAGAGGAGCCAGGCTTTCCAGTCCCCGCTCTGGGAGTGCGGCGGGTGCCGGGGAAAGGCAGGCCCTGTGGGGTCAGGCGCGGCACACGGGGCCACTGGCTCTCCTCCTCCTCCTCCAGGTACCCTCTTCGCGGTCCCGGCCCGTAGCCCAGCCCCGGCGCTGGAGTTGGGATGAGTTTCGCTCATTTTGCAGGGCGGCTGTCAGGTGGCCGCCGCTGGCGTTGACTTTGCACCTGTCTCAGCCAGCTCCTGCGCTCCCGCAGACATGGCAGCGGAGGAGCTTGGGTTAAGCGTGGGGGGCGTGGGGGAAATCACTGGGGTTTTTGGCGTCTCGAAAGTGACCGTTCAGTGGGGCTTGTGGGAGGGATGCTCAGGGAGAAGCTGTGTGGGGAGAGGGGAGCCGAGGAGCTTTCAGATGGTTGTGTGATCAGCTCACTTGCCCCAAGAGGACGGAGCAGGTGATTTCGGGTAGGTTTGGGTTCTCTTGATTAATCAAAGTCACAAAAGCCCTGCGGGGCACTGGGGACTAGGAGCTGTGCTAGAAGAAGGTGGCTTTAAATTGAAACGAAAGAGCTTTTCCTGCTGGTAGAGAGCTGCTCTGCTTTTGCCTCAGTGCAACCCACCCGCATGCCCGTCCCCCTGGAGCTGGAGGGGGTTGAGGAGAGGAGGGAAGGGGCCCCCAGGGCTCAGCCATGTGCAGGGAAGCAAGGGGCATTGGGGGAGGGGAGGGGGTGTGCTGTGAAGAAAAGGCTTTTTCCTCCACTTGGGAGGTGGGAGCAGAGATGTGAGGAGCTGACACGGGGGGGACACTTGCCTGCATGGGAAGGCAGTGCTCAGTGCAGCACGTTTTGCACCCATCGATACTGGCAGAGCCACACGTGTGAAACCATGTGCCAGCTGTTAATGACGGGTCGGGTCCAAGCTGTCCAACATGAGGAAACCCCCTCCAGAGGGTAACATCCACCCTGGAGGAGCCTCCTGGCTCAGTGGCAGGTCGTGAGCTTGCAGAAGGGCTGGCATCCTGCGCAGATTCAGTGGCACGTGCTGAAAAGCAGCGCCACGACTCAGAAAAGCCTTGGTGCCACAGGTGGGGAACAGAGTGGGCTCACAGTGCCAAGACCTTTTGGCTCACGCCTTGTGTTGTTTATCAGGGCAGAGGGCTGGGGGCTGCCCTTCCCATAGACCTGAAGGCACGAGGAGACTTGGAGATCCCTCCTACCCTCATACTTGTAGCATAAGAGCAGTTCCTTGGCATCCTGGTGACAGGCAAAGGCAGAGGGACATCGCAAAATGAGCAGAGAGAGTTTTGCTGACAGCGTGTCAAGCAAAGCTGGAGCAGGAGGGGAGGATCCTCAGGCTGAGGGGGCATACCTTATTTGTCCCATCCCTGAAACAGCATTTGGAGGCTTTGCCCAGAGATCTCTTGGGAGCACACCTGGCACTGGTCACATGCTTTGGCAAAGTGACTGCAGCCATACAGCTGTTTCCCTCCACCCCCCAGCCAGATCACAGCTGGATCTGTCCCTGGAGTCCTTGGTCCAGCCATCCTGGACCATTTTCCATACAGAGGCACAGGGACTTTGGGAGCAGGACACAACAAGGGCTCCTCTGCCAAAGGAGTCCTCAAACCAATGGTGCAATCACCAGTTAGTCTTGTGATGGGAAGCAAGCTGCTGGTTATTGCTGACCTGGATTTGCAGTGATGACCTGGAGGTGTAAGATTAGCACAGCCAGCCTGTCCCAGGGCTGGAGGGGGGATTAGTGAGAGGTAAAGGGTCATGCCTGTTACATAGATCACTTTTCACTGCTTAAATGTGAATATGTAGCACAAGTTGTCAGTTTAAAACAAAAAAAAATCCTGCATCTTGCAGTGTTGCCAAAGTTTACAATTTTAGGGAGAGCCTTACAGCAGTATAGGCTTTGCCTAGAAGACCCTGTTACTGGGTCTGTGAGAATCAATGATGCTTTTTGTATCTAAATAAAAATTAAGGAAAGACATCCGTCCCGTGTAGTTAGAGGAGGTTTGACCTAGATCAACCTGGAATCTTAAAGGTGAATGAAATAAATAGGGTATTTTAGTTATTTTTTTCAACAATAATGTTTTTAGAGCCAATTTTTAAAGTTCAACAACTTGAGACTGGGTGATGCTGCTCCTACTTGGGCGAACAGCTCTCCCTGCTCCAGTTAGTTCAAATGAGCCTTGTTTCTCTGAAGGGTTAAGCCAAGTACATTCTTCAGGCTTTATCCAACCCATGAACAGTAATATCAGTCTGAAATCCAAGAGAAGGGGTAACATACTCAGACCTTGCAGGCCGTAAACAGGAATAAATTCATCTCTCTCTGTATCTCCCAAACAGTTCTGTTGAGGCAATTTATGAACTGGGAGCACTAGCCCCAGCAAAGCAGGACTTTCCCAGATAGTCATTAAATAACTTGTCTTTCCTGGTGTTTTATGGATAAACACTGCCTGTTGCTCGCTAATAGCATCTGCTTTTATTTGGGTGGGATCATATTTTATAACAATCCTGCTCAGTTTGCATGTTTGCAATGACCCCTGCAAGTAATCACTCTGTGGCTGGTAGTAAATTCACTCCCAGATGTTTAATGATGGTATTTACTGTTGAGAGTAGGAGCTACCAGTTTTAGGGCTGTAGTGACGATGTAGTGATTAGGGTGGGTTGATGGGACACAAGGCAGTTGGGTAATTGCTAGTGATGAGCTAGTGAACTCCCAGGTAATTGCACCTTACCTGGAGAGGTGTGTTGTCATGAGAGGTGTTTTAAAGGCAAAGCTGTGAGATGTATAAAGGACAGTCATTGACTTCATATGACAGTGCTGAACCAGGAAATTGTCACTTCTCCTTACCAAGAAAAATAACGCGTGATCTGTTTTCTTTTCTTTTGCTTTCTTAAAGAAGAGATTCTCATGGTAAGACTTGTGGGCCTGTCAGTCTGGGCCCCTTCCTTCTCTTCATACCCTTTAAACAATGTTAAGTAGAGATGCTCTGCTCTGGGACACCTACAGGCGTCCCAAAAATGCGTCTTGAGGGTAGGAAAGACACAGACAGACTCAGTCACTACCCCTACGAAGGCCCAGCATAGAAGACACCAGGGTGTCCTCGTTGCAGAGGTACCCTGGCAAAGCTCACTCACCAGAAGGCTTCAGCGTATGCTTAGATCTTCTCCACAGACACGAGCCCCAAGCAATCTTGGTTCCTAGGAGGGCAGGCATCATTAACAAGTTTATTAAAGGGAGACATTAATTTTACTTTTAATGAATGCGGGATCTGCAGGAGTTCATGCGGTCACTCGCTAGAGCCCTGTTGGCCCTTGGGCAAGATTTCCCAAGTCCCAGCCATCTCCGCGTGTGTTTGAGCTCCTCAAGATATTGCTCAGCCTGAGTGTATGCAGAGCTGGTAGTCCTCACCTAGCCCTCACGTCTGAGGCTGTCTCCAGCTCTGCATCACCCCAGCGCCTGCGGTCTCCAGCCTTGGCACTTTGTGTTTGTTCACCCTGCATAGCCATCAGTGGAGAATCCAAAATTGCTTTGCTCTCCCTGCTTGTGGAGCAAAGGGCTGGAGACTCAATTCTTATAATTGCCACCCTTTCCTACCCCGGAAAGGAGTAATCCCCAAAGCAATGGTGACACTAGAGTCCTCTAATGCTTCTGGAGTCTTCGTCAGCAGGTCCTGGAGGGCTTTGGGAAAGATGTCGTATGCATTATGTCTATTTTACAGCTGGGATGGTGGAAGCAAAGTGAGGGGCAGAGCCTTGACACACAGTGCCAGCAGGACAGCAAATGGCAGGTTTAGGCAGGGGCTTTCCCAGCAGAGCCAAGGGGATGATAGAGTTGCGCTCACCTCACCCAAGGGAGCAGCTCGTCAGGTGGGTCTGGTACTGGGAACACTCTTTATCTGCTCGAGCCTTGTCATTTTGCCTCATGATTAAGAGACAAAGATGGGGAGTGTGTCCCTTCTCTCCATTTTAATGAGATTTTTCTCTCTGTGTAGTAAGAGAGAAATATTGCAGCAAAACCAGCAAAACAATCCTCAGTACAAGATTGTTCCAGTGATGGGGAGAAAATAAGCAGTTTGTGGGCCAGGACCACCCAGGAGAGGGACTGCTCTTGGCCCAACAGTGATTTGACTGACTCCCAAGCCAGGAGTGTTGATGGTAAAGCTGTGGCAGGGTTACCAATATATTATGAATTTTGGGCAACTGGACCAGATATTTCCAGGTACAGGCCGATACAAACGACAGTGCTGGTCCAGGTTGCTGTAGCTCCGTTGGCATGCCTGGAGCTGCTCTCCTGCTATGGTTAGCAATGAGAAAAGTGGTTTAAGCTGTTCTCATCCCCCAGCCCGGTTCAAGCACTCACTCCTGCTCCTTCTCCTTTGTTGGCATGAGTGTTTCCTTGACTGCCTGATGCAGAGGCACTGGTCTGGCAGAAAAAAAATAACCATTTTCTCCCCTGGGTTTTTTCTACAGTTGGACCAGTCCTTGATCCAGTTCTTTGCACCAAGACTAGTGTTGGCGTGATGGAGGGGGCAGCACAGGCTGTCAGGCCACCACTGCCTGCTTTACCCAGTCCAAAATATCAGCTGGGATGAGAGGTCATGGATGGATCCTTTCCCTTCTCTTTCCTGTGACGCTGTTAAGGGAAACACATGCTGATCGTGGTTTTACTAACCACTGCCAGATGTTTGAAATTATTACTTTAATCACTGATCCAGGATGTCTCGGTCCAGTGGCTGTGACCACAGGAGTACCGAGCTGAAGCAAATCCCTTGAAATCTGCTCTCTGGTACCAAGGTGAGCACCAGGCTTCATGACACCATTTTTGAACCTGAAGGTAGTGAGGTACAGGCAAAGATCAGAGCACGAGATTCAAAGGCAGGAGCTACTGAGCATTGATCCTGGCTCTGCTGATGACTCTTTTTGTCCCAGGGCAAATTATTTAGCTCTCCTGTGCCCTGCTTCCCTTCCATCCCCTTTCCAAAACCTTTGTCACATAAGTGTTGGGGTGAAGTTTGCAAACCTCCTGCTGAAGTGCTTTGAGGATGAAAAACAATGTGCACAAATGATAAGTTGTACGGGCAGTATAAACAAACTTGGCTATACATCCCCCAGGATAAATGAGGAAGGAGGTGGGGTTAACTGGTGGGTGGCACTCACCTCCTAATTACAAGGCTTGTTTCCGGATCCCTTCAGTGCAAAGCATCCTTTTGGCTGAAAAACGGCTGACACAGTCACACCTGAGCAGAGGTAGGGGAGGAAAAACTTGTCACACAAGTGAACTGGAGTGGCCGGAAATTTCCTTTCGGAGGAAGAGGGTGTGAAGTGGATGCCAGCAGTGGGTTGGAAATGGTCTCCTGCACCGCTTCCAAACCTACCAGTTGTGCTGTATCTCCTCTTGCTTCTTGTCTGGTGAGCTTTACCAATAATTGCTATATGGTCTTGAAGGTCCCATAGGATCTAGGAAAGTTCTTCCTGTAGCTGCTGTTAACCTCGATTTATCCTCTCCGACACCTGATTTTGGTAAGGAACCTCTGGCATTTTAGTACTCTCTTGGTCCCACACCAGTTTGTCAACTCAAAAAGCAATACAGCCCCAAAGTGTAATATTGAAGAAGTAAATTGTGGGTATGCTTTGCTTTCTGAATCTTTGCAGCATTTCTGGGTCACACTTCTAATGTGTGACACACAACAGCCGGAGTTAAAACCTGATGGTGCATGTGTATGTGCTAAGAAAAGTGAGATATCCACGTAATCAGCTACTGTTGGGGTGACAAGAAACACAGCAGATGCCGTGAGGGCTGACAGATCTTCTGAGATCAGCCCCAGCCAGGTGTCTTGGTCCTCTTCCACAACGCCTGTGGCTCTCTCCTCACTGCCGGTTCTTGCATTTCACACACGCTAATGACCTTGCCCTAAATCTAAGCTATTCTTACGTAGCACCCTCTGAAGAGCCCTTGGGATAGGTTTGCAGGTCTGGCCCCTTCTTTTGGCCAAGTACAGCACCAGTTTTCTGCACAGGCAGGGGAGTGCAGGTTTAGCAGCCGGGGACCAGGGAAAGTGGTTGTGATTTGTGCCTCTGCCTTTGATGCTTTGTAGCTTGGGTAATAATCAGCTGGGACCACTTGCATGAGGACATGTAAGTACCTAAAAATGCAGGGTGATGTCTGCATGTTGTTTATTTTGCTTTTAGGCTGGCTCTGAGAATTTTATTCTCCATTTTGGAAATAGGAAGAAGTGTCTTTTTCTCTCCTTTTATTAGTCTTCTCTAGTCTGAAAGCGTCTCGGGTAGGACGTGTCCCGTAGGTGTGCAAGTGCATGTTGCAGGCCCTGAGCTCAGCTGGAGACTTGTACTGAATCACACAAAACTAGCTCTGGAGCTGAGCAGCCTGAGATGCTCTTTAAGCCTTGTGGAGTTGCATGTAGTGGAGGGTATTTTTTTTTCCTGCTGAGCATTTGATTCCCACAGAGCTATGGGGAGAGGAGGATATCTGCACCACCTGGGTGTTCCTCCACCACTTGCCAGGGCCAAGCAGCACCCATTTGCCACCAGTGCTTTGCCTTGGAAACCCCTGAGGGGTGCCAAATCTATCTGCTGCATAGTTTCTCTCCTAGTCTGCGTGTAACAGCCTGGGAGATTATTGTCCCCACCCATCACACTTGCCAGACAGATGTTGGAAACAATGATGGATATAGATGCTCTCTGATTAAAAAGCTGTTTAAAACACATCCCCAGCCAGCTGTGGCCCTCTGCCCTGTTAGCTTTCAAGTGTTATCTTGAAGAAATGCTCTTTTTTTAACTCAGCCCTACCGTTTCCTACAGTCTTCTCCTGCTATTTTCTGCTGGGCAAAGCCCCAGCAGCAGTCCCCGAGCAACGTGGCACTTGTAGTGGAAACGACTTTGGCTGGCTGGGATGCTTTTGCAGGGAGCCCAGGTGCTGTACACAGTACAGTGGGGAGGAGAAGATGCCCCAGGATGGAAGTTGGAGATCTCCTTCTCCCTTTTTTTCTGTCCTGTATCCAGCAATTCGGTGGTTGTGTCAGCGTACCTTGGCAGGGTGGGGATAGGAGGAGCTGGAGCCTCCATAGCATCAAGCAAAAGCCTTACTTTGCTCTCAGTTGCCTGTTGCAGGCACCTATTTATGTCTTCTGGTTATAGAGGGAGAAAAGGAATTGCATGGGGAAGACACCGTAGGACAACTCCTTCACGGGAAGGGTGGACACTTTCTCCTCTGCATTGGACGTTTGTATACCAGCTTGCCCTGCCCTGATGTCTCCACATGGGCAAGCTCCCCCTTGGCACGGATTTTCCTGCCTTTCCCCAGGGATCCTGAGAGCTAACCATCCCTGAGCTGCCTTTCCAGAGCTTTTCATCATGCTAGAGACTGTAACAACATGGGCTGTGGTACAGGTCTCGTTCCTTCCCTGGGTTTGCAAGGTGGCAGCAAGGACGTACTGGTCCCCACAGTCAAACTAAAGGCTGGTAGCCTGCCCTTTTGCCTCACTAGATTTAAAAGTGTAAGAGCAACAATGCTCAAAAAAAGTACCTCCTCCCTTGGTAGGAGATCCTGGTGAGAAATTCTGGCTTGGAGCTGATGGTCCATTGGAACAAGGATGCTGGGATGGCAGCGTTAGTAGGAGACAGCTCTGCCTGCGTTAGCCATGGTGGTGGAGGGGAATTCCTTAACCTGCAAAAGGAACATATAAATTCTATGTGTTTAACAGACAGATAAAGCATTACTTCTACCAGCACTGTAAATTAAGCCATTTCTCCCTACCTCCTCCCAGAATTTACCAGCCTAAACTGGAATTTTCTGTGCAATATTTTTTTTTCCCTGCTAAGACTTGAAGGAACTATATTTTCAAGCAGCCAGTGACTTCTTTTTTCTAAAAATCTCAATTTTCCCCTGAAGTCAGCTCAGAACACCTGTCTCTTGTAAAAGCAGGACCCTTTAAGATGTCTCAGGCTGCTTTGAATCACTAATTGCTTCTGAATAGGCAGGCCAAATGTTTCATCGCTTCAAACTCCCATAGCAATGCAAATCTATACAGCTGAGAAGCCTCTTTCCATGCATGGGGGTGATGGGTATAGATAAGGATTAAAAATGGAAACAAATTCAGCCCTGGGGAGGGGGGGGAGTGTCCTCTTTGTTCCTCCCTGCTCTCAGTGGGGTTGCCAGGGCTACATTTGTTCCCCTGCATCTTTTTTTGGATGGGATCCAGTGCCCCTTGAATGCATAGGCAAGAGGTACAGTGGCTGGAGAGAGCTGGATGAGGTCCTAGGTACATACATATTTCATTGCCCATGCCAGGCTCTGTATTATCTTTTCTTTCTGGTTTCACAAAGGTGGTGTTTTCTAAAACTCCCCCTTGTTGAGGGTGTTGCGCTCCAGGCTTCGTCCAGTCTAAAGTTTCTGGCTGTTCTGTTGTTTTCCACTTTCTCTGAATGCCAGGCAGGCATATTTCCCATGCCTGGTGGGAAAAGGGGGGATGCTTGGTAGGAAAAGCAGGACCTGCCAGAGAGTCGTTTGGAGGTGCCAACATCTCCCATGGCATGTCATTCTCGGGGCTGTTGAGTATGTTTTGAGGCTATGCTGGTTCACGCAAGGTGCTGGAGATGAGCAGCATTTTGTAGTGCCTCATCAATGCTGGGTTGCCCCTGACTTCTTTAACTAACCCACAGCCTGAACACAAATCTTGACTGTTAAGAGGCAGAAAATCTCAGTGATCAAGGGCAGCCTAAATCCTCCTTTTTGTTTAGATCACCTGTTATTAGAGCTGCCTGCCATGTGCTGAGTACGGCTGTGCTCAAAAATTGCCAAGAGCACAGCATTATGGAAGTGAAAGTCAATTTACTGACTTTCCAATAGAAAGGAAGATGCATGCTGAATGTACACCTGTTGGATGATATTTCTATTTCAAGCATGCTGCTAACATACAAATGGAAAAGCAACTTTGTTTGCATGATTTATGTAGTTAGTAGAAAACCTTGGGTTAAGAATACAGCGATACTTTGTAGGCATGGGGTACTATTTATTCTTAGCATAGTAGGTAATAAAATCTATCTTTTCTCTGGCTTTCCAAGTGAATTCCAGTTGACTGAGATACATTACCTAACCTACTCAAGTACTCTGGACACAGAGAGCAAACAAAGTATCCTGACAAATAAAATCTTCATGTAAAATCAATAGCTAATAAAAAATTAGTCCCTTGATTAGTCACTTAATTTATCTTTAAAATTACAAAAAACCTGCAAAATTAATTTTGTCAAAGAGGAGAAAAAAAATCTCTGCTCCTCTTTATTTAGGTATTATTCTTTCTGTGTTTCAGGTGCATATAGGACCCACTTAGGACTTGAAATAGCTAAGGATAACAATTGTTATCCTGCAGGGATTTAAGTCTTTAGGGATGAGTTCCAACTCAGGTGTAACTATCTTGCTGAACTGGGGACTTCATGCATAACTGTGGTCTTCCTAGCTGGGGAAAAAAAAAAAAAAAAAGACGACGAAGAAAAGATGGGTTTGAGTCTAAAAATAATATAGAACAATTAGAAACTAGAGAACTCACCTGTCCTTTGCAGGCTTATGTCTAGAGGTGGTCTTGGGTGTCCAAGTCAATTGCCAAGGCAATTCAGGCTTGGGACCCTCCTCGTTGCTGCCCAAGGTCCCCACTTGGGTACTGCCAAGGCACAGAGCTGGTGCAGGACTGTGCTGTGCCCTGACGCCTGGCACCAGCAACCGCAGCAGAGCGAGGCCATCAGAGAGGACCTCTGGTTTTGGTGATGTGAGAGGAATGTGAGGCTGGAGACATGGGGATAGCTGTGTGTTACATGGGGGTTTCCGAGAACACAGATTAGCAGGTGGCTTCTGAGGCACGGTGTTGGAAAAGCAATTTGGGACCAATGGAAATGGCACGGGTAGAGAGCAGGAAAAGGTGTCCAGAAGGGTGGAAGCCATGCTCCTCCCCAGGCTCCGGTGCCCTCCCAGTGTGAAACTGGGAGCCCAGGCAGGAAAGGAGGTGGAAAGGCTGCAGCGAGAACCAGAAAAACCTGTTCATGCCAGCCTAGGATTCACATTACTCACACTGGTTTGAAACAGGTCATGTTTGCTTTGGTTTCAAAGCAGAGATGGCCAAACTACCTAAAGACTGTTTTCAGCCCAGCTTAGAGCAGGTCTAGGGTCCCGCATGCCTGTTTGCTGTGTCACTCTCCCCATGCTCTCCTAATCCATTGTCAGTGCAAGGTCTTACCAGAATTTTAAGTCTGTCTAAGCAAAGGCTGGGCTAGGGGCATGCACACAGGGGTGTTCCCCAGCCCATCTGAGGGGTGGTAATCACAAGCAATGGGACCACATCCAGGTGCTTGCACCTCCTGACCTGCAACAGGCTTTGAAGAAGCTCACCCAGCAAGTTTGCTGGTTGAAGAGGGGCAGGATTCGGCTTCTGGGGATGCTCCCCATTGCAAAGGAAGAGTCTTCTGCCTCCCCCAGATGCCATTGGAGGTGAGAAGCTCATGGCAGTGGTGTAAACTGAAGCTGCCTTGTTGCAGGTCTCATCTGCGCTAGCACTGGGGCTGGCTGCACCAGCTTCTCCTTCCCACCAGAAGCTGGGGCAGATGGGTCAGCCCCATATGATTTATCGGGTTATTATGGTCAACTGGGCATGAGTAGTGGGGGTGAAACCATACTCTTATTGGGAAGAAGGGGGAAAAAAAGAAGCTAACAGAGTTAGAAATCAGGTTATCCAAGGCTAATGGCTGTGTCTACTTATTAGGCAACAATAATAATAATTTACCTTCGAATCACAATAATTCATCATAACACTTTGCACCTACTTCATGAACCCTCACTGCTTATCTCACCCCTCTTATTCAGGGATCTGAAAGCACTTCATAAACATCAATTAATTATTCTTCCACACCCCTGTAAACATTATCCCTATTTTGCAGCTGAGGAAGCTGAGCTCACCTAAGGAGATAATAACTGAGCAGGGATGCAGGAACCCAGAGAGCAGGTCCCTACCTCAGCTTCTACCACAAACGCCTTTCTGCAGAGGGCTCTGCAGGGTGGGTGTTGGGGACATAATCCAGGGTAATTCAGACCCTCAGCCACGCACGTTTCTGTGCTTACCACTGTTTTCAGGTGGCAGGAAAGGTGTAAAAAGGGTGAGGGCTTCTCCTGCCTTGGAGATGTCTGCAACAATAGTGCTCATCACTATCTCAACGCCTTTAAGCCTCCACCATGGGGACCAGACACCTGCCAATGTGAAGCACCTGTCGTTATTCACAGTAGGACTCTCCCTTTTTTAATGACTACTTTAATGACCCTAATCTGTTGGTGTGAGTGTGGTTAATCCCACAGCTCTAGGGACTGGCAGTTCAGAAACTTTTCCTCTCGTGCCTCCTCATGCCTCACTTTGCATCCTAACCTAATGCTCTGGCACCAGGATGAGCTGGTGGGACTTGTGCAAAGCAGAAGGCATGAACCTCTGGCCTGGCTTGGAAATCGGGCTGCTGTGAGTAACAGGGTACAACAGTAATGAATCGGGCCATCCATCTCCAACCTCTTATCTTGGGGATGTGACATGCAAGATGCCATCCAAAAGCAAGATGCTTGAAGTTAAACCTGTGCTCAAGTGCTTTGATGAATCTTGGTCCTTGAGGAAGAGGGAGTCTGGCACTATGGATGCAGTGTTGTGACAAAGATGTAAATTAGGGGGAGGATGTTCTCTGAAAATAATGAACCTTGGCAGCAGAGGTGAGGACAAGACACCGAAGGTCCATGAGAGGCCAGCAGTAACCTATTGGGAGGCAGTTTTGTTTTTTTTTTTTTTTTTTCAGAAACCAACCGTTGACTTTTGGAAGCCAAGTGGATGCCAGCATCAGAGCAGGAGGAGGGTTGTGTTTCATAGACAAGTCACAGTGGATTAAGTGTAAAAGAATCTGCAGCTTGATGGACAAATGGGATCAGTGCCGGGAACCCTAGCTCCTGATGGGGGATGGATTAGTAACGGGTACTGGTGCGTTTGCATGCAGGGAAGGAATGAATGGCAAGGCAGGGAGGTTTCCAGCGTTGCCCTGCCTGTGGCACCACAAGAAAGAGACATCTCTAGGCTCAAAGAAGAGAGGTCAAGCCTAGCTAAACACCAGCTTGGTCCCTCATCAGAGAATCGCTGAGGCGTGAAGAAAAACTTCAACAGCTGCAATGCTGCTTTTGAACCTCCTAGTAAAAGGGAGGGTCAGGAGGTCAAAACTTTCAATGCCTCTGGGAAGGAGAGGACTTTTCCCAGCAAGCCTTTGAAAAACCCAAACTAAATTAGCATGACCACGCTGCTAAATGCTTGGGAAACCTGGACAGCTTGGGTCACAGGCTCCCCCAGCAGCACAGTGGCAAAGAGCTGTTGCATTCCCATACTCAACAGCCATAATTAATGGGGATATTTCCTAGGCAAAAGGCAGATCTTGAGAATGAATCCTACCTAGCACCTGGATGGGAAATAAAAGCCTGCGGGATGTGCCCTGGGCATTCTTTCTCCTCCCAACACCCTTGCCCTTTCCCGTTTCTAGTTCTCCCTTCCATTTTGTCTTTCTTCACTTCAATCCACCTTTGTTTTGGCTGTTTCTTCCTCCCCTGTTCCTGGTGTCGCACAGCTCAACTTGCTGTTGCAGTGGGGAATGGCAATGAAGCCGGAATGACCCAGCCATATTCTCCCTTGGGGACGCTGGATGGAAAAGCAGGAGCTCCAAACTAATTACCTCCCTTTTTTTCTACTTTTTATTGCAAAAGGGGTAAGTGAGAGCCCTGTTCTGCATTTTGAGTTATTTACTTCCACTTTGAAGGTAGATTTTGCTAGTTTGGACCTTTTGCAAGAGCTGCTCTAGCAAAGAGGAGGCAATTCAGGTTTCTGGAGGATGTACGGAGCTGAGATTTCTGGCTCTGACCCCATTGTGGGTTTTTAACAATGCTGCCTTTTCACTTGGCTCCCATTCGTCTGCACCATGAGTTCCCAGGGCACCACTTCTCACAAGACCCTTTTGCAGGTCATCTCCTTTCACAGCTCCCACCACCATAGGTGTGGAGAGCAGATACGCACACACAGACATTGCAGCTGCTGTTAGTGTTTTCGGAAAAGTGCTGTATGCTTACCAGCTGCAATCCAAATACATAAGATGGCTGATGTAGCCAAAGTTTACTGCCTAGGGCTGCATTCCTGCAGCATCCCTATTCCTGTTGCAGCTGCAGGAGACAAGTGCTCAGCAACTTTTGCAGGCTTGCTGCAAAAGCAGAATGAGTACTTCATTGAATAAAGCAGGAGGACAGGAAATATATCAAGTTTCAGAGGCCAGAAGGCCTGCCCTTGAAGGATAACAGCTAGTCTTCCCACCAGACCAAGGTCTTCCTACCAGGCCAAGGTCTCTCCTTCCTGAAAGCCCAAACCCAAACAGGAGCTGCAGGTGGGAATGGCACGTCTGTGGTACGCTGACAGTCAGCTGCAGTGGCTCTGCGGTGCTGAGCCCCAATTCAGCTTTCCTGTGATGCTGCAGCATCTTTTCTTTCTCATGTCTCTTGTTGTCCTAGAAACGGAGGAAAAAATTCTTCCAGGCAAGCCCTTTTGTTACACTCAAGGCAGCATCTCCTGTCTCTTAGCAAAACAGTGTATGGTTGCATAACAAAACCCTTGCCAGAAAAACAACGGTAGGTTCAAAACCTTCCAAAGGAACCTGGAAAACCTTCACCCCTCCAAACTTTCCCAAAGTCCTAAGAGTACTGAAAGGGTCAGTAGGCACTTTGCAACCCTGCTACAAGTATATGCTGAGCCACAGGAGGCAGTGCTCCTGTATATATTATATATATATATATTAAAAATATATTTTTCTGTATATTTATACATTTGTAATTATATGTATTATTTATATATTTTTATATATATCAGTCCTCACTTCTGGCTTTGAATTACAGCTCTTGAGGTAGGAGGGGTCTGCTGGAAGACAAAGTCAACATGCCATATGGTAACGGCCACTTTTCTCCCCTGGTGCCAGGGCTCCCCTGGAAATGCCAGGATTTTGCGGACAGTTGTCTTTACTTGAGAGGGAAGGTCGTCTTCTGGGGGAAATGTGCCCTTCTGTCTGCTGAGCCAGGCAAGGGATGCACTGGGTAATTTCTCTGTGGCGCATGAAATGTTGCAGGTACATCAGGAGAGGATGGTGACTGACGAATTTCCTGAGGTTTGCAGGGTCTGGAGGTGCATTCCCAAGGTCTCAAGGAGTCCACGGTAAGGGGAGAAGGAGAGGAAAGCACCATAAGGACCATGTAGCCCTTGTGTCCCAGGAGGAAGGGGACTACAGCTCCTGTCTCTAGCAGTGCCTGGTGGGAGATGGTGAAATAAAAGATGACCTTCAGGCCAGCCAAAAGTTTTGATAGCCATGATGCTGACTGCCTCCAGCTCCTGTGGAGACCAGTGGATGCGAGGCACCTCTGAAAATCTGACTTCTCACTCTTTCCTTTTGGAGATGGGCCTGAAAAAGAAACTTTCCTCTACTCTTGCCTCCCAACAACAGCACAAAGACAAAACCCAACAGCTCTGCAGATTCCAGTGCCTCAAATACCTATTTCCCCTCATCCCCCACGCTGACCATGTAGTGCCACATTGTAGCATGGGCTGTGCTTGAGCTGGCTTGGGTGGCCGTCTCAGAGGAGATATGCTCTGTTAAGAGAGGCTATAGCTGGTCACCAAATGATGACTTGCTGCTAGAGCACAACACTCATGAGGGGTTTTTTTGTGGAAACATATTCTGTATCTTAAGAAGCCTCAGAGCAAGGAGCCTTCTTGTTGCACTCCTGAGTACATCAGCAAGACAGCATCATCTTCTTTGGGGAAATTCAGATAGGCTTACTATCTCATCTGCAGTAGGGAGGCTGCTGGAGAGACCAAAGGACCTGCTTGGTTATAACTCAACTGCTCAAGATGCTGAGGTAGCTCCACTCTCCTCTCAAAAGCAGCTTGGCTGCTCAGTGTACAATGAGCATGCAACTTTTCAAAACTTTAAGATGCATCTTTAGAAAATCCAGCGAGGAATCAGTGAGCACAAACCCAGAAATCAGCTTGGTCGCTATTCCTGGGTCAGTCCCTGAAGATGGCCTCAGCACCACAGGATCTTCTGACCTTTGGGAATAAATCTGGAGGTGGGCTGAGACACTGCAAGGGTTGGAGGAGGTGGTCCATGAGTAGCCGGTGTGAAAGAGCTCACCAGTATGAAACTATCCCCTGGACACTTTCATCCATCTTGGTTGATGGAAGGCACAGAGAAGTCTTTGTAGGCTGCAGGATCAAGGGATCGCACAGACGTGGTGATGTAGAGTTAGAAATTTATTTATTTTTCACAGTAATAGCTTTACCTTTACAAGTGAAAAGAGATTTCCAATCTTTTTACAAGCTGCTAAAGATAGGAAGATTTAAAACTCAAAATCTTTTTATTAAAAGAAAGACAACTGTCCTCACTAGAGGCAAACGGAACCTCTGCTCAGTTTTTGTCTGATTAGGATCTCAGAAGAGTATTCAAGCTAATAAATAAGATATGTATCTCCTGAGAAGAGCTTTTGTTGTTTTCTTATGTAGATCTTTGTTCCTCCCGAGCTGTAAGGTCTCCAGGGCATGGCCCATGTTACGGAGTGCCAGATGTATTATCTGATTTTAGGAGATCATAATTATGAGGAATATGTCAGAACAACAGAAAACTTCATTTAAAAACCCAATTAAAGCTGCCGAGTGACAGCTACATACTTGTGTGTTGCATCACCTCCTAATCCCAGCAGCTCAGATGCGGCGAAATGAGTAGTTAAGAATGTCGTAAACCTGAAAAGGTCCACATGAGATGGGTATTTTTCCAACTACAAGTAAAAATCAATGCACATTTTTTGGTGAAACAGCAGCCCTGAGATGCATTTTAGAGCAGCCACCTCGGC
The DNA here is from genome assembly GCA_008921705.1 of Burhinus oedicnemus. Classification (NCBI taxonomy): domain Eukaryota; kingdom Metazoa; phylum Chordata; class Aves; order Charadriiformes; family Burhinidae; genus Burhinus; species Burhinus oedicnemus. The sequence goes on along the minus strand of VFFE01006355.1, from coordinate 114,091 downwards.
ACCTGTGGTCTGATGGGTGGGTTTTCCTTTCTCAAGAGCTTCTGGGTAAAGAAATATAAAGGTAACTGCATGTCCACCCCACTGCAGGAGATGCTTGGTACTGGGGTTGCACCAGCACAGGCACGGCTGGAGCACCCTGGCCAGTGGAGACCACCAGGATGGGACGCTTGAGGCTGTTGCCAACACAGGTGTCGTCATTGCTTGGCAGGCCATGGAGGACGGGCATCGGCATGCAAGGCGGGGGGAGCTTTCGGGTGGGTTTTTTGGGAGCTAGGATGGGAAAAGCAGGCAGAGGGAGGAGGTGAGGAGTTTCCAAAGCCTCTGGCGTGGCAGCAGGCACCTGCTTCTTCCCAAACCGGCTGAACCTGTCTCCCTCCCGTCGCCTCTCTGCGGTTTCAGGGTGTTTGAAGCCCCCAGCCGGCTGAAGGGCACGGGGGCTGCGCCCGCCTCCTAGGCCAGGCCAAGCTCTTTCTCTCCGAAAAAGGGGTTGTTTCCCCTGTCCCACTTGGGGACCTGACAGGGCAGGTGGAGGTCTGGGCCCTGCTGTTAGACGGGCATGGGCCTTTCGCTGAGCACTTCCAGCCAGGAACGAGCCTGCCCACATGGCCCTGCGACACCGGGAGCCAGGGGTAGAGAGAGAAGTTGTGTGGTTCTTGCTGCTTCTTCTTCTTTCATTCACACCAAAGATACAGTGCGATTTTGTTTGGGTTTTTTTTAAAAAAAAGGATAAATTAAGACTTCTTTTAAAAACCAGGATAATGATTTAATACCTCTTTTTAAAAAAAACAGAATTTACGATTTTTTTAAAAAGAAAAAGATAATAGTTTTATAAAGGTTTTTTTAAGAGTGTTTTTTTAAAAGGAAAATTTAAGACTTTGGGGGAAAAAGGGGGGAATTTAAGAGTTCTTTTTTTAACAAGTAACAAACGGGAATTTGAGACTTTTTTTTTAAAGGAGAATTTAAAACTTTTTTTTTAAAAGAAGACTTTTTTTAAAAAAAAGGAGAATTTGAGACTGCTTTTTTTAAAAAAAACCAAGGAGTTTGTAAGACAGGCGCTGGGCGCGGGGGGGGAG
>VFFE01006355.1:88082-112998 GCA_008921705.1 Burhinus oedicnemus | reverse complement strand
GGGCGGGGCGGGGCGGTGGGGCTGCAGGTCGCCGCGGCTCCGCGCTGCGGAGCGGCACGGCGTGACCGGAGCGGCCGCTGCTGGGAGAGCACCCGGACCCGGACCGCCGGTAGGTGAGTGCGCACCGGTGCGGTGGGCTGGGCTGGGCCTCGCCTCCCGGCGAGGGGCCGCTGCCGCTTTGCAGCACTGGGGAGCGGCGCGGCCCTGCCCGCAGCCGGGCCGGCACCTCCGGGAGCGGCCGCGGGGAGGGTGGCAGCTGCGGCGGAGTCGGGGACGCTGGCCCCGGATCTCCCCGGAGTGAGCCGCCCGCGGGACAGCCGACGCCTCGCCCGCCTGGCAGGGCCCGCCGGCAGCGGGGGATAACCCCATTATTTTGGGGCTGCAAAGTGCGACGACTCGCCCGGGCGCACGGAGTGGGGCAGGGACAGCGAGGAGGTGACTTCGGGGCAGAGGGCCGGCAGAAACCCTGGATCCTTTAAGGAGAGCCCAGGCTGGGATGACTGGGAGCGCCTTTCAGCACTGGCAAGACCCCGAGCCCCTTTGCCACCTGCCCAGTGCTGTACTGGTTATGTCCCGGTTGGTTGAGCACGGGGTGGCTTTGCCTCCCACCTGCCCAGGGGACCAGGAGCCGGCACCGGCATCCCCAGCAGCTCATGCTACCAGCATGGCCCACCCGAGCCCCGCTTGAAGGAGCAGCATCGCGGTCCTGCTTAATACTGAAAATGCTGGCAGGAGCCTGTGGCAGAGGAGCAGCCGAGGTGGCTACCCATGCCAGGAGCCTCTCCTTGCAGTCCTCATCCACGGGGCAAGGCTGTCTGTCCTTCCTTCCCTCAGAGGCGTCTCTGGCTCCCTGAGAGGAGGGGTTAAATTCCTCGATAAGAGCCTGGCTCCTTGCTGCATACTTCTGATGCCTTCTGCGAACTCCGCCGGCAGGTTGTTTTGTAACTCCGCTTGTGGCCCGCTGCGCCTGGGAGAACAAACTCCTCTCCCTGGTTTTTCCCTGCCCTGCGATAGCACTTCGTAATTGCACATTAAAAACCCAATTGCAGGTTAAAAACCCAAATGTGGGTTTGAGGGTGGTGTTGCACCGAGGAAGGGGTCACAGCCACATACCTCTTGCTCAAACAGAGCAGCTGCCTCCGGCACAGCCCATGGCACTCCCCTTGGGATGGCCGATTTCAGGAGAAATTGGGAAGAGGCAGGTGGAAACAGGTGAGAAATGATCCAGAGGTGAGACGGGAGCTTTGTCTGCTTCTCGCAGTGAGCCAGGGCCAGCTCCAAGGGATGCCGGTGCTAACAGGATGCTTGCCAGCCCTGGCTCGGTGCTCTGCTGAGACTTGCCAGGCAGGCACGGGGCCCCAGGAACGTGTGGCAGCATGAACGACAGAGCTCAGCTGTCAAATGGCAGGGTGCTGGATCCGGTCGAGATGGGACAGGGATGTAGACACACCATCCGCTCACCTCGCGACATAGCTGCATGGGATCGTGCCTCTCATGCAGCAAGAGCTGCAGCTCTTAGGGAGAAGAGAGCAAATTCATGTGTGCACATGCTGTATCTGCAGTGGTTATGAGCGGGAAGTGTATCTGAATGCTGCTTCCCTTCTTCACCAGGCAGTGCTGGTGGTCTCTGCTTGGGAATGGGCTGCAGGGAAGCGGGGAATGCTCTTACCTTCTGTTGGTGCTACTGGAATGCCAGGAATCCTCCCGCATCCCGGCTATCTGCTGGGAGAGCCTGAGCATGGCGCCTGGCCTCCCTCTCGGCATAGCTCTGCTGGCTTCCCCAAGCCCTCTTGAAAGAAATAGCACGGAAATCAAGAAGCCACCCCCAAGTGCATATGTCTTCCTAAAGCCTTTCTTCCACCTTTTCATGGAAAGCTGCAAGGCCGGGGAGCATGGCTTGCAGCGCCTGTAGGTGCCCAGCACTCCCGCAGCGTTGAGCACTGTGGGTCCGGGGTTCCTGAAAGGGAAATATAAAACTCTGCGAATGAGTGCAAGAGAGATGTGGGAGTTAGCTCTACCCAGGGTGTGAAGGGGGAGACCTGAGCAACAGTCTGACCCTGAGATAATAAAACAACTTAAGAACTAAGTCTGATTTATTTTAATTTTTTTTTTTCCCTTATGCTTAAGAAAAGCAAGTTATGGCTGTGCTCAGGCACTTGGTAGCTTTGGCCCCAGCGAGCGTGCTGGGGAGCTTGCTAGGCTTGACAAAACCTTTTGGCAGCAGGCAGCAGCTGGCCAAAGTGGTGTGGTGATGGCTGGTCTGGATCATCTCAGGGTGCTCCCTTCTGTGCTCGTTGAAATATGACTTGTCCAAAAAAAGGTAGCGTGGTGTAATTGCTGAAGATACAGGGATTTACTGCACCCAGGCAAATAGAGGAGCTTCTGTGCTGATGTATTTTGGGGACTGGATGTAAAATGGGGTTAGATGGGAGCTGGTCTACTCTGGCAATGTGTATGCTGTCCACCTCCATAGCGGAGTTGTGTGTCGTGATTCCCTTCGCTGTCACCGCGTGATGCAGAGAAATATTGCCTGAGTGCATCTGCTTGGGTCCCTACTGGTTCATCTTGCCCATGTTTCTCAACATCTCTCTGCCCTGTCCCATTTGTGTCTTCTGCTATGGAAAAAACCTCTAGTGGTGGCTTGGAAGTCACTCAACCCCACATTCTGCTGTCCCCACATTCTGCTGTCCCCTCATATGCCGGGGGGTTGATGCTTTGGGACCAAATCTGGATAAGGGGTTGATCCTCTCTGGCTGGGAGGCCATGCTGTGCGTGCCAAGGCTTTGGAGCAGGCTGTTTCCTTGAGTTGTGTAATGTCAGGCGCTGTGGTGAGCTAGGAAGAAGTCCAGTTGCTCCTTGACGATGGGTTGCTCTGTGCCCAAGTTTAAATAAAGGTGTGAGGGACATTTTAAGTATTAGCTCTGTGTGTATGCATTGTTTTTAAGAGCATCTTTTTAAGGGATGTTCCTCAATCTGTCCCAACTTGTCTATGCCCTTGTAAACCTGTGTAGTCAAATTAAGGCATAAGCGTGTCTCCACAGAAGGTTTTTAACAAAATCCTATTATTGTAAATGATTGCTAACAATTTTATGTCCTGCCATTTTCAGATGCCAAGTTCATGAGCTTCTAAAAGCAGCTGATTATCTGGCTTTTTGTGGACTGGAGTCAGCACTTTCTTGAGGGCTGGGGTGCTTCCAGCTGCCCCAGGCTAGTCATCTAGAATAACTTGTTGCTTCAAAAAAAAGGCGGGGGGAAGCCACCCTGCAACACTTCTTACCTGAAGACACAGGTGGATCAGCCCTGAGCTGGAAATTTTGGGGCAGTTGAGCACTGCCTGAATTTGGGAAGGCTCCTTCTGCTGCTTTGTAACCCTGCTGCAGCACAGGACCTGCTGAAGCTCTTGGTCTTAGGAGCCACGTGCTCAAACCTCCCCCTGTCCCCCTAGCTGCCTCCTGCAGTCCTGAGAGGACTGGTGATGGGATGCCGCAGTGCTCTCAGCAGCATTTTGGGGTCCAGCATCCCTCATGGAAGGCCCCCATGGTGTTAGACCTAGCACTGTGCTCCTGAGCACAGGGACTTTGGAGGCACCTAGAGCGTCCTATAGGAGAGTAGTGGGGTCAGCAGAGAAGTCCGGCAAGTGGCAGCCTCCCCTTTGTTCCCTGCTTTTGCTGCCAGCCCAGGGAAGCCTTTGGCAAGGGGTGGGAGCACCCAGCTGGTGTTGTGAAGCTGCCCAGCTGAGGGGTCACAGGGAGAGCATTTTTTACGGTTCTTGCTGGTTAATGATTCCTGCTGGGAATATTGCTTTCCCTGGGAGGCATGAGTGCGCAGCAGGGAGCTGGTCTCTGCCTCTGGATGTTTGCCTGAGGCAGCTGATGGTGTGCAGGGGGTTGGGTGAACACCACAGACGTATCTAGTTAGCTCTACCCAGGGCGTGAAGGGGGAGACCTGAGCAACGATCTGACCCTGAGATAATAAAACAACTTAAGAACTAAGTCTGATTTATTTTAATATTGGTTGCAAAATTTGGGTTGGGTTGGTTTTTTGGGGGGCTTTGCGGTTGCTGTTTTCACTTGCTGATTTTTAAATTTGTTTTCTTTTCCAAGTTCTGGCAATGTTTGGAGGTGGCAGTGCTCCTTTCTGCAAAGAGCTAAACATATTCGCAGTGGGAAGGTTGGGTGGACACCAGGTGATTGGCTTTTACCTCTTGCATGTCGTGACCAGTGCTGGCTGGTTCTTGCAACATGAACCCCCCCTGCTTGTCTGAGGGACAATGTGAGCTTAATTAATTGTCAGAAAGTAGCTCGTGGTCTCCTTGGTCTCTTGGCCAGTGTGCCCAGATCTTTGCTTAATGGTTTGCACCTGTAGAAAGTCAGGGGGTTCCCAGGCTTGCTCCGAGGATGTCTTTTCTTCTTCTCCTCCCTGCCCTCTGGGTCAGGGCTTTCTCAGGCCAGCTTGTCAAGTCCTCAGGGTCCCATCCCAAAGGGGTGGCTCTCCCAGGGCTAACCTAGTGTGGGCACCAGATTGTACCATATCACACCTGGTCCAAGGTGTTCCCACCTGCTCTGCCATCAGTGGGGAAGAAAGCTGTATCTGCACAGGGATTTGTACCACTGAAAGGATTCCTGTAGGGTTGTTTTTTGTTGGGTTTTGGGTTTTTTGTTTGTTTTGGGGTTTTTTGTTGTGGTTTTGTTTGTTTTTTTGTTTTGTTTTTTTTTAAAAAAAGGTCCTTTCCTATTGCTCTTTCTAGTCTTTTAAAAATCTTACAGACTCAGCATCTTATGTTGTGAAAGGACACTTGCTCTCCCACTCTACCAGGGAAATATCCCTGGGACCTGGGTGTGGATGCACTAGAAACAACATTGCATTCCATCTTTGAAATGCTGCATGTCGAGGACTACTTGTCCCTGAAATCTACTTTGCCTCAAGTGATTTTTGGAGAGTTTTAACGTGGTTTGAAGATTTCCTAGGCTGCGACATTGGACTTGGTGCTGTCCTCTGAAATAGTCTTTGGCTTTTTAATGACGTGCTGGGAGTATAAAGAAGTTGAGGTAGGAGGTTCAGAAGGCTGAGTTTCCCCAAAGCAACCCCAGGTGAGCATGAGTTGCATGAGGATTAAGCTCCTAGATGCTTCTGAAAAAACAAGATATTTTTATTGCATTTATTGGAGCCCTTTGCTGGCATCGAAAACCCTTCAACCAGAGGTTTGCCGCCTCCCAGTAAGGCAGTTTTGAGGATTAAATTTGGTCATTCAGCTGTGATCTCCATCGCATGTTGAAGAACAGTGACTTGTACCCCCCAATGGATGGCCCCTGGCATTTTTGTGACAGATAGGGGATTGAGTTGCCTCTCCAGAGATGTGCCTCCATTTTAGTGCTTTAAAGAGCTTATTATCTCTGTGTGGGTTCAGGCAGGGATTGATAACACCTCTGTCTAATTAATCATGTGCTAGGTAGCATGAAAGCAGAGACTTCTAAAATACCCAAGTGTCTTATCAAAGGTTTCAGCCTGGATTAATTCTGTGTCTCTTGTTTATTTGACTCTTTGTCTGTATGTGTGTGAGAGAAAGAAGCGATTTTTAGCTCTTGGCAAATGGTCATTAAAGGCCTTTTTAATCCTACAAAGTTATAAATAAATACACATGGCAGCATGCACCTGCATATTCATCAGTGCATCCTCTTCTCCAGAGACCCAGCAGTGCATCCTTGGCGTGCAGCCGATTTCCAAAGCAGGGTAGGAAACTGTGAGTTATTCTGGAAGTGGAAAATAAAATCCAGAAGGTTTATTCCTGGTTTTGCACTTGCTAATTTGTTAATTACCCTCTCCCCTAGGATGAGAATTGGAGTGGAAAGCAGATTGCTGGTGGCTGACATCAGCTCTTCTGAAGGAGGCCGGAAGGGAGGTTGGGGGGAGAATATTTGTAGGTCATCTGCCTCTTTCATATCTCTGGTCCTAGTCAGAGGAGAGGTGCAGAGCTTGAATTTTTCTGTAATACTATGGAAATGAAATCCTTGATTGCTTTGAGATGAGATGGGGAGAGCGGCAGGTCAGTGCCTGTCTCCACTTGCCTTGTAGGTAGCCAAGGTGCATCTTGTCCTCTGGGCTGGACCGGGTGAGCATCACGAGGAAGCTGCCCTTTGAGAGTTGTTTCTGGCTCTTCTGGAGGCATTGGGAGAAATAGCTCATTGGTTGGATTTTCCCCATTTTGGTCTCATCCTTGGGGGGGAAATGGAAATTTGGAGGAAGTTGAAACACCACTTCTTGGCTGGGGAGGAGAAAGCAGGTACTTTGGAGTATTTCCAAGGCTTGAACAGGCTTTTGCATCTCCCGATTTGCAGGATTCTTTCTGCATCCCACATGGTGAGAAATATAAGCTGTTTTCTGACTTGGGGAATCGGCTGTGTGCAATAATGGGGAAATATTCACAAATTGCATCATGCTTTTGCTGATGACCACTGTGGAAGGTGAACGCAATGGAGATCCTGATCCTGCTGGCAGATGCGTGCCAGGCTTGTATTTGTGCATGGATGCTCTGGCAAATACAACTCGGAGCCTGCCTTTCAAGAGCTGGATTGTGAGACATCCCCTGAAAACAGTGGGCATTTGGGCATCCCGGAGCTGCTGCGCTGGGGCTCACAGCTGGGCAGCGGCTGCAGGTACAGTGGTGCCTTGATAGCCAAAGAGCACCAAATTTTTTGTTTTAAAAATAAAGGCAATAGTTTTGGGGAAAAACTGAGGGGCGGACTCAACCTTGAATGGTTTTCAAGTCCAACCCCTAATCTTCGAGGCTGATCTAGGTCAGCCTAGAGCTCAGAGGTGCGTAGACCCAGCCTTGCCCCTGTGCTGGGAGCTGGACACCTAAATAATTCCCCTGGGCTCAGTGTCTGGGCAGGTTGGATAGCACAAGACAAAAGGAGCGTGGCAGTGCAAGAGCCTTTCCTCTTTCCTCTCTGATCTACATGTTGTTGCTAATTTTGCTTTGCCCCCTTGAGAAGAAACTTTGAATTTACTCTCAGCTGCTTTCATGAAGTTGCTCTTCACTAGCATGTCTGGGGTTGATGGTAATGGTTACAGCAATACCTGTACAGCAATAGCAGCTAATGTTTCCCTTGCAAACCTCCATCTTTATGGCATGCTTTACTAGCCAGCCTTGCCAACTCTTCTCCCCCTGCGGATGGTAACCATTACTGCTGCAAGGGAGAAATACGATGCATCAAGGTGAGGAAAATGATCCTTCCCCTTCCGGGCTGAAACGCTGTAATGTGAGTGTGTGCAGTAGGTGGAGGGGTTTTTTTTTTTGTTTCTTTTAATTTATAATGAGCTTTTGGTTGGTTGCTTATCTGCAGGGTGGACTGGTTAGTAAACATCCCTGAAATTTCATCGCTGCCCGCAATCCTTGAGGTTTCAGCATGGCTCTTGACGCTGGCCAGCCATGGCCACAATTTGTCCCCAGCTCTTCCTGCCCTGCTTGGCATCAGCCAGCCTCAATGGTACACCCCAGGCGTGTTAGTGTGGGTCTGTAATTTTGAGGAGGAAGTGGAAGAGAAAATCCCCAAGCCTCTATTTTGCCCTTAATGGGGGTTGATGTCATGGTGCTGTCGTGGAGCCATAGCTCTCCAGATATCTCTCTTCAGGCAGTTCCTCCAAGATCCTAATGTGTCTGACACATCCACCTTAGGGTGCTGAGGGACTTCGGTGGTGGTCTGTGGCTTCTGGCTCAAGTGATGCTTCAGCTCTTGGGTGATGCAAGTGCATCACTTAGGGACTTAGTTTACTTGGTCTTGGCCCTTTGGTCTCCTTCGGGTGCAAAGAGCCCTTGAAACATGGATGTGACTTCTGCAGGCGCCGAGTGTGCGTTATGCATCATATGATGCCCCCAGCAGAAGCTGCTTGCTATCAAAGCACAACGGAGCCCAGGGTTGCGCGTGGGCTGGGATCCATCCACACATCTCTGGTAAAGCTGCACCTTCAGGATACGCTTGCAGTGATTATCCTGTCTCTAGCTGAAGGAGGAGAGAAAAGCAGAGTCCGCAAAGCCCTCATGTGGTTTTGGAATTACTGATTTCAGTAATTTGCTGATTTTTAGGGCTTGCTGTCAGGCACTCCATGGCAGAGCAGGGAGCTGGACAGGGCATGATGGGTGGACCAAGGATGCAGGGATTATTATGGCCACTCCTAAATAAGCCACTCGGGTGTGAATTAAAGCCCTGTGCCTGCTGCTTCCTTGCTCCTGGGTGCTTGTGGCTGCCTTGCATAAGAGCTGGTGACTTCGATAGGCCTGGGGGGTCAGTAATGCTTGCACACCCTCCCTATGACTGTAGAATGATGAAGAGCTGCCTCTCTGGGTAGGACTCTTTGTCACCTCTTGAGCTCCTTTAACCCTGTCAGCTCTTTGCAGTGGGATGAAGTAACCCATTTGCTGCCCCAGGCTGGAGCCCTGCGCCTGTGTCCTGCCCACACCCTGCTGGCCCCCATGCTGCAGGAGAGGATGATGACCTCTTTGGTAGGTGGCCCTCTTGGCTACTTTGGACCAGGCCAGGAGATGGTATCCCTTCAGGATCCCAGGGTCAGCATCCTCAGGATGGGCATGGCACCATGGAAAGGTCTTGCACCATGTGGCTGCAGGCAGGGCTTTGCCTGGCGCTCCCTGCTGCAGTGTGAGTGACCATTGGTGGTCACCAGAGTCTGCTGCACAGCCAGCTTGTTCAGAGCCGTGGATGATCATCTCCACCTAGCATGGGACCTGCCAGCCCAGGAAGAGCCACAGTGTCAAGCCTTGCCATGGCTAGTCATCTCAACCCAGCATGGGAACTACCAGCCTGGGAAGTGCCACAGCATTAACCCTTGCCATGGCTGATCTCCGCCCAGCTTTGGACCTGCCAGCATCGTCAACCCATGGCATCACCTTCTGGCCTGGAATGGACATGGCATAGAAAGCCCAGCAGAGATGCTCTATCCCTGCAACACCCCAGCTGAGGGAAGGTGATGCCACTCCAAAAGAGGGACCCGAGGCAGGAGGACACTGTTGATGGGCTGGAGGGGAGCCTGGACCACAGCCCATGCCCTCCAACCTGCTGCAGGATGAGCATAGTCAGGAGGCTTCGGTTCCTAGTGGATCTTCTCCATTTTGGGTCACTTCTCCCCACCTGAGTAACAGGGAAGCTTCTGTCCAACCAGAGGCTTTTGGCATGCGGGCAAGTACCGTCTCTTCCCTTTGGTGCCCAAGAGCTGTGCCCGGTGCTTCCGGCAGGGAGGGACCTCAGGAAGCATTAAATAGCTGCTGGATGCGTCACCACAGCAGCTGATCCTGATGGTGAGTCACGGCTAGCCTGCCAGTGCTCTGGCATGCAAGATGGTCGAACAGGGCCACTCCTCCCCTCACCACTTGCTGTTTACTCATATATTGTTTTTTGGTTGGTTTTTTTTTTTTTCCACTCATGTGTCTGCATGCAGCTGGGATGAGCATCCCCCCTGGGAGAGGAGTGAGTGGGTCAGGTTCAGAGCAGGAGTAAAATGACCAAGAGTACCCCAGCATCCACCTGGAGTGCATCCAAAGGGATGCAGAGCTGCTGGTGCCCATGAACACCTTGGTCCTCTTTGGATGGTGGGTTCATCGCAGCCTGCTCTCAAATACAAATACATATTTATCTATTATGAGTCTTTATAACTCTACCCCCCGCCCAAACCCTGACCTGAAAGGCTAGACTTCTGGGTTTTTGCAGGTTTAATTAGGCTTGCTGGGAAGCTCTCCCTGTGCCGCTGCTCTCCTGCCTACCGGGCTCCGTACCCAGCTCTCTGCCAGGCGGTGGACATAGCAAGGGAGGTGAGCAAACCCACCAAAATGGGTGAAACCTTGGCACTGGTGGGGTGCTGGGCTCAAAACCTTCATACTGGTCCCAGGTGGTGCTTGTTAGGAGTTCTGGTAGAGGCATTTGGGATGCACCAGGATTTGGATTGCAGCTGGTCTTGCTGTTGGGTACAAAATTGGTGTGTTTTTCCTAACTGTATTTTTTTTTTTCTTGTGTGTGGCAAAACGTGGGAGAAAGGCACTTGCAGAGTGTTTGCAATCCTTGGCTGGAGGTTGCAGTCTCAGCTTCTGAGAGTCCCTGTGGGGGACACGGTGGGGGTCCCTGCAAATTGGTGGCGGTCCTCGCTTCTGTGAGGAGGGCGATTGGCCAACTTTATTGCCTGGCTGTGTATTATTTCAGGTCCAGGGAGATCGCTGAACCCTTGCAAGTCCCGGCAGCCATCAGAATTTGCAGGAGCTGCGCAAAACATGCATCCTCCTGCACCTGCAGGAATGCTCCTTCATCTCATCTTCCTTTAGCCGTACAGCTTTGGGGAGGCTGGGAACAGCAATGACAGGAAACAAAATAAAGCTGCAGGATCTGAGATTGTTAAAATTTTAAAAATTTAACAAATTTTTTTTTAATGTCAGTATTTGAGCTTCCAAGTCCCAGTTAGCAAATTCGTTGAAGTCGTGGTATGAATCATCCCTACCCTGAATTTTAGGACCCATCACATGGGGAAGGGAGCAGAAAATTAATCACTTTGTTAATCTGTTTCCAATAAAAATTATTTAGAAATCGGGGGCGGGGGGGAGCGGACAGGAATAAGAATAAAATGAGAGTGGCTTTTGGGTGTGGCCGTCACGCATCCTGTCCCCTGCAGCCACCTGCTCACCTCCCTGGGCTGTTTTTGGGGCAGGCAGCAGGGCCCGGCAGCTGCCTGCACTTCTGGTTCATGATCAAAGTGACCTCCTAGGACAAATACAAACAGGCAGCTGGGAACCAGCCTCCTGCTGAGAAGCGCTTCTGCCTGAATAAAAGTGCTTCTCACCCAAACAAACAAAAAACCAAAACAAAAAAAAAAACCCAACACGCTTTTTGCTACCTGGTGGTGTAATGAAGACACCCACTAATTAAAGCAGGGGGTTGGCAGCAAAGCTTGGGGAGCTGGGGGTCATATTTACAAGTGATGCAACAAGACCATTCCCCAGCTGCTGATTTTTTAGGGGTGATGGTAAAGAGCTGGGGGGGGTACAGCAGAGGTGGTGCTGGGGGCAAGGTGGAGGTTTTGGGGTTTATTGCCTAGTGACTTTTAGGGTGGGTTATTTGTGTTTGTTTGGTTTTTTTTGAACCAGTGTGTTGCTGGCATGGTGGGATATTGGAGACGAGATGCTGCGTGCGGGTTGTGATGTCCCCCCCCAAGCAGGGACTGTGGGGTGTGAGGAGCATTGATGGTCCCCCCAGTTGAGGATGAGCCGCCTTCATCCTGTCAGCTCCTCTGTGAGCTCAGGGCTTTGGGGGAAGAGGGGCAGCCAGGGTGGTTTTGGATGGGCTGGGGGAGCTGATCCTGCCCTGGGAAGGGGCGAGGAGGGCAGGCAGAGGAGGGAGCAGCTCCCAGCTCTATTTACCACCCCCTTGCAAGGGGGCAGATAACATCCCGTAGCCAGCAACGAGCTGGGGACGGCCAACCCCAAAACCTCCAGGGGTTATAGTGAGCAATCAGTTGACAGGGACCCCCCTGCGCTTGCAAGGATTTATGGAAATAATAATAAAAACAATTGGATTTTGGGGTGCTGGGGAATGCAGCAGGGAGAGATGCAGCAGGGAGGGGTGTGCCGGCTGCTTTCTAGGGGGTGTTCCCCCATATTGGGAGAAAAGCTGTCCGCCACTGCTCCCAGCTTTTTGGAGGTGGTGTGCCACACACTGGCTGCTGGTAAATGATTGCCGGGGCGGCCAGCCAAGGTGGGGCCGGAGCTTGCTGCCTGCTGGGCTTGAACCCACACAGGTACCTGGGACTGGTGCACTGGCGGCCATTCTGCTCCTGAACCTGGCAGCATTTGGCAACCGCTGGATTTTTTGGGCAAGGTGAGGCTGTGCAACGCAACTCAACCAGCTGGGTTATTTTTTTCATAATTTATTTTAAGCTCCTGGCCTCCCTGTGGAGTTGGGGCAGGGGAAGCTGGGTTCAATACTAGCCAGGTCCCTGGCCAGGGTGGGGGCAATACTCCCCAGCATATGTTGCTACCCCAAATTTGGCATTAGGGTGCTGCAGCGGGGCGGGGGGGCAGGATAATGGCTTCAGGGTGAGCTGGGTGGTGCCACGGTGGCACCTGGACTTTGCTCTGCGTTGGCGGCCCGTTGCAGCCTTGAATGCACAGTGTGGGGGGAGCAGTGCCAAAACCCAGCTTTGAAATTAAATTGGGCTAAACCCTGCAAATTTTAGTAATTTGGGGCTCACAGGGAGGTTGGCCAAGCCCAAGGTACCCTTCACCCCCACTGGTTTTCCCTGGTTGCCTAGCCAAGGCAAACATGAGCTCAGCGCAGAGGTATTTGTGGTGGCCACTCTGTGCCCATGTTTCGGGGGTGGCACTGACAGGACCCTGCATCCGCAGGGAGTGGCCTTGCCGAGCTGTATCTTCCCTGGTTTCTCCTTGCCTTACTTGCACCATGGCTAAAATCCCGTGTCGCTGGAGGCGGGACCCTTTGAGCTCTCCCTTTGATTACTCAAGCAGGCAACAAAAAATAATCAAGAAGTGGTGTCCAACCCGAGGTCAAGCTTTCTTGCAGCCCAGCGGCAAACTTGGGAGAGCTGGAGCTGAGGGATGAAGAGGCCCCAACCAGCAGGGTTAGGTTGGGAAAGCAGTTTGGGACCCTCTGGACTGAGGGCCTGGAAATTTCTTATATATGTTCTTCCACCCAGGGCTTTCAGACAAGCCTGATGCTACAAAAAAACAGTGTTACAGGGGAAAAAAGATATATCTTTGTTTGCATGGTGTCTGAAAACACCGTAAGCTCAAATATTTGAGTTCTTTACAGCTTGTGTTTTAATTTTTTTTTTTTTTATGACTGCTGCTGGAAGAGGCAGGAGTTGGGTGCACCTGGGCTGATGGGTGTTATTTTAACACAGGAGAAGTAGCTGCTGGGTGGGAGTTGGGCTGAGCCCTGGTATTGGGCAGAGGATACCCCAGGACCCTAAGCTTTGCCGTGGGTGTTCGTGTCTGGCTCCCCCTTCCAAACACCACCTTTGGTCATGTTTTTGTGCAGAAAGACGCTTTACTTTAATTTCTTAATCCCTCTCTGATAAATTGAGATGGAGGTAAATAGATTAACATATGCATTATCTGCACCTTCTCTTAATATCCCATCACAAGGGTTGGCAGCCAGCAGTTTCTCTGCCTTTTCTAGTATTGTTTGGAAAATCCGCTGGTGCCCCACTGCCAAATTGTCAGAGAAGTTGCAGTGAAAGTCCAGCAAACCCATTAAAAGTCTGCACTCGCAGCAGGAATAACCTGGGCATTTTCTTTGGGGCACCAAGCAGGCACACAAACCCCATTATTTCCCACCACAAGAAGATTTGGACCCACTGCCCAGATGTGAGGAAAAAAACCAACCAAACAAAACAAACAAACAAACAAAAAAACCAAAAAAACCCAACTTTTTTTTTTTTTGCAGATGAACATCAGTGTGTTAATAATATCAACAAAAATGCCATCTGTGTGCCCGGAGAGCTGCAGAGATGGATGGATGGAGGGCAGCAGTGAGCAACTGCTTGGTCTAGGATGCACCTTAAGAGATACTGGCATTAGAGATGATTTAATGATGCCACTCTTAAAGCACCTTGTATTCCTCATTAGCAGCTTGGGATGGAAACCTGGTTTCTTTTTTCCCTGCAGGCAGCCTGTCCTGCGATGACCCAGCACGCCTGAGGCCCGGCAGCTGCGGGGATGGAGCTGAAGGTCTGGGTGGATGGGATCCAGAGGGTTGTCTGCGGTGTCTCAGAGCAAACCACCTGCCAAGAAGTGGTCATCGCCTTGGCACGGGCCATCGGTGAGCCACCTCCATCTGCTGGGGGGATGCCCCTTTGGGGGTGAAGGCATCTGCCAAGGGGGTGCCCCATCTGCAGGTGCTTCCTGGGAAGAGGGGATCCTGTTCTGGGGGTGGGGGCCCTGCTCTGGGGTGGTGCAGATGTCACCAGCTGCTGCCCATGGGGTAGCAGCCTCGGCACACCACTGCTGGCCATGGCTTTCCAAATCTGACATGCTCTCCTCCTCCCAACAGGTCAGACAGGCCGCTATGTGCTGGTGCAGAAGCTGCGGGAGAAGGAGCGGCAGCTGCTGCCACTGGAATGCCCCTTGGAGTCGCTGGCCAAGTGTGGGCAGTATGCCAACGATGTGCAGTTCATCCTGCGGCGGACAGGCCCCAGTGTGGCCGAGCGGCCCTCCTCGGAGGGCACTCCCCAAGCCCCCGAGAGGACGTTCATCCGGGCCAGCTTGCCCATCAAGCCCAGGCCTGCCAGCACAGATACACCCCGTTCCCGGGAGTCAAAAAAATCCATGACCTTCAACTTGGGTCCTACAGGCTCCAGCGACCCATTTGCCATGAGCCGCTGGCGGCACCAAGCACGCGAAGGGATGGACTTGGAGGGTGGTGGGGTTGTCCAGCCCTCCAAAGAGGAGCTGTTCAGGAGGGTGCTGCGGCAGCAGGAGCAGCTGCATTCCTTGGAGGCCCATGGGGACACCCTGGAGACAGACCTACGGCTCTGGGAGCGTGGCCGGCTCACCAGCCAGGAGGATGAGATCCTCTACCTAGAGCACCTGGTACGGAGGAATGAGACAGAGCTGGGTGAGGAGGAGTTTTGGCAGAGCGAGCTCCGGCTGGAAAAGGAGTGTGAGCGGGAGCGGCAGGAGCGGGTTAGGAGCCTGCGGGCCAGCCTGGAGGAGTACACCCAGAGGATCTACGAGCTGAGTGCCCGGACCGAAGCCCTGCAGGAGGAGATCCAGTGGGAGATGGCTGAGAGGGCCAAGAGGGGGAATGAGACCCCTGCGCCCAGCCCCACAGAGCTGGAGGACATGGCTGCCAGGATGAAAAGGGACTTGGAGGCCAAGGTCAAGCAAGGCACCCAGCTGGAGAGCAACCTGGCCAGCGTGGAGAAGGCCCTAGAGGAAGCTGAAAGGAACCTGCAGGTAGATAGGACCAGGTTCAGCAGCCCCCTGGGGTGGTGGGACCTTCGGGAAAGGATGGGACAAGCTCTCCAGCAGCATGGGGCCAATGAATTGAGTGGGGTTGGTCCCTCTCCACCTGGCTGTTGAGCGCGGGGCTGGGTGCACGGAGGTGCCTCAGCGGCAGTGACTGCTGTTGCGGGTACAGCACTGCTCTTACCCAGCTGGCACAGGGTCCCACAGCCATCGCTCCATGCAAGCTGTGTCTGGGCTGGGGCTCCTGCTGGCTGGTGCAGGGGGAGCACAGCATCACCCAGCTCCAGCACAGACAATGGTGCGGGAGCAAATGGTCCATGTGCGGGGTCGGTGGCATTGGCACAAGGGTTGATGTCATCTTGGATAAAGGAGTCGCAGAGGGGGATAGCATAGGTCCCTATGGTGCCTGTGCACAAAAGCCTTTTGACCATGCGAGCTGTGCAGGGGCTCAGGCTCATCATGAGGGCTTGCGTGGCATGGAGATGGCGGCCGTGGGGCTCAGCCATGATGGTCCCCTGGCTTGCCTGTCCAGACGCTGTGATGCATGCCCTCTGCCCACCCAGTCCCCTTCGGTGGAGCAAAAGGGGGAAGCTTTTGCCTAGCCAGGCGATGGCAGCTGCCCTTCTCCGGGGCAGCCATGCTTCCAGCATCTCATCTTGAGCATCTCGTTTGCATCCCGCATTTCCTAGCACCGTGGTGGCCGCTGTTTGATGGCTGCTCGCACCCTCTTGTGGAGACGCAGCAAAGCAGGGCTGTTCCCAAAACAACACCTTCCTTGTCCCCGCCGCCTAGGCACCCTGCTTCCCGCAGGTCCTCAGAGAGGGGCAGCCAAGCTGTGGTACCCCCGAGGTCCCCTCCGCCAGCTCTGGCAGGGTGAGCCCCAGCTGGGGGAGCAGCCCCGGGGGGGGTATGCCAGCTGGTTTGGGGCATGGGGGGGACAAGCGGCTCACCCTGTCCCCCTCCTCGGTGTGTGTTTTGCAGGCCCAGACCCAAGAGCTGGAGGAATTAAATAAGGAGCTGAGGCAGTGTAATTTGCAGCAGTTTATTCAGCAGACGGGGGCCACGGTGACCATCCTGCAGGCCAGGTCCGAGGAGGATGCCCAGCCGGAGCCGAGCCTGCGCGAGCTGCCAGCCTGCCGGAGAAACGGAGGTCAGCACGCCGCCGCCGGCTCGGCCGCGGGGGCTGCTCCACGGGACCCCTGCCTGCTCCCTGCCTCCCCCTCCAAGGGGGTCAGCCCCAAAGCTGGCCAATTCTGCCCTGGGCGCTGAGGTTAGGCAGCAGGGATGGGGTTTCAGTGTTGGCACAGCAGTCGCTCACCACCCCAGGGGGTCTCTGAGGTTTGCCAGCACTGGGGCTCCTTCCTCCTCCCCATTGAAGCCTCAGGACTGCTAGTAGCCATGCTCAGGGGTCGGATCCTGTGTTGTTGCTTTTGGGGCTGGGGCAGCCACAGGGAGCTTTCCTTTGCAGCATTGCTGCATGCCACCATGGCGGCAAAAAGCAGGTGGCTGAGGGCCAGCATCAGCCCCCAGGGGTTGTAAGCTGGTGGGACAGGCTCTGGTTGCTGATGACCTCTTTGCATTTGGCGAGGGAAAGGGTAAGCATGGTGCCTGGGGCCATGTCCGTATCCATGCAGGGACAAGAGAAGGTGGCGGGGGGCTCTCGTGGAAGGGGACAGGGGAAAACAGGGACCTGGTTGTTTCTCCTGTGGAGCACCCGGAGAGGGTGATGAGGCTGCCCCGCGGCACTGCAGCAGCCATGCCTGGCGAGTGCGGGAGGCACGAACCTGAGCCAGGCATTTTTCCCCATCCCACAGGTTTTCCTCCCACCACCAATGCTGACTCGCCTCCCCAGGCCAGCACCAAGCAGCTCCTCGGCCATCCCAGGACCCTGCCAGAGCCCCTGGTGTCCAGCCTGAATCCTGAGGGTGCGTATGTCCCTGCAGGCCCCCAGGAGTGTGAGCTGGGCTGGGGAGGATCTGTGGGAAGGGGCGAGAGGGTTTTGCTGCCCAAAATGGGCTGCAGAGAGCGAGCAAGTGCTGGGAGCAGGAGGCCGGAGCTATTTGTAGATGCCATTAGGAAGAGCAAAGCTTACACCCCGGCAGCCTCTGCTCTGCTGCCAGGGGCTCACACACTGGTGGTCCAGTGCTCTGCCTTGCCGGGAGCTGTGGACGATGCTCCACATCCCCTCTCTTGCCGCCTCACATCCCCTGGGGCTAAGACCTTGCTAGGGTTAAGATGGGGAGGATTTGGCTCCCGTCGTTTACAGGAGTCACTTCTGCTCCATCTTGGGGACCAGTTCAGCCCCAAAACCATTTCTACCTCCCATGATCCTTTTTCCACCTTGCACCATGTTTTCGGGTGCAGCAAAAGCAAGCTGTGATGTCCCTGCCCACTGTGGTGATGCTGCCTGCATTGTGGCATCCTATTCCCACCCACACCACCGTCCCCTTAGCAAAACCCTACTGCCATCCTCCTCACACCCCAAAACATCCACCTCCACCTCACCAGATGCTGCGGCGTCTGCATGTCCGTCTCCTAGTCCAGGCTTTGCACTCACGTATGTCCTGTTTTCCGTTCCCCTTTTCTTCCCGCGAGTGCTTGCCCACTGTGATGGGGTTGCTCAGGTTGGTTTTTGTCTTGTCTTGCAGTCGTATCAACCAGACAGAGCATCTGGAGGTAGAAGGGCCTGGCCAGCGGAGGATCGATTGCCTTGCAAGTGTAACTATATAAATAAACCATATTCTATATATATAAATATATATATTTTTTACTGCTTTATATTGTGAATGGATGTGGACGGCCAGACAGAATTTTTACAGACTGTAAAATAAAACCAGAGACCGATGACACAAAGCAACCCTCTTCCTCTGTGGATGGAAGCGACCCCCTTCTATTTTTTTAAAGTGCTTGCTACATTCAACAGAAAACAGCGGTGTTCCCATTCCGCATAGCCTTCTCAAAAGACCCATCGTGCATTTGGAAAAGTCCTCATCCCTTTGACTAGAGGAGCAAAGCTGTGGTGGAGACCTGCCTGGAGGCTCGCCTGGATGGAGCAAGTTAACAGGTTTTACAGCATCTCGCCGCAGCGAGTGGGGTCATGACAAACAGTCTCTTCACTGGCTGCAGGGGAGGCACAACAGCAGCTCTAAGACAAATTTCTGTCCCCCTTTTGGTTTTTTTATTATTGTAAGAAACCTGTAGTAGAAAACCCCCTTTCCACAGTGCCATGGACCAGGCTTCAAGGGAGCAGGGAACACACAGCAGGGGCTTGTTTTTCGTAGATCCACTTAATTTTTCAACTTGTTTTTTCAATAAAAAAATCACCAAATGACCCCTTCCCTGGTGGTGGCATGGGTGGGGAGCAGGACCAAAATGCTCTTGGTGACACTTCACTAATTTTTTTTTTTTTTTTTTAACTTGATGGCCAGTAGTTAATCTGTTTTTGTTCATCTGTCCCAGTGGGTTGCCTTGTATTTTAATTGTGAAACCAAAGCAGTTTGGGGAGGGGATGGGTTTGTCCAGGAAGTCCCTGAGCCTGTTTTCAATGCATCGTATGCAAAAAATGAGACTCAGGCACAGTGTTTGCCATAAAACCCTGCTTCCCCCGTATGAATGTAATCCTGTGTGCCGCGGTTCCAATTTTCAATAAATCTTTGGGAAAGGATTTGAGCAAAGCGAGTGTGAGCGTGCTGTTGTGGCCCAGGGCAAGCCATCCCCACTGGCTTCTGGTCCGGTGCCTGATGGGCATGTCCGAGCAGTTTGCATACCCCACGGTTGCCTCTTTCGTTTCCAAGCAATCTCTTTCCATTTGCCGAATTAAAGCTGTAAGTATTTTATGACTGAATGCATCTTACACATATGCTGCTTGCTTTTTTTTTTTTTTTCCTCCCCCCATCCTGTTTTTAAATCACAAAGTACTTTACAACCAGTGGGTGAAGCTTGTCTCCAGTGAGAGGGCAGCCATCTCTGGGATGAAATATGTCAGTGTTTTAATAATGCACGGCAGCAGCTCAGAGCATTTTAGGACAGAAGGCGAAGGGGATGGCGTTTGGCTGCAGATAGTAGCAGGTAAGGGGGAAAACTCCCATTCGCATTCAAGCCCCCTGTCTGCACCTGGATAACTGCAAGCAGGAACATCAGCTCTTGCACTCCATCAGCATCTTCCCTGAGGCACTGCTGCACTCTGGTCCCTGGGGACTTTCCCCTCTCAAAGCTGATTTTTGAGGTGCCACCACAGCTCAGCAGGTTGGTCAAGTGATACTGAAGGATTAAAGGTTGGTTTGTTGGGAGAGTGCTGGTGCAGCTGCATCTCTGGCTGTGACTGGAGAGCTGCTGCAGTAGGGAGATGCAATTTCAGAGCTGTCTGGTTTTGAATCAGGCTTGAATCAGGGTTTTGTGGTTTTTTGGTTTTGTGGGTTGTTTGTTTTGGTTTTTTGGTTTTTTTTTTGGGGGGGGGTGTCCACTCCTTAAATCACATATTTTGGGGAAAATTAGTTAAAAATATGTTTGCTCCATGGAGCCACATCAAGGAGTTTCTCCCTTGCTTGCTTACTTTTTGGGCTTCTTGCACTTGTTTTTTGGAGTCTCTTGCCTTTAAAATGAGACTCCACCTTGCTAAGAAAAGAAGCAGAGAGTGATGGAGATTGTAAAGAGCACTTCAGTGCTGCCTGGGGGAAAACCACCTGAAAAGCAGGTTCAGAAAACAAACTTGCTTTGAACAGGGCCAGATTTTGGGATGTTATGTGAGGTCTTCCATGTGCCCTGAAAAACTGACCTCTGCAGGTTAAAAACTGGATCTTTTGGCTTTGGGGCTACATTTGTAGCTTTGCCTTCTGCAAAATAAATGGAAATAAAGAGAAAAGGGTCATCGCTTACGGCACCTACTGGTGGGGAAAAACAGGGCAGAAAATTAATTTGGATCCCAGATTTTGCATGGGATTTTTGCCCTGCACCTCTCCTTATCTGTTGTTTGATTATTATTTTCTGGGTTATTTCTGTTCAGCCATGATCTGACAGGCCAAACCAGCACCAATCTTTCCTTGGCGGGGGGCGAGGAATAAGGGTTTAAAAAACACTTATCATGGCAGATTTTGGCTCTGCAATTGATGCCCCTTGGCTGCGACGTAGGATTTGGAACTGCTGCGTGGGATGTGGGACAGTGTTTCTACTGAGGTCTGAGAATCAGGTGTGGGGTTAGGGCGACCACTGTGGCCGGAGGCTAAGTCTGTTTTTTCAGCCCAAGGCTGTGGCACTTTGCAGATATTTTTTTTTTTTTTTTTTCATTTTACATCCTATAAACCACCACCCAGCTGCTGCAAAGGCCGCGGTGTTTCCTAAGGTATTAAATAACTTTGATTAACGCTTTTCCCCCTGTGGCTGGGGGAAAGGGCGTTAATCAAACTCATTTATTACCTTAGGAAATTCCCCACCCATGGGTGACCTATATTCCTCCCCACACAGGGAGTGTGCAATGGCACGGCGAGTGTGCAGGCCCCCATGCGTTATTTAACCGAGCGAGGCTCGATACTCACTCTGGATCCCCTGCCTTTCCGTTTTTATCTGCTCTAAAGGCTGTGTCAATAATACATTTCTGCCATTGAATATTTTATTGATGGTTTGACTTTTTTGCAGCTCGCAATTCCCATTTCAAGGCTGCGTGATTGTTCCTAATTAAAATTTTATGCCCTGGGAGAAGCCGTCTTGCTACAGTGGAGATGATGCTGGCCTTTTCTAGGCCACTACAGAGCAGTAGGAAGGAATTACTCATTGTTATGAGATTAAAACAAAGCAAATAAATTATTGTTTTTTCCCTTAAAAAACAAACCAAAAGCCCAGCATACGGCGCGTACTGGAGAGGGAACAACTGGCTTGCAGGCAAGGCAGGGATCCAAGCGTACCGGGTGGCTCGAGGATGCTGTGGCTGGGTGAGCAGGGCGTCATGTCCCCGCATCCTCGGGCACTGCAGGGCAGCTTCTTCCTTCCCTGTGGCGGCTTGGAACAGGCTTCAGGGCTTCGCCCTCCTTGGATGCTTCTTGCTGCCAGCTCCAGTGCCACCCAAAAATCACATCACAAAGCAGAGGATGTACCTGTTTTTCACTGGCAAACAGTCCCAGCATTTTTTTTTAATAAAATAAATCATTAAGCTACCTCTACACTCTGTCAGTACAAGGCACCATTCAGGAGAGTAATTCAGCCACCTCTAGCCTCCCTGGGGCTTTTCTCCTCTCTGCAGTACCTGATTTTTTTTTTTATTTATTTTTTTAATACTGCATAAGAAAAATGGCTCCCAGCCCTGGACTGTGTTGGCTTGTTTGGCCAGGCATCCTTTGCAGATGGTGGTCAGGGTGCCAGTGCTGCCCAAGGCCAGTATGGTTTCTCAAGGGCAGCACAGCTGCAGATACTAGAAACACCCCCAATTCACAGTTGTGGATTTGTATGAGTTCCTCAGTGTTTGGGTTGGGGTTTTTTGCCCCAGTAAATTTCTTGCAGAGTGCTAGAAGCATTTGTGCTGCCTCCCAGCCCCTGGATTTGGCAAGCAGCTGTTAAAGCACACGCTTCAGCACCAGCTACATAAGGAAAGGTGTGAATGACTGGAGGAGAAAATGCCTGTTGGTTTTGCTCCCCAAGTGGCGTACAGATGCTATGCTGCTTGCTCCTGGGCGCGCAGCTCTTACATGGGCAGTTCACTGCAGATGGAGAAGAGAAACTATTTGAACTGGCATGCATGTCCATGCAGGGAGCATTGTCTGCTCTCCCTATGATGGTTTTCCTTTCTCTGTCTCAGGCTAAAGACTGAGCACATTCTACCTTGCCCTGGAAAAAAAAATAAAAAAATCATAAAGCACTAGAGCAGGCTGGGAAATTTTCTCGTTTATGGATGAGCAAGTTGCTCTCCCAATGGAACCTCCTGCCAGCAGAAATCTTTTTTTTTTTTTTAGGATGTATTATGTAAGTCCCTGCTTGCATTTAGCTAACTGACTTCCTCTTAAACAATTTATGTACTCCTCCTATTCCTCACAGGCCAGCTTGCTCCTTCAGCAAGGCTCACCACGTAGGACCTGCCACTGGCACACGTTATAGACAGAACACGATAGGCACTTCCTAGCACGGTGCTTGAAGCATTAGGTGTGCTTGCTTCCCTCTGCAAAACGCTCAAACAAGAGAACAAAATCTTTGGGGAGAACAGAGTCCCTTCAGCTTAAGGGGCCTGACATTCAGCATCTTCCCCTCCTCTAAGGTACACCCCTGCCTCTCCCCAAAAGTCTTAGAGCATCACTTCTGATGAGAGCTTTTAGCACTCGACTACTCTTGTTACCAGGCTAAGTATCACCTTACACATCTGTTTATTAGCTACTGAAAAACATGAAATTAAAGGGCATTTCAGCCCTGGTGTATTTTCTCATTGCTCAGGAGCACTCTTGGGCTAGGGTGGGGGTGAAGGCACTGATGCTGGGGTTTCCACTTGAGGGACAACTAGGTTGCACCTTTCTGCTCTCCTTTTCAGGCCACCTTCACTGGCTACAGAGGCAAAATAAGAGATGGGAGGCACAGGGTATGCAGTGCACAGCAGACATGTCACTGAAAAGGCACAGCCTTCCTCTTCAGCTGGTCTGGTACCCTGGATTACAGTAATAAGCACACAAACACTGGTTTTGCACTATTTATTGAAGACTTAAGGAGACAGCACAGCAGGTATGTCACTGAGAATGCACAGCCTTCCTCTTCAGCTGGTCTGGTACCCTGGATTACAGTAATAAGCACCCAAACACTGTTTTTGCACTATTTATTGAAGACTTCAGGTGACAGCACAGCAGGTTAGTTTTGAATCATGCCAGAAGAATGTTAAAAACAGGAATTTAGCTGTATGTTCCCCCCCACTTATTGGAGAGAGACACAAAAAAAGCAAAACCAAACAAACTTCACTTCAACCCCTTGCCTTTGCTTAGTGGAGCTGAACAGAATGGTTCCGTAGGTAGCAGGAAGTCGGAAGCATTGATACTGTGGTGCTGCTCATAGGAACTGTCTTGCCAGGCAACCCACGGAGCTGCTTCTGCTAGTGGCATCTCCAGGGGTTAGTCATCGGACAGCACAGTCCCAAACACAGGGCTATTTCTTCAAAAAGAAACAGAGTGCCTTCATTTTCAGATACAGGTTTGTTACATGCGCAGTCACGAAATGGGGTGGTAGGGGACTGTGGGGCTTTAGCTTCAGCTTGCAGATACACTCACGCACCAGGTGTGTTTTGCACCAGGGTTCCCCCAGTCCCTGCTCTTCAAGTAGCTACACCGTGCTCCCTCCTGCTCGGGACCAGCAGTGGGAAGATGCTGTAGGTGCAGCTAGGGAGGAGGAGGAAAGCCACCTGGGGCTGAGAAAGCTGCAAACTTGTTCCCCCACTACCCTATCAAAAAATGCCCATTTGGCTTCTGAACAAGCGTGAAAGCAACTGTGGTAAATTCAAGTGGTTTTCCTCTCTTTCCAGCGTGTTTGGGCACCCTGGACTCATCCAGTCTGCGCTGAGCACAGAGGGAGCTGATTTTTCTTGCGGAAGAGCAGATGCTTCTCTGGGACCCAGAGGGAGAAACGACAAATGAGCGCAGGCAGGAGAGATGGGGGACAGGCAAAATTTCTCTGTGAGAAACTTTATCTGTGCAGAGAATGTTGCTGTGCCTTCTGTGGAATTAACTACTTACTGACCACAGAACTCCCAGTTCCTTCAGATCAAGCCTTTACAACAGTACAGCTACATGTGAGCAGCCCAAGCAAGAGGGAGCATACCTGAGCCCTTTCAGGGAATCTTGGCAGGCTGTGGTGAATCCTAGCTGGTTATTATGAGCTTAAGCTGCTGATAAAGCTGCACTGTGCGTCAAAAAAGACACTTTTCAACTACCCAGCTTCTTCACCAGCCCAAAAATCGCAAGAGAGAACATTGTAAGAGAAGCAATCTGCTTCATCACTTCCTCCGTTTCTAGTGACAGCCACCCTGGGCGGCTGGAGGAGTCCCTGCCCAGCTCGCCTTCCTGCTTCTTGGGGCCATGAAGTCAGAGTCCCCTGCGTGACGTCACAGCACGATCGCACAAGGCAGCTCTGCCAGCATCCAGCCAGGGCTGGGGGGCAGATAGAGCCTTGGCACAAGAAGCAGAAAGCGGTGAGCAAAGGGGAGGGGTGGGATGGGAAACAAAACGGCAACGAAAAAGGAAAGCGAGGCTCGTTTTTGCTTTTTCTTTAACAGACTAGAAAGTCTCTCTTTAAAGGTGACTCATCCAGGGCAATACCAGGCATGGGTTTTTTTATTAACACACCCTTGGCAATAGCAGTTCAGTTAGTCACTGACTGGGTATCAAGACGTCACTGGCTGGGATGAAGCGTCTCTTTAACTTGGTACAGAGTCCGCTAGCACGCACTTACTCTGGAGAAGAGCAGGGGAGGAGACAGGGACATGCCATCCCTCCTGTGCAACTTTACCACCAACTCTTTGCGCCCGCTCGCCACCACGGCCCGCTCCCCTCACCTCCGCTCCCGCCAGACACACCAAGCCCCCCTGCAAGAAGCATTAAATCTTTACACGCTCCACCGTGCAGGGCGGCTAATTGCAGGGCACTACCGACTGCACATCGGGGGGCTGCCGGGCCAAGGATGGGAAGGCGCTGGAGGCAGGACAGTGGCACTGAATGGGAGGGCGACTCCTTTGCACGCCGGAGCCCCTCACCTGGGTGGCAGAGAGGGGACGCAGGCGTCGTGGCGTCGAGGCGTGGGTCCGTGGAAGCGACGCGAGGCAGCCGCACAGCGATGTCCGAGGAGCAGGTTAGCCGCTGTCACACGCACAGTGGAGTCGCCGAGAGCACAATGTGCGTTAGTCAGTGGCTCACCTGCTCCTGGAGGGTGACGGGGGGCGGCGGGGCCCACCTGCAGCACAGGAGACACCGGGCAGCGTGAAGG
>VFFE01006355.1:77183-88062 GCA_008921705.1 Burhinus oedicnemus | reverse complement strand
CCCCCGTCGCAGCCCGGCCCATGGTACGGTCCGCCGGGGCCGTGCCATCAGGGCAGTGTCGGGGCGCACGTAGGCGGTGCGCGGGGCGGGGGGGGGCCATGGCCGCGCGCGCCGCCCAACCGCCACCGCGCGCGCCGCGGGCGGGAACGGCGTGGTGCCGCCGGCCGTCGTCCCCCCCCCTCGGCTGCCGCCTTTCACATTGTTGTGTTCAGTTTTACGTTGGTGTTTTTGTTGGTTTTTTTTTTCCCCGTTGTTCCTTGTCGGGTTGGGCGTGTGGAAAACCCGTGTGCCCTGGCAGGGGGGGGGGGGGGGGGGGGGGGGGGGGGGAGACGGCTCCTCACACGGAAGCGTGCTGCAGGGGTTCGGTCCCTCAGCATGGAGGGCCCCGCTGCGCCCCGGGGCGGTGGCAGCAGCCTCGAGGGGTAAGGGCCCAGACCCACTGCGAGTCTTCCTCCTGTCACTTCTCTGCCCCCAAAAAAGGATGGGCGGCTGAAGGCCGCCTGGACATTCCAACCACACACCTTCATATTGGGAGAGCTCGCTCTCGCCCATCAACCCACAAGCTGGCAGCCAAGCAGACAGCTGAAACACTGAAAATTTTAGGATGCTTCAACGAGGATTTGCTGAGCACCAAAGGTAGTGCTTAGTGGATGGGCCTAGCACTGTCCCGTGCAGGTGAAGAGCCTTGTTTGGAGACGCACTGGGAGTCAGGCATTGTGCCGGCAGGCTGGGTCCCACCTGCCCGAAGCCACATGCCTTCCTCAACAGACCAGAAAGCAAAGTGCATCTGGGGGAGCAGGCACATTTGGTGGGACCCCAGCTTCATCCACACTGCTGATGTTCAGGAAGAAACACTTTGGGTGCGAATGTGGACACTGACCAAACAGCGGCCAAACACCACATCCCTGCTGAACTGATACTGCACACTTGTCTAGCAAAAGACGCAATCTCTGCATCCCTTGTGAAAACTTCCTTGGGCATCAGCTGTCGCATCTCTGATGCATGTTTTGCAATCTGGTGCTCTTCCTGCAAGGTGTGGTGCAAGATTTGGAAGCAGAACCTAACACAGGCTCCCTGATAGCTGGTGGCTATTACCCACTGAAAGGATTTCCCTACGTGTTTTGCAGAAGCACTTACCAGTCATCCATGGCTCTGCTCTACTGTTGTCAGTGGGGAGGGGGGAATGGGGGGCACAGCCCCTCTTCTGCGTGACAGCCCGCACAATGTCAGCCTCTGTTGTCATTTAGTGTGCGTGCTATGTGGGGGTTTTTTGTTTTCACCCCGCAGCTGTATGGAAAAAGTCACGTATTTTACATCTTCCCCAGCACCAGGCTTGCACATGGATTGGAGCAAAATTGGCCGTGGAGCATGCTAGCCCCTGTGCCCTCCAGGGTGAGCCAACACAAAAAGTGAGGCACAGTCGTTGAAAATACTCGCTTTGTTTAAACATAGGTATTTTATGCAGAGTAACGTGGCCAGTTACTGCCCCAACACCTCCCTGATGGCACCGCTGCTTCTGCCAGGCTGCTCCGCAGGGCACAGAACATGGGTGCTGTAGCTGCTGTGCCCCACCAAGTCCCTCGTCTCTTCTTCCAGGCTGTGGCTTACATGTCAGGTTTTATTTAAAAAAAAATTAATAAATAAGATCCTTCTTTCCTTGACTGTAAGTGCACAGGGACGAGTGCGTTTCCAAGCAGTGCTTGCACAGCTGGCTGCCTGCACAGTCAAGCCCTGCACGTCGCTCGGACCTCACTGGGCGCCGCATTAAATGGTCCAGCGTGGAGGGGGTTGGAGGGGCGCCAGCAGGGATGAAGGGCGGAACAGGGGCTCGCTCCGGAGGTGCCATCTTCTGCGTCTTCAAACGAAGGGCGAGACCAGTCCCCCCACCTCCCCCCCGGCTGAGAGGATGGTCTGACATTGCCCTGGCAAGGCTCCGGGCCCGGGGGCTTTGCAGCAAACGCCGGTGGGTGCTGTTTGCCCTCAGCCCCTGCTGCTGCTCCAGCTCCCAACGAGCTCGTGGCTCTGCCCTTAATCTCCGGGATGAAATTTCCTGCTGACACGGCCGGTGCTGCCCCGGGGAGAGCCCCACGCCTGTTCCAGCCCTGCAGCCCTTCCCTTTGTTCCCGGCTGGTGCGGCGCTGCCAGAGCCGCGCTGTGTGCGGGGACAGGGAACCCCGTCTGCCCACGGCGGCAGCGCCGCGGGCTGCCCGTCGGCCGCCGGCTCTGCACGCCCCCCTGGGCACGGCGACGGCGCCCGCGGGCTCGGGGAGGAAGCCGTATCAATTAACGTGCAATTAAAAAGTTGCCCTTTAAGAGCGCAGGTCGTGCCTTTTCAAACACGAGGCGCTTTGTGTTCACTGGCTGCGGCTTTACCAGGGGTTTCACCCCGACCCGTGCCGCCTCACCCCTCTCCCGAAGCCCCGAGCGGGCAGGCAGCAGCAAGGCTAGCGCAGGTTTTGCTTCACTCCATGTTTTCAGGAAAAGGACCTTCTTTTCTCCCCTCGGCCCCACTCTGGGTTCCGACAATGACCCGAGTGTCTGCGAGGACGCGCGCGTTAACCCTCGGTCACGTCCGTCGACGAGCAGAGCCGGGGCCGCGCTCCCCTCCCCGGCAGAGAGCCCAGCCTTGGGCAGAAAACCACAGCTGATGGAACGGTGCGAGAGGGGGGGAAAACAACCCTTCCTCCTGTACGTGCCGCCTGCGATCACCCGGAGGAACGGGAACATTTCGGCTGGGATCAGCCATGCGTACTTAGCAGGGAAAAAAAATTAGCCGCGATCTGCGTCGCTTGAAAGAGGTATTTAGAATTGACCCGTGTCCTCGCAGGCCGCCCGCTTTCCTTCCCGGGGAGCTGCGTGCGCCGGGCTCAGGCTGCCGCGCCGCCGGGAGCGGGGAAAGCCCCCTCCGCCGACCTTCCTTCCCTCCCTCCCTCCCTCCCTCCCTCCAGCTGTTGTGGGGGCGCCGGCAGCCCAGCCCTCAGCCCGCGGTGTCACAGTGGGGCTGGCGACGCGAGGTCTGCGAGGTCTGACCCATCTCCGGAGATACGGCAAGGCCCAGCCCCCGGCAGCCTGGCGGCCTTTGCGCGCCCCCCCAGCTTGGGGACACCGGCTGAGGGGACAGGGAGACCCCTGGGGATGTCGGGGGGGGACGCCTCTGCCCTCCCTGCTTCTCTGCGGCAGCCCAGAGCTGCCGGGGCGGGCGCCGGTGTCCCTATCGCCGCGGCCCTCCGGCCCGGGGGACGGAGCTCCCTCCCCTCAG
Organism: Burhinus oedicnemus; assembly: GCA_008921705.1. Lineage (NCBI taxonomy): Eukaryota > Metazoa > Chordata > Aves > Charadriiformes > Burhinidae > Burhinus > Burhinus oedicnemus. The sequence goes on along the minus strand of VFFE01006355.1, from coordinate 84,803 downwards.
GGCGGCGCGGCCCCGCCCTCCCGCGGCTCCGCGTTGGTACAGCCCGGCGCACCCCTCCTCCAATGGTTCGGTCCCGGGGCCGTTCTCCCCCCTGCCCCGAATAGTTCGCCCCGTCGCCTCGCTCCTTCCCACCCCTCCTGCCGCAGGCAGTGGTTCAGTCCTGCGGCCGGGCCTGCTGGCACCGCCACCGCCGTGACCCGGAAGTGTTCCCGCAACGCTTCCGGGGCAAGGGGGCTTCCGGCCGTGTAACCCGTTACGCCGGACCGTCCCGGTTATGTGAGCGCCGGGGCCTTTTCCTCGCGTGAGTGCCCGGAGGTGGGGGACGGCTGTCGGGGCGTGCTGGGGCGGGGTGGGGCCTCGGGCCGGAGTTGCGCGGAGCGGCCGACCCCCGCCGCGGCGGCCTGCCGGCTCCGGAGGGAAACTGCCCTGCCGCTCTCGGGATTGTTTATATTTATTTAATTTTGTTTCTCTAAGCGTACATGTTTATTAATTTATTTTCTGAGTAATCGCTGTCGGAAGATGCGGCTGAGCGGCGCCGCTGCGGGAGGCTGCCTCCGGCCCGGCCTGCTGCCGGGGGTGTTTTCCGGGCTGCCCGGAGCCGGGTTTCTCACGGAAGCCGTCCCGCAGGGTATGAAGTGGCCGAGCAGGCGGCGACAGCATCTCTCTGCACGGCGCCGGCCCTTTACTGGGGACCGATGCGGAGTGCTGGAGCAGGCAGCTGCCTTTGCTGCTGCAAAGAAGGTTTACTAAATAAAACCAAATGTTTCTGGCGTTGTCGTCCCCCCGCCCCCTTCCCCTTCACATTGCTTGTGGTGCACGCGTGAGTGCATTTGAAGGAGTTCTAAGCTATTTCAGCCTTCTACAGTGACGTCTGTGGGCCTCTCGGTTAACAAGTAGAAATGAGGTTTTCATGCAAGTGTTTTTTTAATGTACATTACCTTATTGCAAAAGCGTGTTTGGGCTTAAAAACTTTGCTTTGAGGGACCTGTGCTTACTGACAGGTTTTTAAGCTATGTAACTGGTGCCCTTCATTAGGCCCCACATGTTGAATAACAGTGGGGTGCGTGGGCTTTTTCTGGTTTTAGCTACCGGTTTTCCTGCTGGTTATTGCATGGATGCATTGCTGACGTGTTGCAGAGGTGTTTGCTGTGTTATTTCCTTTTTTGAATGTCAGTAGGTCTTGGTACCTTTTGTTAAAAAAAAATCATAAAAGCGTAGGAGGTTTTTGTTCGGGTTTCTGGTTTTCGTGTTTGGGGTTTTTTCCCAGCCATGCCTACAAACAGCAGGGAAAGCTCTAGTTAGAGATGGGAATGGTGTGAAAGACTGATGCTGAGAGGGAACTCACAGGTAAGGGGGACTCTTCCTAAGAAAAGAAACCTGTTAAGAAAGAGGAGGATGTGCAGCATTGGAGAGTGTTTGATTCACAACTGGAAACTGAGCCAGTGGCTTCAGAGAACTGCAGGCTGGGAATTGCATAAAGCTTGGCTGCCGCTTTGAATACAGAGGTACCAAACGCCCAGCTGTTCCTCTGGGTAAGATGCCACATTTCAAAACTGCTTTTGCAAAGCCTGTGCGTCGCTTTGTTTGTGTTACAAACTCCCTGAGGAGTGCAGTGTCAGCTCCTGGGGAAGGTTTGGTGGACAGTTTTGGTCCTGGAATTTAGGGTGGCTAAATTTAGGGCAGGACCAGGATGGTGGAGAGATAAGTGCTTCCTCACCTACACCAGGATTAATATTCTGTGCCTTATCTGTTAGGTTCTTAGGTGTTTCTGTTATTTAAATCGTTGCATGGGCAGTTCTGGTAGTGGTATTTAAGAGTTAATCCTTTTGCAACTTAAACAGGGGAAAGTTGGGTCTAAATTTAGATTTAGAGGGCTTTTTTTAAAGCTCCCTGTGCATGCTAGATTGGCACTATGCAGCTCTGGGCTGTAGAAGTCTCTCGTTAATCTGAATACTTTCCCTGTCTAGTTCCTTTTACTTTTACCTTTGGAATGTGGTGGAGGCAGATACTAGTCACGCCATATCCAGATGTTTTGCAGATGGGTACAGCCATGATTTTTACAACTCTTATTTTCATTTCTTTCAATGTAGCATATGAAATTGGAAACAAAGCCAAATGCTTTCTGATGTGTGATGTTGGTTTTCCAGAGGGAACTGAATTGTTTGGTCAATTTAGGGGGGGACACACCAAACCAAACTAAAAAAAAAACAACAAATCAAGCAGATGTGCCAACAAGAAGTGAAGGCTCATGTGTTTGAGTATTTAGCGGACTTAAATTTCGTTATAAGTGCTCTTTGAAACATGAAGGCTTAATAATTGCCCATGAAATTAGATCAGCATTCAAAACCACCCTGTGAGAAACTCCAGCTGACTTGTTTTCTTTGCCTGTGTATAATCCCAAATGTTACCCAAGCAGATTAAAATAAATGCCTTGTCTAGTAGCTCTTCTGTTTCTAAAAACTAGAAACTACTGTAAGAAGTTGGTGATGGAGGAAATCGGTTGGTGCTAGAAAGGAAGGTGCGTATGACTGGAAGAGTCGCTCGCTGTCATAGGTGGCTCCATCGACTTCGTGTCACAATGAAATGGAGCTTGAGTGTCTTTTGCAGATCGTGGCTCCTCTGATGGATAGAAACCTGCACTTGCCTTCTAGCTGGAACATACTCAAAGTAGATTAAAATACTGATATGTGGTAATACATAAGGATCTTAGTTCAAAAACTAAATGTTTACTGAAGTGCTTGTTTGATAAACACTTGTTCTGGAGGAAACAATCTTCTCTGTTCTTAAAGCCAACAGAAAACCCTGTTGCTAATACAACTTGAAGAAGGTATTTATAATTGCTATTTGATTATTCAATTAAAATTACTTAAGGCAGCTTGATGTAAAAATGTAATCTGTCTTAATAGCAAAGCCTGGGCTTACAGTTAATACTGCAGCAGAGCCTGTGCTGCGGTAGACTCACAGCGCTCGGTGCAAACCCAACTCGGCCCGACTGAGGTTGTGCCTTTGTGAAGGGAACTTAGGGCTGGGGAAAAATGTTGGTGCATGTAAAGTGATCGAACACCTGCCATGCACTCATTGTTTTTGCAGTTTAATGTTTTATTAAAATATCATGAGGTTCTTCTAAATTGGAATTTGAAAACAGGAGGATGTTAAGGATGAGTACAGTGTTGGCCTTTAGCAGACCTAGTGTGCAACCTGTAATTCAAATAGTGGATGTGCTGCACGCAGACTGCAAATGGTGCACCTGCCCAGGGAATTGAAATGGGTTTTGCTGTACGCTGTTACGCTTCGCATTAGTGGTACTGAGTCCAAAGACAAGGGATCTCTGGCCAGGTTACCCTGCATTTGTATTCACAAGCTGCCTGCTGGGGAGCATCCTAAATTACTCTGAATAGAGTCTTCAAAGTGGGATACAGAAGACAGGATCGGCGGATGTGAGAGCTTCTGCAGCTGAAGGGCTGTATGCAGAGTACTGCACACCGTGGGATTTTCCAAGTGAGCAAGCCGAGGGGTTTGCTACAGGGGTGAGGGCAGGTCCTCGACACCCCCGAAACTGAAAGCAGCTGTAGTTGCCTCAGTCAAATGGCATTCAGGTATTAACTGGTTGCTTTTTAGCAGTCTGGACTTTTATGTTACAGAAGTGCATAGTTAAGGTTTGCCTCAGAAGAATGACTACAATTTCCTTCTTAACCAAACTTCTTGGTTTACATATTAATAATAAAATGCTTCCTATCTATTTTGTATCTGCTGGTTCCAGCTTGGAGGGGTAGAAAAATTCTGATGTGCTAAGTGCTGGAATGAAAGCTGGGCTTTTGTACAGGTGGGTGAGCTCTCTGAAGTGTGTCACGAGTGTGTTTGTGTTTCACAATGTTAATTTGTTTGAAATGTCTCCCATAAGAAAAAAAACCTGGGAAATGCTGCTTATTGTTCATAAAAAATAGGAGAACGAGCTGTCATATGAGGTGTATAGTCAACTTCGGTTTCCTTTTTTTTTTTTTTTCTTAAGAGCAGTTGTCCAGTTTGGGAAAGGTTGTTCGTAAAGTAAGATTTGTGATGTGCTAAAAATCTCAAATTCAGTTCATCTCACTTGGTTTCTCCTTGTCTACTCCCAACTCTCCACAAGACAGACTTCTTTTACTGACAAGATTTGAAGACTTGAGTGTTTGCTGCAATACCATGTTTTCCTTAACTCCACGTTTTGCCTCCGAGCAAAGTACAAGCTTGCATTTGCAGCATAAATATGTCAGTTTAGATTGTCAAGTCACAAGTGCTGATTTGTTTGCCTCTGTGCTTAAAGGATATCTTTCTGTGGGGAAGCAGGGTGAAAATAACATGGGTAGTTGTTTTATTCCACAGCAGTGAAGTATGCTGTTTGGAAATGTAGTTAAGTATGTGTTGGTCAGAACTGTGGTTTGTGGGAATCACTTCTAAAAATAAAAAGATCCTTTCCTTACTGTGCTTATTGCTTTGCTTTAAGGAGAACTAGGGAGCAGGGGAATGAAGATCATTGTGGTAGTGAAGTGGAGGCTTATCCATGGTTTTACCTCCACGGAGGCTTTGGTTGGCTTCGATCGTCCTCAGTGGCTCGGGAGTGCCATGGCTGGCTGGATGTGGCAGTGACGAGTCAGCAGGAGCCCACTGTATTCTCACAAACTGCTGATGGAGAAGTGGTACCGGCAGAGGTTCTGCATAAAATCTAAATACACTATGTAAATTCCTTCTACATACATAAAAACATGTCTGCCACTGCCCTGCTATGGCACTGGTGCTGCCAGTCTCTGCCCTTACATATCCTGTCTGTAACTTCGCTTGTGTTGCTGTAGCTAACTTAGCTTTTGGGAAGATATTATATAATTGAGTTTCGGTTTGAATAATTCATGCATACACACTGCTGAAACTTGAAAAATTCCTAGTGTTTCTTCGTATTTTTTTTCAGTTACATCATGGAGTGACTGGCTTTTGATGAATCTGCGTGTTTTCAGCCAACATAAGTTGTTTTTAAACACGGTCCTGTTAACAGCCACGATTTTAGCTAAAAGTTTAAACCTCTATTTAGGCAAGATTCTTACTGAAGTTAAGAGAAATCTTTACCAAGAACTTGGTTGTGTTGGAGCTCAATCTTTTTTAGCTCGCCCCCCCCCCCCGAGCATCGGAGACTGCATTTGCAGTTTAGTCTGGTTTAGTGAAGCCTACATTTTTGAGGCTCTGAAGTGCAGAGGTGTGCTACGTGGCTCAAAAAGGGAGTGTGCAAGTACAGATATGCATCAAGAGCACTTGAAGAAAACATAATGTTTTGTTCCAAAAATTATTTTAATATGCAAGATATGTAATGCGGTGCAGGGAGAACAGGAGAAGAGCTTCTTTGCCACACTTGTAGAAGAATCCAATTTTTTTTTCATATTGAGATACGACATCTAGCTTTATAAGTGTCAATTATATTTTTTCATTACTTGCTTATAGAAGCTTGCAGGGTTCTGTCTGTCTTAATGCTTTGTAGCATTATATATTAAAAGCTCTGGTTTGATGGTCATGAATTTGGATCATGAGACATCTCTCAGTATCTGTCAGTTTTATTGCAAGTCTGTGCTAATGCGTAGCAATTAATGTGATTGCATTAATGTGCACCAAATCAAGTCTCCACCTTTCTGTGGAATAATAGTTGTGAGGTCTGAGACTTCTCTGTTTTGTGACAGAGCTGTGAAAAGGCCTTTTTAAAAAAGACCTAAAATAAGTAATCTCTCTTCTTGTTTCTTTTCAGTTGAGCAAGATAATATGTGTTTCAAATCAAAATACTCTGTCATCCTGCTAGGCCTTGTCCAGAGGGCCTCTGGTCCCTTTCAGTTTTGCATTGTATTGCTAGTCCACGGGATAGTTTTGGTGTTTGCAGGTTTTCTATTTCTATTTTTATTTTCAGTGGGGAGTTCGGCTTATACCTTTTTCTGTCATCCAGGAGCCCAAGATAAAGCTGAATCTTTCACCTAAACTGAGTTTCACAAGCAGCTGGTTTCGTCTAGCTCAGTAGGGATGTGAAACTTCACATAACAATAACTGCTTACCTGTAGCCACCTCTGACTTGAAACTGGGAAAACTAATCAATGGTTTGAGTAGCCTTTGCTGCAGAGCAATGTCCCTTGTACTGTTCGTGTCTTCCTCAGATGTGTTGGATGCTCTTTGCTGGGCTGATGCCTGTTCTGGTTGTGTAGGTGGTGCATTGCCTCACTGAAGTCTGCCTTTTTGCAGGGAGCAGATTCCCAATGTCCTGCCATGGATGATGACAGCCAGGATGAACTGATAAACAAGAATGCTGCACTAGGCAAGGGCAAAAGACAGTGTCTCGCACTCCTCAGTGAAACAGGTAAATGTGTCCTCTCTGCATGTGCACATTTCTAGCTCTAGGTTGGGCAACCTATTGGTTTAACCTCCCAAGAGAAGTAAAGATATGTTTGTGGCCATTTACTTCTTTTTTCCCTGATAATTTTTTTTGGTTTGCTTCCAAAACTTTGTATCTCAAACTGCTGGCATGCTTCCCTGGAGTTTCTCAGAACAGGCAGCTTTGATACTGCTGAGGAAATCTGGGTTTTCACTTTATATATAATGTTCCGAGCAGGAGTTCTGGTGTGTCCTTCACTGTTCTGCCTGTCTGGATCAAATAGGTATTTCCTCTCTTCTTCTGTTTTCTTTTTAAGAAAGCAATGGTGGAAATAGCTGTGATTCAGAAAATGATACCGGAAGTGAGGAGGAAGAAGATGGCACTGAGGAAGAAGGAGGCGAGGAGGACAAGGAAGAAAGTGAAGATGAAGAATTAGAAGGTAGGTCTGTTAATGTGTGTTAACAGGCATTTTTTTAATAATTGGAGGAAGAGTGGGATGAAAGTATTTCTTCTAGGAATTAACCATTAAATATAAATCCACAGATGCTGCTATGTAAGGCCAATGCCCCAATCCTACAGTAATAAACAAAAAAGTAATATTCCCCAATTTCTAAGTTTTTAAAGTATTTGTATGTTTGAAGACTCTCTGCTAGCCAAAGTGGTGTAGTTGTAGTCAGTAGGAGTGAACTCTACCCCAGCATGAGCAGAAAAAAAAGCCAAAATTGCAGCAATGGCTCATGATATTTTTTCACTTATGAAAAGCATGTTTGTTTGTTTGCTTTGGCATTACTGTTGCTGTTAAGCCTAGGGAGGGGGGAAGAAGACTTGACTAATTTTTCTTTGAAAAAGGAGTGTGGATATTACTTGGATTTTTTTAATTTTACTGAAAACGTACTCTGTAGATGCATGTACTTCTGAAACTGAAAACGTACTCTGTAGATGCATGTACTTCTGAAACTGCTGCACTCAAATTATTATTTGGATAGACAAAAATACAGGGTTTTATCACATCTTAAAGCTTGTTGGGAAGGCAAGAGCACAGTTTTCCAAGTTACTAGTTAGACTGATTTGAACACAGACTAAAAAGTTGATGCCAGGTGCCAAAAAGCTTTATTAATCTGTAATTTAGGGTATTCTCTGCTATGTCCAGACAGGAGAATTCAATAGAAAAGAAGAAAGATAAGGACCCCATTTTCATTATTAAAGAAAAATAAATGAACAAAACAACAGCTGTTCCACCCCCACCA
>VFFE01006355.1:16324-77163 GCA_008921705.1 Burhinus oedicnemus | reverse complement strand
AAAAAAAAAAAAAAAAAAAAAGAAAAAGTGAGAGTATTTTTTAGGTAACTTTTCTCTGCTTCTTGAAAATGTCATCTTAGTTCACAGGTTTTAAGGAAAGACTAACACACATCTCTGTATTTTGTACTAAAAATAAAAACTCATTTCAACAATGTGTGCTGAGTGTTTAAAATTAATTTTACTCGAAACCAAGCTTCTTTAAGCAGTCTTCAGCTAGGCACCCAAATCCCTTGACTCTCAAAACCATGGTTTGCTGGTGAAATCTTTCATCTGTTCTTCTGCAGGTGAGCGTATTGCTGCTTCTTGTCCTCTGGAGTGTCCATTAAAAAACAAAAGTTTGATATATGGTAACTTTATTATAGCTTTATTTTTTAACATCAGTGTTCAGTGGTAGCCTGACGTATCTTACTCTCCTGTTGTTTTGATAATCTGTTGTTTTTCTGCTGTCTGTCCTTTTTAATCTCTTGCAAGGCTAGTCATGTTATTAGGCTCTATTTTTCCTTTATTTTTCACCGGAGTAATCCATTCCTTTTTAGTGAAGGGATTTAGGGAAAAAGGAAACAGCAAAAATTATTGCCTCAAACTGAGGAGGCTGTGCTTCACTCTTGCAGACCCATAAAATAAGCTTACTTGGAATTTTCTGTGAACTGGTACCCCATCCTGCCCACCCCCTCTGCCCTTGCTGCTGAAGCCCTGCAGCACATGAGAGTTGTTTTTCATCCCTCACTTTTTAAGATTGTGAAGACGATGAAGAAGAAGAGGAAGAGGAGGAGGAAACTGAGGTCGCTGTGGGGGGAATGACTGATTCTCTGAAATTAGAGCCCCACATAAACGGAATGAACATTTCCTCTGATGAGGATGGCGAAAACTGCCCCATTTGCCTCAACACGTTTAGGGATCAGGCTGTTGGGACTCCTGAGAACTGTTCCCATTACTTCTGCTTGGACTGCATCATGGAATGGTCTAAGGTGAGCTGTTTTGTCCCTGATGTCCTCTGGCCTTCTGGTGTGCTCTGCTCTCTCCACTCTGATCATGTTGTTCTGCTGTAATGAGAACAAAACACTAATATTTACATTTGTTTTCTTAAGCTTTTTTACACAGACTTGGGTTACTGCTTTGACAGAATTCATGTTCGTGAAGTGTGGATCTGTTTTTCTTGTACCCATCCTGATCTGTTCTCTGAAAGCTGTAATGTCATAAGCAAGTGTGTTTCTACGCATCTAAAAGTCTTTTTTTTTCCAAATCAAGACACCAGTAATACTGGTTTTCTGTGTATGTGTATATATTTCTCTGTATATCTATCTTTATCTCTTGTTGAATTCTGTATTGTGGCCATTGGATGGGAGTCTTGTGACAGTGAGCATTTAAATGTAGAAAAAATATAAAAGAATACTGACTAGATCAGCCATTTGCTCTGAATTCAGTTTTCAGTCAGAGTTCCTTGCCATCTAACTGTGTAGTTCCCTTAATCGTAATCCAGGGCGAGAATTACAACAAAACTTACTGTGCATGCAGCAGTACCAGTGGTAATTAAATTTTAAAAAAATAAGTCACTCTTACTGAATATATTTGTAAGCCACTTCCAGTTGCTTATTCATCCAAAAGAAAGAAAATACCCTAAAACATGAGCACTATTTCAAGGGAATCTTTGGAAGAACTTTGATGTTGCTTTGGCAGTTGAATAATAATTAAATGACTGTGGCATAATAAATGGTTTTCTAAAAAATGCATGTTTTCTCTGATACAATAGATTGTATGTAAATCAGGTAAGTCAGATTTAAGTACTTAAAATGTCAAGACCAATAGCTGTTAAAATGATTACTACATTAATTTAATGCTTATTACATTAATAATTGAAGATTTCCTTTTTAAAAATTGAATTAAGAGATGTGCTTATTAACTGTATGGGGATTTTTTTTTTCTTTCTAGAATGCAAACTCATGTCCAGTGGATCGAATCCTCTTTAAGTACATTAGCATTCGGGCACATTTTGGTGGTAAAATCTTAAAAAAGGTAAGCTTTATACTGTAGCAAACAACAAGGCCAATTGTCACAAAATACCTATTCAAAGTTTTACACTTCTAGCATGTTTATCTGATATTTGGTATCTGGATGAATTATTTCTTTCCTATTTTGAGATTGCCTTTTGAGGAACTTTTTACTATTTTTCTTCCTTAACTACGTTTCCTGCAGTATTGTGTGTGGATTGCAGTGTGGCATCGTTTTTGCTGGCAGAAAAGGGTGGGTTTTGTAACTGTCTCTTTTGCATAACTGACATTTGACTCTAAGCTATTCTGTATTGATAAGCCTATCCACATGGGGAAAATGGCCTGCGTACTGCAAGTGCTGTTATAATACGAATAGGAATAATCTAGGTTATCCATGATCTCTTCCTTATGTCTTGCTACCTGCTATAGTGTGTAGTAGTTGGGTTTGTAAGGGGGGAGAGAGAGACCCAAGGCAGTAGTAGAGCTCTTAAAGGCACAGGCTGAGTGTGCTAGTAGTCTGTCACAAAAGAATATTGAAGAGCTGTCATTGCTCTTCATTAATATCAGAAACATGTTGCTTTTCAGGGGACATTTAGGAGTTTGATGCTGTTTTCATAAACTGATGGTTTATTATTAAGTGTTTGCATTGTAACAGAAGTTGAATTAACTTTTAAACTGTATGTTTGAGGAGGGGAAGACTAAGCTTGCTCTCTTCCTTTGTCTTTTTTTTCGGGTGTCTTTGTTTCTTTGACTACATTTGATCTTACTTGGGAATTTTGGTTTCGCCTGTTCTAAGATGCAGTTTTCTATAGCGGTTGGTGTCTGACAGTAGACAAGTTCAGTAGATACTTTCAGGCATTTGATCATGTCCTAGATGTCTTGAATGAACTACTTGAAGGTTCTGGTATGTAACAGCCATTTTGGTTCCTTCACTTTTAGGGTTTGCTGCAGGTACTGTTAATGTGACAATGGATTTTAAAAAGTGCCATGTTCTGCATAAAATGTGACCCCCTCTTTTATTTAGATTCCTATTGAGAACACGAAAACTCAGGGTAATGATGGAGAGGATGATCCAACTTTCTGTGAGGTGTGTGGCAGAAGTGACCGTGAGGATCGCCTGCTGCTGTGTGATGGCTGTGATGCAGGGTAAGAAATGTAGCACCATAGTATCTGCATGACTGCTGATGGCACTGCAGGGATGGCCAGTGTCTGGTCCACAGGCACTATCGGATTTTGTAGGCTGTGCCTTGCTGCTCTTTTCAGGCTCATTGTGTGGGCAGACTTGTATCCATGTGCTTATAGTGCAGACATCCACAGGGTGTGAGGGATCCTTTTCTGGTCATGTAGCAGCGTATGTGTGGAGAGTTCTACACACATCAGTGCTGCAGACCACCGAAACAGGTGACCACACCTTCAAGTGTTGAAGATGTTTGTGCTCATCCATGCAACATCTGAGTGTACAGAGGGTAGAAAACATATGTTCTTTATGTCTCCTTGAGAGGGTGCATGACTTGAGCCAACTGACTGGGGATCAGTGCTGTGTGGGAGAAGTGCTGAAGATTCACAGTTTCGCGAAATTTTGAGGTGTTTTCTTTATAGCCACAGCTATTAAATGATTCCCTTACTCTTGCTTACTACTTTCTCTGCCTAACATTCTTTTTTCTTTTTTTTCTCTCTGATTAATAAAATAAGTGTTTAAGTAGAGGCGTCAAGATACTTCAACACAACTTTAGGCCTACAGTCTTCTGCTAGAATTTAAAGCTCTTAGACTGTTTAATCAGTCTTGCAGCATTGTCAGTTTGATGTCAAAAGTTACCCACTGAACAAAGAGAGATACTTGCTTGCAATGTAAAATAATATTTCAAAATGAATTCTAGCAATCTAACTAGACATCTGGTAAGTCTAGTTTTGTCTTTGTGTTCTGTAGTGTCCATATACAGTGATTCATCTTCTGGAGAAGAGACAAAATCAGGAACGCTAAATATTAAGCATGTCATCAGAACACTTCAGTTTAAAATACTTGACCAAAACCAGTGTTTCATAGGTCTTGCCTGAAGTCATGTCTTTCAGTTCTTTCTGAACTTTCATAAGCCTTATCTGAACTCCAGGTATTGCTTCAGATTATTCCTTCGTGGTCTGTCAGTAGTTCCTCTGATATTTTTTTTTTTTCCTTAATTTTTTTTTTCCAAGTCTGATACAGGTTTTTATTTTTTTTTATTTTTAAATCGTATTCTCCTAAAATAAGTTCTTTATGAAATGCTTGACTTCTAGAGTTGGCACTTCTGAAAGCACTTCCTGAAGAAAGAACTTGCAGTCTTTACTAGCTCACCATGGCTGAGATTAACTATAGAAAAATGTAAAATAGCTTGCTTCAAATCCTACTTTTATTCCTCTGCATTCTCTGACCTGAGTGGAGTGAGAATTTCATCAGTTAGTTTTGCCAACAATTCTAAAGCCAATGGAGTCATCCTGTCTTTCCATTGCTTTTGGGTAGATGTGGCTTTCCACAATGTTTAAACTGTGTGATATAATACTATTATCCTATGAATTTAAGTTACGATTTAAGTAATCAAATCTTTTTCCATTGAAACCATTTTCAGGTTAAGACTCGTTGGAATGTGACAACCTAACTTTCTGAACTACGCAACAATAGCATTAAGATTGGTATGAATACAAAAGTGCACGTCTAGACACTTGAACAAGCAGTAGAAAAAGGGTTAAATGCATTAATGGTGTGACACATTAATTTGTGACTTCATTCAGGTTGCCAAGTAGCAAGAAGACATTAACACTGATATAGGTATGGGTGTCATGAAGATGACGACCAGAACTACATCCATGACCAAAATTCCTTAATTTCATAGGTCTCATGTTTCTTACTGTTTGTGAGGACTGAGACAAAGTAATGAGGCAGAAGGTCCCCAAAAGCATCCATTTATTCCTTAAAGGTACAAGAAAGAAGTCCAAAACTAGTTCTTCAGTGCCAGTCAGAGCCAGAGTGATGTGTTGAGGACTTGTTGGCCAGTGTCTCTTGCTCTCTGCGTCCTGGCCAGACTGCTTGCGCACACAGAGTCTTTGTGCTTGTGAGTGGGTGGGTACAAGAGTGCAAGTCAATGAACCTGAGTGAATAAGTGTGAGTAAAATAAATTTACTTCCATTTTTTAGTAAAACAAGTATTACCTTACCCTTCTATAGATCTAGCATTAAGTTTTGTTGCGATGATTTGCTGTGTGATGAGGTTCTTTGCGATGATTTGCTGTGTGATGAGGTTCTTTCCCTATCCAGGGGACTGTAGATAGCTGTTGTAATAGGTTCTCCAGTGTTCAAAGTTTTAGGACTGAAATTCTTTGCTTGTCAAGTGGGTCATAACTTGACTTCAGAACTCCTAGAGTTAATTTGAAAACTATGTAGTGAAGTTCTTGCTACAAGTACTTTTGTTATTACTTTGGCCTGAACCTAACAATATTACTTGTCAGAATACTACTTTTGGGAAATGATCTCATTCCTGGTAGCTGGCAGTTGGAGAAAGCTCTCCTTTCCCAGAGAAGGAAAATACTTTGCTACTCTAATTTTAAAGTAGTGATTTATTGCAAACATCATTTTTCAACTTCATCTTCTTAAGTCTCTGAAAGGGTGTAAAATCTCATCTGCTAAGCTGTACTCTTTCACGCAAGCAGGACGTGATACTCCATTTTGTACTGACAATTATTATATTTGAATATAAACATAATACTGGTGGGTTTGACAGTTTAGCTGCAAATTGACTTTATTACAACATGGCTGGGAACAGGTTTGAAATGCACAATCTGAAGTTGGGGTGATGGGTGAAAGGTAGATTAACAGCTGTGGTCTCTCTGTGGGTTTTTTTGTATTGCTATAAAACGGAATTGGAGTGTCAGATGGATGTTCCTTCCCTTTCCTTATTCTTATGTCCAGGCATTGAGATGTGTTATCAGGTAGTGAATTTTGGCATGGGAAGGTGAAACAGAGAGCTTCACTCTCTTTCCTTTACTTATTTCAGAGTTAAACACTGTACTACATCAGGAATAACAGTAGAGTTTCCCCTTCTAGGAGAAGAATAAAGTTGGTCATAGAAATGTTGCTAATTTGAAGCTGAAGCTCTTACTTGAAGGCTGTGGTCTCCCTGTGTTCCTCACCTAGGGAACTTGGTCTAAGCACTTGGTTTTCATGGGAAGCATCTAATTTACTTGGAAAATCTGTTTTAATTCTTTTTAGCAGTGTAGCTTGAACTTGTTGCTTCAGAAATTCTGTGCTACTCACACATGTTGCTTTGGCTGGGTTTTAATTGCTGAAAATGGAATTGAACGAATTACAGAAGCCAAGTTGGGTAATGTTGAAAGGCTTTCCTGGGTAGCTTCTCTGTAAGTGGTTGGTGAGACTGTTTAGCTGCTCAGCCCGTTGAGTAGAGAACATTTCAAAAGGCCTACCTAAGGAAGCATCATGCTCTCTTTTTTCCCTTTGAGATTTCATAAGGACGAACACGGTTCTCAGTCGGATGGTGTTTGGAGGTCAGTGTGGTTAGTCTGCAGTCCTGCAAGCAACTGTATGAAGCCAGTGACTGACCAGTGCTCTGCAACCTAGCACAAGCTAGTGCAGTTACACAGAAATCCTTATCACCAGTTGTCTTAATGATGCCAGGTATATGTAGGATGCAATGCTTTTATTTAACATAACAAGGCATTGTAGTTGACCTGTGTCTAGTCTTGCAAAATAAAATGTTCATACATACCAGTAACATTAATACTATGTTGGTTTGCAGGAAACTGATGTTGTTTCCTGATTGCTGGGGAGACATCCCCAGCATCTCAATACTTCTCTCCCTTCTCTTTGCCACCATCAGTTGTGGCTCTGCATATTTCTTGGAGCTTGGGTTCAAATGGCAAGTGATACACCACAGAGTGAGGGGAAAAACGCTCACTTTTCTGAGCTTTTTGAGCCTGAAGTGATCAAAATGCCATCTAGAATTGAAGACCCGTATATAACTATCAGGTAGCATTGTTTCTCTGGACATTGGTAGAAGCAGATGCGTAGACCGTAGTTTCAAGCTTAAGAAAATGTGTCCACCTTATGTAGCATGCAGATAGAGGTAAAATGCTGTCTTCCCTTGGTAAAGAGCACATTGTTTAATTTTTATTTTACTTTTTTCTTGTCTTTTCCCAAGGTATCACATGGAATGCCTTAATCCACCTCTGAGTGAAGTCCCTGTAGATGAATGGTTCTGTCCAGCCTGTGCTCCCATGGGTGTCAGTGCCGCTGCAGGTAAGGGTTTTGTGGTATCCAGTCAAAGTAGATACTTTTCTTCTGACTTAGATGATGCGAAGCATGTGCTGTTTTCAAGAGATGTTTAACCTCTGGTTTTATCTGTTTTAAATAATTGCTTTGATAGGCGTTCTCTCCTGAACCTGAAGAGTTGACTTGAACTCTTGACTGATAAGAGAATCTTGTTTATTAAGATTTTCATCTGCAGTTACAACTGGTGGAGCTGCTGCTTATAAGTATTCTTTAACCTTCCTGAGGCAAGCCCAGCACGGTAGTGCAACTGTATTGTATTACATTGGAAAGAATTTATTAGTAACCTGACCTTGGATTGCCAAGGTAGCAGCAATTTCTGTTACCTAGAAAATCATCTTTCTGTGTAACAGTGTGAAGCAGTGGTGTCTGCGGTCGTTTCCTTTTGAGAGGATAATGTCTGCCTTTGGAGGTGGTTGGTATAAGAAAGGGAATACTGTTTCTTGGCTGGTTTGGTTTTTTTGTCCAAAATTCTTGAAATGCTTTCACCTGTAGAAAGACAAGTGACCTGGGTACCTTTTATTTAAAGGTACAGATCATGTCAGCGAAGAAGAGGTTGCTTCCCTTGTGGCTGATGTTATTCCTACCACCAGTAGGCTACGCTCTCATGTCCGAACCCGAGCTATAGCCAGAACTCGGCAGAGCGAACGAGTTAGAGCAACAGTGAACAGAAACCGGATAACAACAGCACAACAAATTCAGGTATTTAGGAGTATTTGCTATTGAGCCTCTGGCAGAACCTTGTGGAAGAGTTGAAATAAGTTTCCCACTTAAGTAGCTCAGCTGTCTGTGTTGACTGTCCGTAGCACAATGGTTAGTAGTTGTGGAGCTCTTTTAAATTGAGATGTAGGATGTGTGCAAATTGAGTGCAGCACATGACCAAGACGCTCTATTTTGAAATCTGCAGTAGCTTCCTCTCTTAATCTGCTTTTTTATCACCTCAGCTGTGAGCAAAATTGTGTCTTTATTCCCAGTTAATGCACAGTTTGTGCACCACTGCTGGTTTTTTAGCATGCTTTTTTGCTGAGACAGAGCATGTTTGTTTGACATTTGTGTATTTGCTTGTTTGTCCTCCTACTCCCTTTCCTGTAACAGTAGAACCTGTTAGCCACCTTCAGCCAAATTGAAGAGAAGAGTTTAGTATTTTTAAGGATTCTGTGTTTATGAAAATCAGCCTCTTATTGAAGAAAAAAAATCCAGGTGCTAGTGTCCTCAGTGATGTGGCAGTGTGAGTTCAACCACATTAACAGATACCAGGGAATCTATGCAAGAAAGTATCCCAAATACCCAAGGTCCCTCAAGTCCTTCACTCATTGAACTGTTTACTGAAGATGACTGCAGCTGAGATGTTTCTGGATGTTTCTGGCTGGGGAAAATAATGATCCTTTAGGTAACAATTAGTATGCTGCAAACTGAGAACTTTCAAACTTGGGGATCTCCTGCCTGCTTTGCCCTCTGGCTTTAGCCAAAGCACTCTACCTGTCACTTGCATAAATATAAAAAGCCTTAAATTGCACAGGAGCATATGGTGACTTAGTGTGGAAGCAGAGCCTGTAAATAACATCCATGAGACTAGTGATATGTTAGTTCGTTCTTCATTAACTCTGCTTTTGAATTTGGTAGAAATATGTGAAATTCTACAACTTTTCAAAGGAAGAGTAGGATCTAACTTGACATAAGGAAAATTGGTTTTCCCCTGAGAATCGTCAACCATGGGAATAGGTTGCTTGGACAGTTTCTGAAATCTCTATCTTTGGGGGCATTCAGTACCTGCCTGAAGAAAGGCCTGACCAACCTGGTTTGAATTCAGTGTTGACCAGTGAACGGTAAAGTCAGACCCTTCTGAGGGACACACCAAGATCCTGTCCAACCTGAATTACTCCATGATTCTATGAAAATAAAGTTGGTTTCATCTGACAATAACATGCCATTTTGGTTTCAATTGTATTAAGTCAGTTTTTTTCCAAAGATAGGAAAATGTAGAAAAGGGGGAGAAGGGAAGAGTGGATAAAACTAAGGATTTCTTCAAGTTGGTCAGTTGGCTGTGGATTTCAGGTTGGGTCTGCTATATAAAGGCTCTCTGTGGAGTGTGAAATGCAGACTGGGAACAGACTGAGCTGGAGGTAGGAGGTCTGGCAGATTAAGCTTTCCCTTGTAATCCAGTTTTGAAGGTCAGGTGAGAAAGAAAGGAAATGCACTTGAGATTGTGAAGTGCCTCAACTTCATGAGCTACACTCTATTCTGTAACTTCAGGCAGAAGAAATAAAGGTAAAGACAGACTTAAGGGAAGCAAAACAAAATGCCAGAATTTGGCGGGGGGGAGGTGGAGGTTTTCCATTATCTTACCTTCCTGCTGGTTGGGGAAAACAGTCTACTGTTAATTAACTCCCCAGAGTTTACCTGTTAAATTTCTCATCAAAATCATTGTGAGAGGAGAGAAATTTGTAGCAAATCCCAAATGATCTGAATTACAGCAGTAAGTACAGTTTGAAATAGGTGCCATGAAAAAGATCTAGCTCGCCTTAAGTTTTTATCATGTTTTTTTCCCTTGATTTAAGGACTTCCCGGAGTGCTTTAGCAGTCCTTTAAATTCATAATGTCCTCCATGGTGGAAGTCGTCCTACTTGGCTGCCAACCTTCCTGTCTCCCAACCCAGGCCTTTTAATTTCAACTTTAGAAGAATTAATAAAATAGAAAAACTTGATGAATGATTTGATGCATTGTTAAGCAATTACATCTGAGTTGTCAGGGCTATACCTTGACAAAAATAACTGTAGAAGAGTGGTGTTTGAGGTGAAAGGCTGTGCAAGGTAACTGCTAGTGTTTTTCTTTCTTTCCCTTACTGTTCTTTTAGAAATAGTGTGTAGCTGTCTCCTGCAAATGAGAGAGGGAGATTATCACTGCGGAGTAGTGTAAGCCTGGGAGTCCAGTACTTCCCATTCAAGAAGCCATTCCTAGCTCTACTTTTCAGTCTGCGGAGATTATTAGAAACTATACCTAGAAAGGAACTATTACTTACTCCCTTTGTCTCTGAATAAAAGTGCCTCTTATTCTAGCTCATACCTTGAGTTGACTGAAGCTTAATTCCACTGGTTAAGGAACGTGTAAGCTGTTGTCCTCAAAGCATGGAGAGATGCTGATTTCAGATCCTTGGAAAGCTTTAGTATTCCAGGACGCTGTTTGCTTTGTAATTCATCTGTTGTTCTGTAGGTGCCTAAACTAATGGTGATTAATTAGACAGACTCTTTTAGGTCCCTCTAGAAAAATAAATCGCAGAATCACAGAATGGTAGGAGTTGGAAGGGACCTTTGGAGAGCATCTAGTCCAAACCCACTGCCAAAGCAATTTCGCCTAAAGCAGATTGGACAGGAACACATCCAGGTGGGTTTTGAATATCTCCAGAGAAGGAGAGTATGTTTAGGCTTTCCTTACTCCATCCTGTTCTCTTCCAAATCAGAGAACCTTATGTGGTATTTATTGGCACTCATGATACTTAAAACAATGGCGTTCTAATAAAAATAGCTCAGTAAAATAGTTAGTGACACTAACAGAGAAGTCTGGTGAAATTACATTGCATTGTAGTTGCTTGAAGAAAGGAGAGAAGGTAGGGAAGATGCCCCTGCCCATGGCAGTGAGGTTGGACTACATGACCTTTAAAGGTCCCTTCCAACCCAAACCATTCTATGATTCCATGATATTTTAGGAATATGGTGGGTGTGAGCATGGCCAACTTAACACAGCTATTGAGAGAAACCTGCTCTTAGTATCTTTCCAGCCGCAAGAAGAAACAAGCCTGTGCTATGTTTGCCCAGCAAGGAGGCTTTGAATTCACATTCTGAGGCTGGTGGTTCAGAATCCATACACTTCAAACATGTTTGTTTCAATGTGGTTGACCCTTGAGTATGGAGAGGAGGAGGAATTTGAACCTTGTAGGAGCAGCCCCTGCTTATTGCAATGAAGTCATGCTTTGGACGGAGACTCACACGTGCCGTTTCAGTGAGTTCCCTTAGGTGTGTGTTTGAAATGCTGCCTCTGGACATGTTTCACAGCATTAGGTAAATCTACCCTAAAGAATGAGGAATTTAAGACAGGGGACCTGTTCTGTGTTGGCTTTTCAGTCTTAGCTCGTCTCACTGTGCTGTGTGATGAGCCAGAGGTCAGTTAGGTGGATTTGGGAAAGTTCTTAAGTGAATTTTTTCATTAAGGAAATGTCAGTCTTGGGGATTGTTCTTATTTAAAGAGTCAGAGTTAGGCTAGCCATGACCAAGGGAGGCTGAAGAGCAAGGTCATGTTCTCCTTAAATATGACAGTCAATAGGTGAGAAAGGTGACCTAATGCCTTAACTGACAGCTTGGTGGCACGAGTGCTTCTCATTCAAATCTGAAATCCATTTTTCATCAAATGCTTTTATAACTAACTTGTTGCTGACCTTTAGATACCTGTATAGTGTAACATCTAATCCCCCATGCAGCACGTGCCGAGGTACCTCATGTCCTCTCTTCTGGATGAAACAATTGAGGCAGTTGTAGCAGGCCTAAACACAGCCATCTACCAGCGTCCTCTTACACCACAGGCTCCTAGGCAGAAAAGAAAAACAGGTAAGGGCATTGGACACCTTCTGTGGTTCCCATCTGCAAGAATAAAAACATTGGGAAGATAAGCCTGAATCATACAAAATACTCTAGATCAGCTGTATGCTGCCATATCTGTGCAGCTACAAAAGTATACCACATGCATTTTCTTCTTTCCCCATACCACCTCTGCCCAGAAATGTCTTGAAGGTTGCTTTTAAATAAATCCTAATGATTTCACTTTTTCTGCTCTGCCGTTTTACACGGTTGCAGCACACTGTAGGTCTCTTTGAGCTGCTTTGTGTGCCATGGGGGAGTGAAAAAGGGAGTACGGGGTGCAGTGCCGGCAGTTAGCCAGATACTTGGTTGTCTTTTGTCCCATCAGGTAGGAGGAAGAAAGTAGGAGGCAAAAAAAGAACTCAGATAAAATCTGCTGGGAAGAAGACTTCAGGGACACAGCTGAAGAGACGCAAGCATCTGATAAAGAAGAGAAGGGGGAAAAAGATGAGAGTAAGATCACGTGTGAGTTTCTGCCAGTGTCAGAATCTGCTATTTTTCAGCCACCTGTAAAAGCACTATGTGGGATTCGATGGAAAAAATACTGTCTTATAATGATAGCAGATAACTTTTTTCTGGTAGGAGTATATGCAAGATGTCTCCAGTGTACTCCAGAAAGATGCTGTACGTTGAAATGAATTGCAACTTCCAAGCAGGCCTGCTGGCTTTGCTGACAAATCCTGTTACACTGTAAAGTATGTCCTGCAGGCTTTGTGTTATGCCTTGCCATTCAGCTGTAGTGTTTACTTGATACTGATGCAAGCTGAGTTAAAATTACCACCACCTGTTCTTTTCAATAGGCTATGGATGTTTGTGTCTGTTGTTGCAAACCCAGTTAATCAGCCACAAGGGCTCTCAAAATCCCTTTGAACTGTGAATAGTGTTCTCATGTGAACTATAATGAATACTCTGCACCAGCTTGACTTTTGTCCTCAGCTACCTTAACTAGAGTTTACATCCTACAGCCAGAACGGTCCCTCTGGCCTTTAATAAGGAATTGACAATTTTGAATGACATTATTAAAGATGTTTAGAAACTTATCTGGTCACTTAAATCTGATATGTGCAGTCTCTGTATGAAGTGACATATAGGCCATAGTTAGAAGTTTAATAAATGCTTTAAAACAAATACAGACAATAAATGCACACCACTTCTGCTGCCGATGGTAGTAACCTAATGACAGTACTTAGCCTCAGTGAAGAATTTTGGGCTTTATACCCAGGGTACATACCTGCCCTACCATACAAATAACCTAATCTCTTTATCTGTGCAGGTTAAAAATGAGGTTACTACTCGCTCGCGTATTGCAAGAACTCTTGGTCTTAGTAAACCCGTGCGTGGGGCCTCGCTTCCTTCCATGTACAAACCAACAGAGCCCTCACTTAGTTTGATGAGAGCAGATATCGGTGCAGCTTCTCTGTCTGTGTTTGGAGATCCATATGAGTTGGATCCTTATGAAAGGTAAGATATCTCTGGATTATGATCAGGAATTCGATAATTTCACATGTGTTGGGTTATTTGTACATGTGACTTTTTGCTGAATGTAGATCTTGTGTCTGAAGACAGCTTTGGATACACAGCTCATAATAACACATTGGCCCGTTCTTTCTTTCCTTCTTGGCCAACTTGCTGAGCTCTTAAAGAGTCAGGCTTCTTTAAAGAGGTTTGCTGAAATAACAAGCCTTGTGAAACCTTTAAGATCTATGGGGTTATTCAAAGGCTAGAATCTGAAGGAGTCAGATCCTAATCAATCATTTTTCTATTTATTTATTTTAAGTGAAGATAGCGTATTTGGTGTACAATAAACAATGACTTCACATAGAATTAAATGGACCTGTGGAATCTTCCATGTTTCTCTTTTTCCTGTCTTCACTCTTCCAGGCACTTTAAATTCAGGAGGAATCTTACTATGCCATAATTTGTGTCACTCTTAAGCTTTGGATTTTGGGAAGGGGACATCTGAAATTATTGTTGGTGAAATTTAATTTTCCACTGAATAAGTCTTTTTGATCCTTTCATAAAAGGAAATTACCCACTTAATGTTTTAAAAATAAAAATCTACCTTTGAATCTCTGCTGGCTGAGTTACGCTGTTCCATTTATGTAGCCACAGAAAATAAGTATATTGCATAAATCTTTTTTTAGTGTATCATAATAAAACAAACAATGCTCTCTAACCATATCTGTCCTAGTAGTATTATCTGCTTCATCTATTTGACATGAAAAACATTCAGACAATTTCAGGGTTTGTGTGTGTTTTACTCACAGTAACGAAGAGGTTCCAGCAAATCCAGATTCACCAGTGAGTGCCAAAAGGAGAGTTCTCTCCCAGTCAGCGCTGAGGTCTCACCGTCCTGTAGCTAGACCTATTTCTGTGGGACTTCCCAGGTAAAAATCCATCAAGTTACTTATTTTACTTTATTTTTCTTAATTATCTAATGGCCCTAACAAAAGAGCAAACTGGGTGATCATCCTGGCTTAACTCTTTTCTTACCCTTAGTATTTTGAATGTGTGCATGTGTGCATGCATGCCTGCACATGTGTGTATAAGTAACCACAGCGTTTTATGCAAGAATTCTTTTTTGATGTTGAAGGACACACACTTATTCTTTCATAATAGCTCTAACTTGCACTGAAATTTCAGATTGGTATTTCCACCCTAATCTGACTTTTCTTGTTTTGGGATTGTTTAGTAATGCCCATTAATATGTTTTAAATCCCAGTCTCATTAACCTTTAAAAAAACACTTGCTTATTTGAGAGGGCTGGGGAATCTAATTGCACATCCAGAGGAGGAGATGAGGGATGTACCCTCCTCACCCAATTCCTCTGCCATTTGTTGGAGCTCATGAAACTGAGAGAAAACTCTTTGTTTGATCCTGCAATTTAACAGTTGCTTTGCTGTCTGACAGATGTCTCTGTGTGTGCAAATTGTGTGCCCCTGTGCCCACCAGGGCCAGGGAGCATTGCTGGGTGCCTCCCACTGGCAACCACAGAGGGTTTTCAGAACTGGGGTGTAGAGTGCAGGGGGGGTAGGACAAAGGGAGCAGGAGCATGATGAGAAGAAAAGGGATGGGGAAAATGACTGAGGCAGGTACCAACCAAGTCACAGAAAACTGCAAGGCTGAGGGAGCTGAAGACTAGGGGAATTGAGGGAGCTCAGCTTAATGATTAAAGCTGTGGGAGGTTTACATGGATGTTGTCTAATGCATCTGGCATGGCAAAGGTTGGTTTCTCATGATTAAGATAGTATATTTCTATGATAACTTGGAATTCTGTACCTTTCCCATCTCAATCCTGAAGGAAGCCTTTCGGGAAGCTTTCCATGTCCTCCAAGTTATTTGAGTAGCACGTGGTTTAGAAGGTAGAACTGTTTAGCTGAAATTCAGTATTTCTAAAGGCTTGATTTTCCTAGACTACAGTGAGTTTCCTGGTCTGGCCTGGGCGACCAGTTCTTTTAGCCTCCCCATTTTGTCTTTCTATTTTATGTTATTACAGGTTCTTGGTGTATATTATGTTTGGAAAGTTTGCTTTGTTGTCATACAGAAACGAAATGTAGCTCCCTCAAAGAGCTGGGTCTGTTGGTCCCTTTTGAAGTAGCGGTGGTTTTTTTAAACCCAAACAGAACAAGCCCTGAAATCCCACCAGCACAAAAGCAAAGAAAGAAGACCAAAAGAACCTTTTCAGTCCATAGTTTGAGAACAAAGAACTTAGAGTTAAACCATTTTAGTAAGACTGAGTGTTTGTGTTGTCCCGTGTGTGGGAGCATAGCTGTTGTTTTTTGGTGTAATTCCTCCTATGCCATGCTCTTAGCTGCCCTACCAGTAGGCACGTATGTGTATTCTGACTGGTGCTAAACACTGGTTCAAGCTGCATCAGTTTTTTTAGATAGCACTGTAGGCCTGAGGAATACATTTGTGATTATGATTTGGTGGAGGGAAGAGAGGCATCTGGGATGGAAATATCTCTGAAGTGCTGAGCAATGTGCTGAGCACTTCAAAAATGCATCTTAAATGCACTGGAAAGTCAATCTTGATACACAACACAGTGAACACCACTCTTAAATAAGATTAAAAACATTTACTTACCAAAGGTTTCTGGTATGATTACATGCTTTCCTATCCTGTGATGTTCCTGTAGGAAGTCAGTAAAAGCTTCACCTTCTGTTTGTCAGAGGGAGATGGGGGCTGAATGACTCTAGTGAAGCCAAAACTACAAGTGAACTTCCCTGGCTGACCTCTGTTTATGCCCTTGATTTTGGTTTCTTTTTAATGTAATGTGTGTGTATAGAACAAGTGCTGTAAGAGTAAAGGAAATATAACCCCTCTGAAACATGCAGAAGCAGTGTACCTGCCTTGAGTCCTGATCAAGAAGCAGAAGCTGCCCCTGTGCCTGATCTATTGGGAAGTATCCTGTCTGGACAGAGCCTTCTCATGATGAGTAGTTCGGATGTGGTCATCAACAGAGATGGTTCACTGACAGCGAAGAAGGCAGGTAAGGGTTTGGCACTTCGTAGTGCAATTGGCCTCTTTGTTTCATCCATGTCTGCCCTGGTCCTACAGGCTGCGTAGCTTCAAACATAGGGATACTTTTACTGAGCATTTGAATATGTAGGGTAGATTCAGTAGTTGTCAGCAGTAATCCGTCTAATAAGATTCTTACGTATGCTCTGAAATTGTGTTGCTTGTCTCCGTTTTAACTGCAGAGCTGAGATGTTACTGGAGGATTTTGGTTTTAATAGGTAGTTTTCTTCTTTCAGAAGTACTGCACTGTAATTTCACAGTTTGTTATTAAAAAATGGAGGACTGGATAGAGCAGAGATATCTTAGTACCCAATTCTTCTCGCATTTGTCATGCATTGCTGCCATGCTTGTGAACTGTACTTCAGTTTGAAGAGCAGTGATGAGGACCTTGGCAAGAAGTTTCTTTTCAAAAGCAGAGCTCTAGAATACATGCTAGCATCTTCAGCTGTGTCTTCCTTTGGCATGATATTATTTGGAAAGAATCTCTTCAAATTGAAACTTAAAGCTTTATTCTTAAAATAAGTACGTATAACATCCTCTGTTACAGTAATTTTTATCAGTCAGTGACTACAGGATAATAAACACAAATCCGGTGGTATCTACAGAACAGAATAATTTATTTCCTAAGCATTAGTGTTTACCTCAAAGATGCAGTTGTCTGGCATTAAACCTTGAGCATGTGACCAAAAGAACTATTGGACTGGCTTACTACTGTGTGGTATGTCTGCAAACCAAAGTGGAAGTTAAAATAATTAGCTCAGTACTTCTTTTAATGTTGGGGGAAAATGTCCAGATACATACTGAAAAGCTTAATTGTTTGCTTGTATGCCATAGCTCCACTTCATAGAAAATCAGCGAATGACTTGAGAGTGGATGATGGTTCAGGACTTAACACCCAACCGAGTACAGTGCACTCAGGGACCACAGCAAGCAGCTCTATTGCTGGACCTTCAGTTTCTTCTGGGCTGAGTACTCACACCAGACCCTCCTCAAGCTTGTTTTCATCCCCTTCACCCTCACTGAGCAGCATTGAGCCTGCAGCAAACCCTGCACAGACTACATCAGAAAAGGCAACTGTAAAATCAGAATATTCAATGACACCCAGGTCTGTTCAGACTCAGAATATAGCTACTTTGAGCAGGCGTGGCTCCAAGTTAGATGAAATGCCCAGATTTAATGGAAGCTCTAAAAACTTTGCACCCAGTGACTCATCTTCAAAGCCTCTGAGCTGTAAATTGAATTCTGCCTCAAAAGCTGTAACTCTGAGGCAGCCATTAAAACCACCTCCCAAGAGAATTGACATCTTTGAGCTTCCCAGGATACCAAAGATTAAAAAGGAAACCAGCAGCAAGCAAGTGGAGCCAAAACCCACAGGAACCCAAAGCTGTGACATCCCCAGCTCCTGTATAACCCAGCTGACTGGCAAAGAGAGCACTAATCAGCCAGGAAGGGTTGGCAAGGTGGAAAGTGAGAAGTCAAATGCCAAGGTATCTCAGCAACAAACGCGTACAAGTGGGATGTCTTTTTCTACCAATACAGGCATGTATAGTAGTTCATCACTAGTGGGCCCTTCAAGGAGCAAAGGCCCAAGCTCTTTCGAGAGTTTTAAAATCAATATTCCTGGAAACACAGGGCATCCCAGCAGACTATCTAACCCAGGATTTTGTAACACCTTCCGCCCTGTGGACGACAAAGCGCAACAGAAAGAGAGTCCTTCACCTCTTTTTTCAGTTAAGAAAAAGCAGGTTAAAAGTGAAATATATGATCCCTTTGAGCCAACAGGATCGGACTCAAGTTCAGCAAGCAGCAGTCCTGAAAGGCTTGGCTCAGGGATCCCGCTAACTAATATTACCCGGACTATTTCCATTGAAAATCCAAAAGTTCAAACATTTCAAACTGTCCGTCGTTTTACCCCTTACCTGGTAGAAAATATATTTGGATCTGGGGCTGACTCTGACGTACCATCTAGTAACACAGAGTCTCATGATGACATGATGGTAGAAAGCAGGATTGTAGAACAGATCTCTGATACAGAGGAACAAGACAACATGGATGATGAAGACTTTCTAAGCAGTCCTTGCACTTCATCTGCTGTTAAGCAGGGTTCTAATGCAGAATGTTTAAAGGAGGAAAGCAGAGAGGGCCCTAATGTGTTCTTTAGTGCTGAAGAATTGATTAGACCTAATATTAATGTGAAAGTAGAACCAGATAGTCCCTCAAAGAATGAAGGGCAGCAGAAAGTCCAAAAGGTAGAACAGACAGAGCGACGATCACGTTCCAGATCCTGTTCGAACTCCAGCTCCCGAAGTAAGAAGAAGATGAAAAGGAAAAAGGCACTTGTCAAAGAGCGTAAGAGATCCCGATCAGGGTCTAGGGATAGAGCACGCTCGAGGGATCGAAGCTCCAGATCTACCTCGTGGTCAGGTGGAGAAGAGCATAGCAAAACACACACATTGAAACCCAGGAGCAGGAGGTCTTCTACTGACCGTTCCAGCAGTCACGAACGATCTAAAAAAAAGAAAATGAAGGATAAAACCAAGGATAAAAAGGCCAAAACTTCTTGGTCTAGGGAGAGAAGGAAATCTAGGTCACGTTCAGGTAGTCCTGGAAGTACTTCTGAGTTTTATGAAAATAGGAAAAAGAAAAGACGGTCTCGATCAAGATCAAGACGGAGGGAACATTCCCGGTCGAATAGCATTGAGAGGACTAAAAAGCGGAAACACAGGAGAGACAAAAGCTATGAGAGGTATGATAAAGATAGTAGCTTGAGGTCAAGAGACAGAAAGAGATCGAGATCCAGGTCTCGGGAGAGGAGAAAGTGGAGGTCTCGGTCTCGGTCTGCATCTCGATCTCGGGAGCACAAAAGCACCAAATCAAAGGAAAAAAGAACACGATCGAGATCACGTTCCAAAGAAAGAAAACACAGAGCAAAAGAGACCTCGATTCCTCCTCCACCAGAAAAGGATCAAAAGCCTCCAGTTGAAAATGTGTCCAGGTGTCTGGAGCAACCACATTCCTTCAAACAAGAGCCAAAGGAGGAGCTAGTGCTAGAAGAGCTTTCCATAACCATCCAACCAAACATCAAACTTGAGGAAGTACAGGCCGAGGCCCCGGTTCAACTGAGAGAGGCTCAAGAAACTATAAAGGTAGAGCCCATCTGTGAGGAAGTGACCAGTGAAACTGCATTCCCTTTGCCAGAGATCACAAACATTTGTGTTCCCATAGGCCATGTGGATTCTTTTGCTGAAACAGAATTGATGAGTAGTGATCCAGCAGTGCTTGGTAGCTGTAGCAATACAAACCTTGAGATTACAGTTAAAATAGAAAATGCTGCATTATGTCCATCTCTGATGGAACCACCCCCAAAGAAGGAAGTTATCGTGCACACTCCAGCTGAGGCTGCACCAATTCAAAGCTCGTCCAAAAGCAAAACAACAGATTGTGTGATGGAGGTTAAAGATGAGTGCCTTGTGTCAAATGAGAAAACTGGTAATTGCAGTAAGCCTGAACTGGAGGTGGTACCTCAGGGTCCTGTGTTGAAATCAAAAGCACCAGTGAAAAGAGTTACCTGGAATCTTCAAGAGGAAGAAAGTGGCACACTGTTGGCTGGAAAAGCTCCAAGTAAGTCTCTCTTTTGGAAAACAAACAGCAGTTGAAGGAGGATGTATAAGGCTTAGGGTTTCGGTGCCTGGCAAAAACTGGTTGTGGTGTAACAGCTCTGTCATGTGAGCTGGGGTGATCCTGTGGTTTCCAATCCTGAGAGCTGGTATTTTGCACTTGTTGAAATCCTGAGGTGAGTTGTGTTAATGCATCAGAGAGGACATACTGTCAGCACGTCTCAGCTAGCCAGTGACAGCTTGGTCGGCTGTGAAGCGTGTATTGCAACCTGATCTCTGAACTGGCAGCCCACATTCCACCCTTTCTGCAGTTAACTAGAATGTTTGGTTTGCCTTCAGAATTTATAAATATTTCTCAGAACTAAGGAGCGTGATAAATCTCTGTAGCTTGCTTCTGTGAGCTTTGGTAAGCCAAAACTGCTAGAAACAGTTTGTCTCGGGACCCAATGCTATGTGTGTTGACAGAGTTGCTTATGTGGTTCTCATTGGTTACTGTCATGGAAACCCAGTAAAAAGCTGAAGGGGATGACAATCCTCATTAAGAAGCTTAAGGCTGCTGGTCAAAATCCTTTTATAGCTAGCTTTGTTAGATCCTTTTTATTTTAATTTTATTTTAATTTTTTAAAATACAATTGGCTTTGAATCTTTGACCCATTAGGTTTATTTTGTTTTTAAATGTTTTCTTTTCCTTCTCTTGGGGAACCTAGGGATGCCGTTTTACAAACTTCAGCGAGCAAAAGAAGGGGCCTGGAAAGCAGAGGACTTGAACCAAACGTTAAATCAGGTGCAGTTAAATGAGCCTCCTCCAACCAATTATATGATTCCTGAGCCTATGTTTCCTGATCTAGATTCCTCTCAGGTTGGTTCCTGTTCCTGTCATGGAAGGCATCCCACCTCATCTGTGCCCTTGTTGTGCAACACCCTCCTCTCATGGCAGAGTTCGCCTTCCTCTGCGTGTGGTACATTTCATATAGCCCATACACTTCAGCAGTCCTCTAATCATTTAATCTCTCAGGTGGTCCTTACAGTTGAAGAAGCACATTTTCTTTCAATTCTGCTCTGTATGTGCAGCTTCTGTTTTCAGCAGTAACTTGTGGAAAGATGGTGCTGTTTGAGCAGCTGTGAGCTTCTCCCTGATTGTAATCAGGCTGTAAAAATTGGTCCTTGCTGTCAGTCTGTGCAGCCCACCAGTTAAAAAGTGAGTGGGGCTGGTGCTAACTCCATGTGCACAGAGACCTAGTTCAGGGCTAGGATGTTAGCCATTTAAGCTAGTAATTACTTGCCTGTTTGAGTGGATAAAAGGTGCTCTGAAAATCCTGATCTGATGCTCTCTTCTAAGTACAAGCATTTACAAAATATCTGTTTCACAGGTGTACTGTCAAAATATACCTTTGACGCCACCTCTGCCCTCAAGCCTTCCCCCCTACGCCCCTGTCAGCCAGCCCACGGTTCAGTTTATCATGCAGGGTAGTCTTCCAGCGCTTGGCTGCATGGCAGGACAGGGTCTGACTCCGGAGCCGGGCAGCGTGGCTACTGCATCTGAACCAGGAATCCAGGCTGCTTCTGTTGGAAACGCAGAAGAAAAGATCAAAGCACCCAAACCTCCAGTGGATAAAACGAAAAACGAGGAAGTGAGTGAATGCTATCAAGTAGCAAATGCATAACATTAATGAACTGTTTATTTGAACTTTTAAAGTTTGGGGGGGGGTTAACTCTCTACTGTGTTTTCCCAGCCCTTGTTGTCACTGTTGATTTTGATGACTGACTATGCTAACCCAGGAGTGGTAGACAATCCTTTCTTTGATTGGGATTTACTCCATTTGATGATTCCGCTTTCTACAGCTTCATTGCAATAAGACAGAGAGGGATTAAAACATCTAAAATACTTTCTTAAAGTTCTGAAACTTTCTTGCATGAATGTTTGAAAGGGACTTTCCAGAAGCCAGAATCTCCTAATTTCTCTAAATACCTGGTCTTCTCCTTTCCCCTCCAGCTTTGAAATTAATGTCAGTTCTCGTCCTGTAGAGAGGTAGGACTGTATCTTGCTGCTTATCAGCGCTGAAAATGCAGAGATAGTGAAATATTTTGGAGATTTTGCAGCACTAGTCCCATGCTGCTGAGTTTTGGGTTTGCTGTACACACCACCTGCTGTAAGCATAGTGGATGTTAACATAAGAACGAAAACTTCTTAGCCAATTATTTTACTTTCTAACACAAAACAGTAAGAGACTTTTTCCACCAAACCTCCATTTATGAGCAGCAGTTTTTATTTAAAACTTATTTAAAACTTGTTTTGATAGGATATGTTCTGATGTCATCTGTAATCCTGTAATTGCACAGGCAACTGTGCAATTTTCAGAATGTGTTTAGAGCTACCTGAAGCTTTATATTCGCAGCTATGACTTGCTTTTAGAATCTGATGCCTTTTGATGGGTGTATGTTTACTTCAGAGCTGTTGGAAGGGAAGGAGGGGACCAAAATTAATAAGTGGACATTGTAGTCACTTGCTTAAAACACATTCTCTAAGACGTAGAATAAATGTTACATAAAACAAGGGTTCCTCATAGCGCAAACAGGTATTTGTTTCAAGACTGCAGTTTATAGTAAAGGAAATCACTTTGGGGCTAGCTCTTACTTGGGTCGTTGCAATTGTGAAATGAGCATTTTCGTTGTTAGAGCATTTCTAAAAAAAATAGATTCAGAAGCTATTCCCAAGACAGCACAAGGTAGTGAACTTCTCTTTGCCGTGCAGTACATGAAGAAGCTTCACATGCAGGAAAGGGCTGTGG
Organism: Burhinus oedicnemus; assembly: GCA_008921705.1. Taxonomy (NCBI): domain Eukaryota; kingdom Metazoa; phylum Chordata; class Aves; order Charadriiformes; family Burhinidae; genus Burhinus; species Burhinus oedicnemus. Next base: position 54,310 of record VFFE01006355.1, on the reverse strand, counting down.
AAGAAGTGAAACTTGCTATTAAACCTTTTTACCAGAAGAGGGAGATTACAAAGGAGGAGTACAAGAACATTCTTCGGAAAGCAGTGCAAAAGGTAAGGCGACAGTGTGTTTCACCAGGAAGAGGAGGAGCTGTGCAGATGTTAAATAAGTGGCAGTACTTTGGATTGCACTTCCCAGCTTCAGCAATTACATTGCTGTAACTGCGTAGCAGATCTTTGGACTCTGACTCATACTCCGCAGTCTTGCAGTGAAGCAATAGTTGCTTTATGCAGGACTGAGTGGTGCCATTGAGAGCTGTCAGACTGTTCCTTTTAGAAGATTGTGTTTTCAGTGGTCCAGAACATTGCTAAGATTAAGCTGCCTGAGCTGAAATGTTACATGGTACGTGCCTTGCGTGAGAATGGTCAAATCTCTCATTAAGAACTTCGGCCAGAATTGTCAAGCTGTTTCTGATAAAGTGAGAAAATACCTTGTGTGTTAATTCCTTGAGCATCTGTGGTGTCCCTGAACTTTGGAAGAGGGCCTTGCAAATTGGCTGATGCTGACTTTTGTCTCAAATCTTAGTGCTGACCAGATCGTGGCTAAAAAAGACCTGATCAGCAGGTAAATGTTGTCTTGTGAGAGCAAGTAATGCTCTTCTGCTCAAGGCAGTTAAATGATACCCTGGAGAACTGTATTCTTTCCCTGATCTGCATGCTTGCTATCACTGAGAAATTCCATCATAGATCAAAATTCCTGAGATAATGGCTGCAATTTCACATCTTCTGCTTGACCCATGTGAACCTCAAGTGTGATTTGTAGAAGTGAGCAACACCAATTGCTGCTGAAGTCACTGTTAACTCTTCTTTGAAGACTGATAAAGTTCTTTGTAGGGTCTGTTCTTTCTCCCATATCTGAAAACGGGCCCTCAAAATTGCCAGATTCTTTTAATCTGAGCATCACTTCCTCAAAATCATCAGAAAAATGGGAAATCAACACTTCCGTGGTTACCATGTATTGTGTAAAACAGGCTGGATGGAAAAGCCTGTAGTAAAAATGAATAATTCTGCTTTCAGAGATGCTTCTGGATTCAGTTGGTGCTCAGTAGATAAGCCCTGGGCCATTTCTGGAATGCTTGAAGTAAATATTACTCTTATCCTTGTTGAGTTTTCTGCTTTATGTATCCTGCTATGAGACTCAAGGGCCTATGCGGAAATCATTTCCCCTGGGAAGCTTAGGGCTGCTTTACCATTTGTCTGTTGCCTGTCTGAACTGCTGTTAATTGATCAAATGCCTTTTCTAATCTCTTGTAGATCTGCCACAGCAAAAGTGGAGAGATCAACCCCATGAAGGTAGCTAATCTGGTGAAGGCATATGTGGAAAAATACAAACATATGAGGAAGCATAAGAAATCTGATGGTGAAGATACTCATGAAGTGGAAAACTGAGAGCATGCCACAGCCAGCGTGACTTGGACTGAACTTATTCTGGCTGTGAACACTATGCCAGAGGGAATAATAGATCTGCAGTTGCATCTCATTGAAAATAAGCAAGATTATAATGGGACTTATCTGCGAAACCTTCTTTTGAATTGTTTCCATATGGGAATGAACTTGGGTTGGGGGTTTTTTTGGATTACCTACAGATGTAGAACTAAATAACAATCAAATGCCTCAGACCAGCAGAGTAATTCGAGGGGAAACACAGAAGAGATTAATGTTTGGGACTCCCGGATTGCTGCAGTTTTCAGGGTTACTTTGATTACATTTTTTGGGCTGTGCACCTGTCTTGCTAAAAGTTTGAAACTGGACACCACTTTTCATATACAGTATATTGAGAGCTGTATACTGTTTCCCTTGTGTTTATTTATCGAAATATGGATTGTCTTTAGAAACTTCTGATTTAATACTTGAAATGTTGTATTTTTAGCCCATTCGATGGTGAGCGAAGCTTTACTCGCTCTGTCATTTGGGAATTGCAGAAATGAGCTAACCTTTATAATCTGACTTCAGAAACACTGCTCAAGCCATGGTGTTTATTTACGTTCTGTTGGAAGTATCTTGTTAGTGAAAAGTTTAATTTCAGGGTGGGAGACTGTGTTGCACTTCTGTAAATATTGCACTGATGGCTGGTTTTCCGTCTGCCTTTCAGGAAAAAAAACAAAACAAAAAGCAAGCATTGAATTTTCAGTAACAAGCTGTAGGGATAAGGTTGAACTGATGTACAAAAGCAGAAATGTGACAGAATTTATAAAGTTATTTTGAATGGTTTTAGTCCTATAGCAGGTGTCATTTGTTTGTCTTACAGCTGCCTCTTGCCCTGGTTATTCTGTATAAACCTGCATGCTTGGCTTTTGTGTAAGGAATACTGTGTTTCTAGAAGAGGATTGGAGTTGGATAAGTAATTGTTCTTCCTCCTCTGTAGGAGGACTGGTTTTGCTATCAAGAAGCAGAGGAGTCCAATACACATACTGGCTTCACCTTGCTTTCATTACAAGCACTCCTTGTCTGCATGTACTGCAGAGCAACCAATCTTTCAAGTGATCATATGAAATAGTCACTTACAAATATATTCAGCACCCTTGAACCTGACCAAAAGCATTGTTGCCCATCTAACCATGTTAGGGGTAAGACAGGGAGGCTGAAGAGAAAACCAGTAAGTTACAACTTAGAAACTGGCTTTCCCTTCAGTGGGAACGGGGCCTGTTGGACCAGATGGCAGCAACATGTCTTACTTGAGGGCTTTCCTAACTTGCTAGAGTGTTCTCTTCAAGGATAGTCTCACTGCTTGTCTTCAAAGAGAAAAACAAGCTCTCTGGGATTAATGTTATAAAGCAAGTAACTGCAGCTTTTTTTTTTTCCTGGTGAGTATAGGGAAACTCACAAATATCAAGACCTTTGATCCCTTGCTGGCATTCCTAACTTTTCAGTGAACTCTGATTTCGATCATAAGAAATTTTGGCTGTGGTTCCAAGTAGCTGGTTTGGGGACTCTTTATTTATTTATTTATTTATTTTAAGCAAAACAAGCCCATATACCAGTACTGTCTGCACTGGCAAAACACTTCACTCCCATCATTCACCATCCTATCGAAGTGTTGATGGATGAGCCCTGAGCATTTTGGAGTTGATGTTCCTTGGCTCTGTTTGCTTCCTGTGCAGCCTGAACAGAGTATAAGGGTTTGATAACTTTGGACTTTCTTTGAAGATTTTGGAACAAAGGCTCGCTAAGACTGCAAAAGAATAGCGGAAAAGAAGCTTTAGTTTTAAAGCTAAACTTGTAGCTTGACTATATACCTAGCAGATGGATGTGGGGTTGTAAATACAAACACTGCTGATAGAAATTTTTTTTTTTTTGACAAAATTGAGAAACTTTGATGGCACTGTTGGCACAAGAATGAGAGAATGTGACCTAGTTGTGAATATGCTTAGGCTGGAAACTGGATGCGTTTAGATGTATCAGAGGAACAATTTTGGAATAACCTGCCTGCATCAGTGAAAAAAGGGTAGGTGGTGTGAAAAACAAAGCTTGACCAAAGAACAGAAGCAACTACACTGTTGCCCAGGAAGACAAAGTCAATCTGTTTTGTTCTCTGACTGATTCACTGCTTTAAATTCTTGGTGTTAGCCTTGAATTAACAGTAAAGATAACAGCCTGTTGCAAGATATATTAGGAACGCATGTACTGTAAATACTGTTAAATTTCAGTTACCTCTGCACCTGCCATTGCCTGGAGGAACAGTAAGGCTGAAAACTTTACCTTCTCCACATGCTTTCCCATGAAGCCACACGAACAAGAATACTGGTTCTTTCATTCTGTCTACTGTTAAAAATAAATGTGTCAAATTGTAAGCTGCCCTTTGGGAGAGGCAATGAGAAACATACCTAAAAATGCCTCTTCTGGCATGTTCTAGAAAACAGTTTTTCTAGTATACATGTATACTACTTGCATTTTTTTTTTTTCTTTCTGGTTGACCCTCTTGGATCAGATGCTACCACCTGCTTAAGGGAAGAAATCTTATTTATTCAACATGTGCAGTAGTTTGGTAGTCGTTTAACCTCTCATTAGTGTCCTTTCCGTCTTCTGCAACAGTGGTAACACCAAAAGCTCCCTTAGCAAAGGCAGGGACACTGCTGTAAGAAGTTGACACAGGAGCTAGTCTGCCCCCATCTTTGTCTTGTAGGTGACCTCCAAAGCTGTTTTCGGGACATACCCATGGCCCTGGTATTTAGCCAGAGGTGCTCGGGTTGTTGGGAGCTGCTCTGAGGATGGATGGAGAAAGAGAGGGTGGGGTTCCTGGGCAGAGCTCGGGGGCGGGGAGAGAAATAAGAGTAGGAAACGAAAGGGGGTGGCTGAGCAACTGGGAGGATCCAGCCGGTGCCACGCTGCAGGGCCATGACCCAGCCCAGAGTCTGTGAGTATCTTCCCCAGCTCTTTGCCGCTCTGGTTCAGAGCAGTGGTGGGAGCCCTTTGACTTGTCTTGCTGATGGTGCTGGAGGAGAGACTGTGCGTTTGGGAGGGGGTGAAAGCTTGCTTTCCTGCTGGGCTTGTTGCACATCACAGGTTTAGGTTGTGATGCTGAGAACTGATGATGAGTCGGTCCTGAGCAGGGTGCCTTGCACAAGGGGATGCCATACTCGGCATCATCTGGTGAGGAAGTGAAATGAGGGAGAGGAAAGCAAATCTGACTGTGTTTTGTTCTAGTATCGTGTGATCCACATCCCCCTGGCACTCTTCACGTCTGCAAACCTCTCTGCTTTAAACACCCTCCTTTTGGGGATGTTCTCAGCCATCACCGAGTCCCTTCTTGCACACCCTGTCCTGCAGAGGACCCCCCTATCCTTGCATTATTCCCTGGTCTCCCAGGGCTGGGAGCATCTCTGTGGGAAATTGCAGTGTGCATCTGGAGTGGGGGGAGGATGTGAGAGAGGAAGTGTCTGAACTTGCTAGCCTTGGCCTCAACACATCTCCCTAGCTGTGGTCGAGAGCTGAGGGGAGCCTGGGTGAGTTATTTGGAGAGCAGGTCTCTTTCTGATGTTGTGTCTGCCCTGTCAGCCCACTGCTGGGATTAGAAACCTGCTGGTTTTGGGACAGATGCATCTGTAGCTGGAGCTCTCACAGCGCTTTAATGAGCGCAAACCTGTTAACATGACGCTTGGCCTACAGGTCAATGGCCAGTGGGCACTGTTTCTTCCTGTGGCTTTGTTTCTCACTTGAGAGGACACAGGAGCTGCTTGAGCAGCAGCTGTGGTCGTGCTGTTCAACCAGCTCTTGTGTTTTGCTTCTGCTTTGCCTTGCTGGCCAAAATAATCCCAAAGTCATACAGAGCTCAAGGGAAAAAATGGTCTGCAACCCAAAGGGTGAAAGTCTCTCTTAACCACCTTCCATGTCCCATATGTCCAGGTCAGGAGCAGGAGGACAGTTTGCATGAAGTGACTTTCTCTACCCAGAGGCTGCGCGTGCTGCCTGCAGCAGTGCTGAGTAACCCTGTGCTGGAGAGCCTTGACCTTGACAGGAACAAGCTCAAGAGCATCACTGGCATTTCTAAGCTTTGCAACCTGAAGAAGCTGATACTGTCCAAGAATGAGATTGTGGACTTTCCCAATGAAATCCAGAGCCTGGTCTGCTTAGAAAAGCTTGAGCTGAATCAGAACCAAATCCGGGTCATCCCGGAGGGGGTATTCTCCCATCTCCCCAGGCTTAAACATTTGCGGCTGAACAACAACCGTCTCAGTGCCCTCCCCAGGGACCTGGCAGCTTGTCAAGGCAGCCTCCAGTACCTCAACATCTCTAATAACCTGTTCCGGACCTTCCCCCAGCCTGTCCTGCAGCTGGCATGCTTACAGGAGCTCCACATGCAGAATAATGCCCTTCGCCAGCTCCCCAAGGAGCTCTTCCAGGGGCAATCCCTGAAAACGTTCAAGGCCAATGGGAACCCTCTCCGGGAGCCACCCAGTGAAGTGTGCGCTGGTGGCATCCAGCAGATCCAGAATTACTTCAACCAGCTTCAACGCAATTCAGGGCAGGAGGACAAGAGGGTAAAGACCATGTTCCTGGGGGCCTCACTGGCAGGGAAGTCCACCATCTGCAAAAGCCTGAAGCAAGGGCAAGCCAAACTGGTGCCCAAGGAAGAGCGAACAGTTGGGATAGAGATCAGTGAGTTCCGGATTGAGGACTTCACATTTCTCTTCTGGGACTTCGCTGGCCAGCTGGAGTACTACATGACTCACCATGTGTTCATCACCCCACAGGCACTTGTCATCCTTGTCATCAATCTCCACATGTAAGTACTGAGCTGGTTTGGATTCAAAGTGGAGTGAGAGAAGAAAAAAAGGGACTGGGCAAGCTTTCTGCTGCATGGGTTCACACCACTTCCACTGGACCTTGGTGCCTGGTCTTCTCACAACTGGAGTAGCTAGCGCTCTCTCTCTCTCTCCCTTTTTGCAGCTCACTCTTTTAATTAAGCCACTATGTCTGTCATCACCTTACCAAAGTCCTCTGTTTTGAGGGGTTAGATAAGCATTAACTCCTTATGTGACAATTGATCCTCATTTAAACAGCTTTGTTTTCTGCCTTGGAAATATTTCTGTGAGCCCTCCTGTATCTTGTGGTGCTCCCTGAACGTGGAGGGAGCATCGGGGTTGGGCTTTGTGGTACAGAGGGATGCTCTCTTCCACAGCAGGGACAGACTGTGCTATACCCTGTAGTTTTAACTGAATGGGAAACTTAAGGATGAGCTTGGATATGACTCTTGACAGCTAAGGAGACCTGAGTGCTTCTCCAGTAACCTTCTGGGACAGCACAGGGTGTGTGGTCAGGCCTGTGCTGGTGGAAGTTGGCTGGAGATCCGGAGGGTTAGACGTGAATTTGGGATTTTCTTTCTCTCCTTCCCCAGGTATCAAACTAATGACAAGACTTTCAAGGACCTCGTTGGTTTCTGGATCAACAACCTGTCCATGCGAGTTCCAAACTCAGTGGTGCTTCCCGTGGGAACCCATGTGGACTGCTGTCGGGAGGAGGAGGTGGAGGAGAAGAGGCATGACATCATGGCCAAGATCGCAGCCATGCTGGTGGAGAGAAAAAGCAATCTCGCTCACTTCATCAACAACCTGGAGAGTAGCGAGGAGCCCGAGTTTTACATGGACCAGTGGGAGAGGCTGAAGGAGATGGAGAGCTGCATGTTAACCGTAGGGCTGAGATTATCGTAGTTCCTTGCTGTCTGTGGTCACCCCATTGTCTCTGGCAGCGTGGCATGCTACTGGTGACCCAGTGCTAATGAATCAGGCTGCTACTGCAGCAGCTCCCAGGGGCAGGGGTGGACATGGTAACCCCTGGCTGTGACCTGCTGGGTATTTGTCCCTGCTTGATTATGGGCATCTCCTCCTGTGGTTTGTAGCAAGTGCCTGGGGAGGAGTGTGAGGGGCCATTTACCATCCCCAGATGATTTTCCGGGAACTGCTGCAGAGTAAAGGTGTGAAGGAAGCACCTTCTGAAGCTGAGCCAGTGGTGTGCCCCATCCTTGGTGACCTGCTTGGCATTAGGTCCCTCCTTTACTTTGTGGGCTAAATGACTTCTCTGGCTGTGCTGTTGGCAGGTGTGTGCTTTCTCTTTTCCAGATCTTAAACTTAGTTGCTGTCAACTGCACAGATCACCGTGATATCAAAAAGCTCGAGGCCACTATTCTGGAGCATGTGAAGAATGAGGAGCTCTTCCCTGAGGTCGTCCGAGTGCTGCCGCCTGTCTACAGGCAGGTGGAAGCTGCCATCGTAGATATCGCACAGAGCGAGGAGATGGCAGATCATGGTGAGTTGTCCATCACCCCCCACTGCACGTTCCTGGGAAGACTTGCTGTCCTGCGGCTGGGACAGGGTCTCTGGTGTTTGCTGCACCTTCTGACCCCGCTCACATGGTGGTGGGGTTGCTGCTGAAGAGCTTGCAGTGTTATTGCTGGAGCATTAATTGCTCCTACCCAGCTCTGTCATTATAAGCATCTGCCACCAAGGTAGGTGCCTAGGGAAAAGCATAGGAAAAGGCCAGGTGTGTCTTCACCAGGAGGCTCTGCCAACATCTGCCAACCTTTGGCTGGAGGTACCCTGAGCTGGCCATGTTGTCTGGTTTGTTTCTTTCCAGTAATGTTGCTCTTTCTCCCCTTTGCCCTTCATAAGCAATTAAAAAGTCTTGCAGGGAGGAGCTGCACAGCTTTAATGCTTCTGCATGATTTCCAAACCTATGTCCTCCTAACTTTATTTAATGGCCTCTACCCGTCCCTAGCCCCTTCTCCATGTCTGCTGTGACTTAAGCGAGGAGCCAAGACGACTGCCTGCTATGTACCTAAAGCAGGTATGAATACCACCAGCATCCAGTGTCATCTCTGGCTCCCCTGGCCACTGTAGGATTAGTGGATGAGGAGCAAATGCTTTGCTTTTCTGGTGATAGGCCAGGTTTTGTTGCCTGTCTTGCTGCATGGCTAAATGACAATCTGATGTTTAACTGCCCATCTGAGGTTTTCTGGCTGGAAACGAACCTGGTTTCTCAATGAAAAACCCAGTATTAGTCATTTTTCAGATGTTCCTTTGAGGTCCTGACAGGCTGTTGGCACCACTGAGGCAAGGCAAGACCATGGGAGATGGAGGGTGGCAATGGTACAGCTGAGGATGGGCAAAGCATTTTGGGCCACAGCCACCAAGCATTGTGCTGGTCCCACCTGCTTCCCCAGGGATGGCATGGGTGACACTGGGTGCTGCTGGTGTTTGTTGGCTCTAAAGCACCTGCCTTGGAATGCTGGTGTCCGAGAGATGTGTGCTGAGCTCCCATGTCTCCCTCTAGGCATGATGGACCTCCAGTACCTGCTCAGTAAACTCTCCCAGTGCGACCACCTGGCCAACCTGGGCAGAGAGCTTCTCCAGGACATCTTGCGGTACCTCCACCGCATTGGGCTTGTTGTGTGGTATGAGGAAATCAAGCACCTGGAAAGCACTGTTTTTCTCCAACCTACCTTCCTAATAACTATGTTCAAGGTGAGCGTGGGGATCAGGACCATCTCCTCTGGAGGGCCCAAGCTCTGCAGCGTTGCTGAGCTCCTCTCAGTGCTGTCTCTTCTCTCCTTCTCTTCCCACCCAGCTCCTTGTGAGGTACCACCTAGTCCAGCAGCTCGAGAGCATCTCTGTGGACACGCTGATCGGGGAGCACGCCACCATCAGAGACAGGTCCAACTGGGTGTGGACCTTCAAGTCAAAGGCAATGCTCTGCCACCGGGCCGTGCGTGCCTTGGTGAAGCACCAGCTCTGTTCAGAAGGGATGTGGGAGGTCTTTGAGGAAATCATGGGTCACAGGCCCCACAGAGGAAGAGGGAAGCTCTTCAGCCTCCTGGAGCACTTTGAGCTCTGCCTGGAGGTGCGTCACACTGAAGTGCTCAACCCACAGGCCAGTGAGTTTGTGCCTGGGAAGCCGTGGGAGACAACACGAGGCCAAGGCGAATCCTGGTACTTGTTCCCAACCTATCTGAACCAGACCGAAGAAGTCTCTGAGGTGTGGGGAGGAGATCACGCTGAGGACCTCCACATCCGTGCCTACTTCTCACCTGAAATACCTGAGGCTTTCTTCCAGAGGTAAGCAGTGGTTTCCAGCCCTCGATGAGGTTGCGTGGTTTGGGGTTTGCTTGGTGCAGTGCCAGTATGTCTGTCAGCAAGCCCTTGGCTGTTGAGACCATTATCAGCTGAAGCATGAGGCTGAGACTCAGGAGACCGGGGCAGCTTCTCAGCTCTGCCACAGATGTGTGGAGCCGTGGATGAACCATTTTGATGTTCGCTGCCTGGACGTGAGCAAGGACCAGTCCTTCTGGTTCACCTGTCATCTGGGGTGGTTTTTAGCTAGTCTGTGCCCATCCACACAGTCAGAGGTCTCCCAGTCCCACCCGAGGATGGTCCAGTTTCTATGGGCACTGGGACTGTTCCATCTTCTGGAAGGTCTCCGGTCCTTGTGGGGTTCTCAACTTGTGTCCAGAGTTTTATCTGATGGCCAACTCGGGAAGCAGCTCTTGGCTTAAGAGGCTGCTCCTGCTGCTTGGGCTTTCAGTAGGGAAGGGTCCTCATTTGGTGTCTGCCTCTGTTTCTGCTGAAATTGGGTTCATATTTTTCAAATCCACCTGGTGCCACGCTTTCTCCCAGTGTTAGAGTTACACAGGGAGGAGGGTGGTGAAAGCCGTGGGCAATCTCCTTGCAGGTTCCTGGTGAAAGCTTGCTCCTTCTACTCCACACACTGGGTGGCCAAGGCAACCTGCCTGCTCATATGCAATGGCAAACCTCTGCTGATCAAAGAGAATAACCAGAGGGCCTACAGCTACCTGGAGCTCCGGTGCAGAAAGCCAGCAGGAAGGACAGGTAAGGATCCCTGATCTTTATTTCATGACTCCCAACCACATGTCTCTCCTTAGCTCCCCCCTGCCACCACCACCCTTCTGGGCAGAGCATCCCAGAAGCCTCTGCCACATGTCCTAGTCTGGCCAGGGTCCACAAGCAGTTCAGTTAAAGATTTCCCCTTTCTCCAAGCAACCTGGTCAGCATTCCTCCCAAGGTATCAATCACATGAAAGTGGAAAGTCAAGTTTTCAGTCTTACGGAGGAAATGGGTCGTACAGTCTCAGGCTGGGTCTCCAAGTGATAAGCAAAAGGGCCATCTGAGTTGGGGAACTCTTCCAACATATCTTTAAATTCCCTTTGAAAGCTGATGGGCCTTGGTTAACTTGAGAAATGGAGCAGGTCCAATCATTCTGGCTGTGGTCTGGCAGGCTGGAAGTGATGCGTGCATCACCACGGCATCTCCTGGGCTGCTCCGGTTGGGTGGCTGTAAGTGACACATTCTCCTTTTGCCTGGAAGGTTTCCAGTGTGCCTGGGACTTCCTCATGGCAGTTGTGTTCATCGTTCAGAAGCTCGCCGAGGAGTGGCCAGGGCTGCATGTGTGCATGAAGACCCCCTGCCGAACGGCTGGCTGTCCTGCTGAGCTCATCTGGCCAGACATGGATGGCACATGCTGTGCCGTGTACGTACATGCTGCACATCTCCAATCCAAGGGCTGGAGCTGGGTGGTTGCTACTGCAATGCTGGTGGGGCTGGTCAGCTTCTAAAAGCCATGCGAAATTAGTTGCAAAACTCACCGGGCACTATGTTGGCCTTCTCTTGACTGTAGCAGCCCATGTCCCACACGGTGTTCACATTTACTTGTGTGGGAAATTCAAGCATGGAAAGAAAGGTGAAAAAGTGGAGACTCTGGGGCTTAGGCACATAATGTCCACTCTGGCCAGGTGCCCACATGTCCCCTGTTTTATGAAGAGCTGAAGGTGCTCAGGCACCTGGTAAGGCAGCAGCCATCCCTCCAACAGTGGAACCTCAGGTCAGGGTGGAAAGAGGGAACCTCTGCCGTCACCTTGGCATCATCTTCCATGGGAAGTGCTGAGGGCAGCTCCCACTCCTTCTACTTCTCGGGGCTTTTTCCTCCACAGGACAAAGGAAGATGTTAAAACCTGTGGGACGTGCGGGCACCGCTTTGGTGCAGAGCTGCTCCTGCCCAAAGGTGAGCCCAATGGTCCTGGGTTTGCGCCACAACCATGCACAGAGGGGAGGAGGGTTGAGGGTTTCATGAAGCTGAGGTTCTGATGGTGTTCCCCCCCATCCCCACAGTGCCCAGGCAGCTGGAGGAGCCCCTAGTGCAGCCCTCTGCTCACTACTATGTGACAAGCTACGGGACCACCACCTTCGGTCCCAGCAGCATCCATGTCAACCAGCAGGTAAGCAGGCTGCCACTTCCCCTTGCCCAGGGTCCAACACTGATGGCCAAGCTCATCCTCTCTCCTCACTCCTGAAATGAGGGGGTGCAGCTGCTCCCAGCCCACGGAGGAGACACCCCATCTTTGGGCAGCGCTCTGGTTATCGCGCTTCTCCCTGAGATACCACCACCTCTGCACCTCACAGCTGAGCTCTGGGTGCTTCGTATTGTAGTTACTGCCTTATTTTTCCAGAACATCTCAAGTGAGTAACTCTGGGCCAGCGGGGAGGTGCTCGCCGAAGAAAGAATTATGTTCATTTAGCCAAAGCCAAGCTGTCCTCAACACGCTTTGCTTGCAAGTCATGTTTGCACCCTTAATGCATGGAAATAAATGCATCAATAAATGCACCCCTTCATGCCTGGGAAGTCACCTCATTTACACAAATATAAGGGGGTGAAGGTGCTGACAAGCGCTCAGTATGAGCCCGCTGCCAGCAGGGGCTTTGCTGGGACAAGGCTGGCCACAGACCCCCCCATGTTTTTTTGGGGGATGGGGCCTGGTGGTCTCAGACTGATAGTGGGGACAGATGTCTGTGCAACATCAACAAGCAGGCAGCACCTTTCTATACATATATATTTAAACTTAGAAAACTTAAGAAAATAACTCTGTAAATGACCCCACTCCACAGAAAACCCACATTAGCAGCTGACAGAGGGGAAAAGCAACATGTCAGCTTCAGGACCGGCCCGTGAAGCTGTCCTTGGGCTGGGGGGAGTGGAGGAGGAAAGGTCCCCACCACCGGCATCCCACCATGGCATTCCTGGGGGAATGCTGGTTTGAACGGCCTCTGATGCCCAGTGGTCTCCTGCTGGCTGGTGCCCATCCTGGGGGTCCATGGGGAGCAGGGTAGGTGGGGGGTCAGTCCATCTGCATAGTGTATTGCTCAATGAGCTCGAAGAGGCTGAAGGAGTCGGAGAGCTGCAGGCTGACAGTGCCGCTGTCAAGGGAGGAGGCTCCCTCCCGCAGCACCTGCTCGTACCAGTACTCGCAGAACTTGGGCACCAGCTGCAGCAGCAAACCATCAGAGTTACGGGCAGGGTTAGGGTCAGCTGCCTGATGTGGCTGCAATGCCCTGCATGGCCCCATCCTCCTGGAGCAGAGGAAGGAGGTGTGTGGGGCCTTCTATATCTCCCCCAGCCCCTGAGGGTCCCCCATCCCTGGGCAGCTGCCTCCCACCCCATCCTGCCCAGCCCCCACAGTGGCCCTCCCTGGACTCCTGGCTCCCCATATTTCCCCTGCTCCCCAAGGATTCCCCTACCTGGGCACCCACTTTGCCCCCATCCCCAAGGGTCCCACTCCTTGGACACCCAGCGGTGCCCCCCCCCCCCAGTCTCCCCTGGTCTCTAAGGGCCCCTGCCTCCCCTCACACTCAGTTCCCCCATCTCTCCCAGCCCCAAGGTATCCCCTCATTGGGTACCCAGATTCCCATCTCCCCTGGCCCCTAAGGGTCCCCCTCCCTGGACCCCAAGGAACCCTTATCTCCCCTGGACCCCAAAGATCCCCCTCCCCAGGTACCCATCTCTCCCAGCCACCAAAGGTCCCCATCCTCAGGCACCCAGACCACATCTCTCCCCAGCCCCTGAGGGTCCCCCTCCTCAGGCACCCAGACCCTCCCATCTCCCCTGGCCCTGAAGAGTCTCCCCCTCCCTGGGCAGCAGTGGGGCAGGGGTGGGTATTGGCCCCTTGACCTTGACCAGGATGAGCCTGGACTCCTTGGGCTTGTCCTTGGAGAAGAACTGCCCGAAGCAGAGGTAGATGGTGAAGTCAGGGGACCGCTGCCTTTGGCCATTGCGGAAGTCCCTCAGCTCTGCAAGGGGAGACAGAACTCAGTTTTGGGGTGAGTCTGGGGGACATGGAAGGGCCGGGAGGGTTCAGAAGCTTGTGACATCCTTGAGCTGGCTCCCATGAGCCCCAAAACCAGGATCGGGGGCGGGGGGGCACACACAACACACCCCTGCCCACCTGTGCAAAACTCATTGAAGTCAAAGATGGGGGTTTCCTGGTCCCGGCAGAGCACGTTGGGTGGGGGGTCCTCGACGCCCTCAAGCTGCTGGGACAGGGCCCAGAAGACCTTGCACTTCTTCAGGCGGGTGGCGAAGAGCTTGCTGGCGCGTTGCTCCAGCTGCAGCCCCGCGCCACCCAGCAGCTTCTCGGTGAAATGCCGCTGTTTGCTGTCGGCCAGCTCAGCAGGGCTGGGGAAGCGCACCAGGCGCCCCGGGCGTTGGGCCACTGCTGGGTCGGAGGGCTGGTACACCAGCAGGCACTGGCTGCCCCTCACCTCCTCCTGGTGGAAGAGCTTCCCCCGGTAGTAGATGCTGACGTCCAGGATGGGGATGATGCCACCTGCACTGGGCAGTGATCAGCAGCAGCATTCCCCAAACCCAAATGCTACCCCTCCCCAAAGCGCCCCCTGAGCATTAATAAATAATAATAATTATATATATAATATTTATTAGTAGTAATTATAATAATTGCTTATAGCTATTAATAATTAATAACCCTCACCTGTGTTATCCTCTGGTGGTGGTGGCACAGGGCTGGCAGCGGGGGTGAAGAGCATCGCCTCCCCTGGGGACGGCACGGGAACCATGACCGCCGGCGGCTGGTGTGGCAGTGGCACGTGCCCTGCAGCGGGAGGTGGAAAGCATTGGCATCACAATTCGGGGTGCAGCAGAGTGGGGGTTGCTTTGGCATGGAGTGCACGTGGCTGCACCCCAGCCTCTTCCCACCTTGTTATGGCATTTCGACACCTCGGGCTGAATCCTGCCCCACAGCACCCACCTTGGTCCTCCAGCAGCACTGGGTCCGAGGGACTGTAGGTGCCCAAGGGGGGCTGCTGTGCCATGGGCACCCATTGCTGACATGCCGGCGGCAGGAGGCAATTGTTTCGGCTGAGGTCTGTGTGAGGCGGGGTGTCCACTGCAGAGAAATCACCGGTGGGAAGAGGCTGGGGTCACCCACTCATGGTGTCACCCACCCTGCACCCTGAAAGCAGGGGTAATCTCACCTGCAGGTGGCCAGGATGGGGTTGGGGGGCCAATGTCACGGGGGGTGATGTTGCACTGCTGCAGCACCCACTGCAGGTCCTCCATCACTGGGGGCTGTGCAGGGTCGGTGCTACCTGAGGAGGGGGGGGGAGGCACAGCAGGTGTGAGGTCTCACAACCCCAAAACCAGCCCTGGCTGAGCCTACCAGGGTGCCCCGCAAAAAAACTGGGGGACCAGCACCTACCTGGGGGGGCAATTTCTGGGGCCACATCTTGGGGGGTGAGCTCCAGCTGTGAAGGGAAGCAGGAAAGGGTCTCATCGCTGTGGATGGGGGGACACCCAGCCTCACCTGCCCCACATCTCAGCCAGGTGCTGGGCTGTAGCTCGAGAGCACCCTGAGGACATGTGGGTGCAATGCCTGAGCAGCAGCAGTGGGAACCCCCCACACACACTGTGCCAACCCCATCACCTGCGGCTGCTGGTGCAGCGGCTGCTGGTCCACTGCAGGGTCAGGGCTGTCGTAATCTCCCTCCTCGCCATGCCAGAGGGTGGCTGGAAGGAGAGCAGCATGAGCGGGACGCACTGAGACAGCCTGCCCCACCCCAACACAGACCCCGTAGGATGAGGCTCACCCGGGGCAATGGCAAAGACCTTGTGTGGGTCATCACCACATTTAGAGCGGTCCTCCAGCAACATGAACATACGGGTGCTCCTCAGGGCACAGCGAAAGTTGGTCTTCCACTTGGCCGGGTCCTCAGGGCACCCCTCGTATCGCCCACTTGCCTTTGCCCAGGCCTGGGGGGGGGATGAACATGGGGACCCTGACTCCACAAGCATGGAGGTTTAAGGGATGCCTGGGCCTCCCCAACCTTCAATTCCCACATTCCACCCACTTTGAAGACCTCAAGGTTGCTGTTCGTGACCCCCCCCATCAATCCTACCCACCTTGAAGACCTTGCGGTTGCTGCTGGTGACAGCCCATGCCACCACCTTGAAGACCCAGAGTTCACTGCTGGGCAACCCCATCCTACCCACCTTGAAAGTCGCCACTGGGCAGCTCCCATCCCACCCACCTTGAAGACCTCCAGGTCGCTGCTGGTGACATCCTTCCTGGCATTGTGCTTCCAGGGGACGCGGAAGGCGCTGCGGTCCGGGTCGATCCAGCACAGTCCCCGGTAGTTCCCGCTGCTGACGGCGCTCAGCAGCCAGGGCCCGAAGCGCAACTTCTGGGCCTCCCTGCGGACGCGGGGCCGTCACCGGGGGGGGGGGGCCGGGGCCACCCGGGGACAGCGACCGAGGGAGAGCCGGGAGGGAGACGCTGGGGTGCTGCTTACCCCTCGCTCTGCAGCGCTGCCATGGTGCCGCGGGGTCCCCAGTCCTGCAGGACCCGGGGCGGGTGGGTGACCTCGGTTCGGGGCGCGGCCACCTCCCGCCCGGCCCTTTTATCCGCCCCCTCCACCCGCGTCCGGTTTCCTGGAAAACACGTGACCCTTCCGAAAGTGAAAGTGTCGCTGGCGGCCACCCCCGCCGCGGGGGGTGGGTCACACACACTGGTCCCCGCCTGGTCCTAGTGATGCGCCCAGGGCGATGCTCTGGGCAACGGGCAGGATCGGGCCCCGAGCTGGGGGGGGCGGGGAATGCCCGTGACCCGGCGCTGGGGTTGCTCCCCACAGGCTCTTGTGGCCCCAAAAGTGCTGGTGCGGGACGGCTGCACCCCGAAATTAAACAACGCAGGTTTGCAAAGAGCAAAGGGCAGGTGGGTGGGCGGGGACACCCCGAAACTCTGGGGCTCAGCCTGAAAGCAGCTGCACCCACCACCGCCGGGGCTTTCCGGGATGCAGTGGCCCTGCCAGCCTGGGCACGCAGGGCTTGGCCTCAGGGCTGGAAACTCCCATGCCTTTTTATTTATCTATTTATTGTATTTATTTTAATCCTTCTTTCAGGCTGCCTTGGTTTCCACCCTAAGGGCATGCTATTAAAAAAAAAAAGCAAAACCCAGGAGGGCAGTGGGCGCTGACCATGTTCCCCATGTCCAGGAGCTGTTTTTCTTGGCACTCCCTTTTCCAGTAAAGCTGGGGTGCTCCCGCTGCTCCCGGCTTCTCAGGTTGAACATCCACAGAGGCAGGTGTCGGAGCACCCGACCGCAGCAGGAGGGGAGCTGCTGGCACATGGTTTCTGTGCCTCACAGCTGTCTCTGTGGGATCTGGGGATGGCTTGGGATGCTAAATGGGCATCACGAGCATCTCCGGCGCTGCTGTCCGGCATGATGGCACCACAGGTTTATGCAAAAAAAAAAGAAGGGGAAAAAAGGAGGAAAGACAACGCCAGGGCCGTGCATCAGCCCTGGGTGTGTTTCAGGGCCGGGACCACCCTTGCAAAGGGATGAACCCTGTGGCGGTCCCCGCTCGCCATGCCAGGCCCCAAAAGCAAATGGAGGAGCAGGCAGAGGTGGGAGCGGGGTCCTGGTGGCCGATGCATGGTGGCAGCACATCCCTCCCACCCCAGAAAGGGGAAGTGGTGGCCAGCCAGGCCTACAGCTGGTTTCCAGTAACACGGGTCCCAGGCACGGCCACCCGTGATAGAAAATGGTCACCCTGTGCCTCAGATCATTGCAGTACAGGTTATGTAGATTTTTGCATTAAATTAGAAGAGAATTAGCAAATAACCATGATATGAGGCAGATCACATGCAGCCCAAAGCACTCACCCTCATTGCTCTTCCTTGAGCCAGTTTGAGCTCTGTGAGGAGTGGTAAAACAAACCAAAAACCCCCAAGTTTTCCAGGAGTTTTACAAATTTATTACCCAAGGACTAGAGTTGCGGTCATCAGGGCTGAAGCATGTGGTTTTGGCCTCTTTCCCCCTACACTTCTTGCTTTCAAGGAAATTTCCCCTTCTTTTCAAGAACATCTCCCTACTGCTTACTAGGAACTCCTGCATGGTTTTCCAGGACATTGCCCTTTGTTTTCCTGGAAATTTCCCCCTTTCTTCCTAAGAAATCCCCCTATCACTTACCAGAAAATTTCCCTGCCAGTTTGCAGGGTATTTCCCTCCTGTTACTTTCCAGAAAATTCCTCCCTTGCTTCCTGGGAAATTTCCTTGTTGCTTTCTACAGTCCTCCGTTGCTTTCTAGGAGTTTTCTCTCTGCTTAGAGGACTTCCGTTGCTTTCTAGGAAAATGACTGTTGCTCCGCAGGAAGCAAGAAATTATTTCCCAAGAAATCTCATTCTTCCTGTTCAGGAAATTTCCCTTTTGATTTCCAACAATTCCTTCTTTGCTTTCTGGGAAATTTCCCCTCTAGGAAATAGCACTGTTACTTTCTTAAGAAACATCATTTTTGCTTTTCAGGAATTTCCTCCTTGTTTTCTAAGAATTTTCCTGCTTTGGTTTCTAGGCTATCCCCCCTATGACCTTCTAGGAACTTCCCTCATCGCTTTCTACCAATTTCCAGAATTCCTTTGCTTTTAAGGAACTCCCCCTAGTGGTCTCAAGGAATTCCTACATTGTCTTGCTGTAAATTTCCCCTTCAGTTTCCAGGATATTTTACTGTAGCTTTCTAGGATGGCTTCCCTTTGCTTTCCAGGAACTCCCCTATTGGTTTTCAGGAGAACTTCCCTTTTGCTTTGTAGGAAGTTTCCCCCAGGGCTTTAGGAAATTTCCTCATTGTGTTCTAGGAAATTCCACCAGCCAAAATTGACCCACCCACCTGAATCCATGACAGGGGTATACGGCGCCTCCCCCAGAATGTATTTAAGTGCAGTAAACACCAAAAACCCCAAACAAACTGGAGCCACAAGAGCCAAGGGACAGGGCTGACATAGGACAAGGTACAACTGAAAAGGGCCTGGGGTGGGTGGAGGACCTGTGCTAGAGGAACCATGTAGGATGCACAAAGAGTTGAGCCCGTGCTGGCTGTTGTCCCTTGCCCTAGGGACAAGTGGCACCTGCAGGGAGGGGAGCAGAGGTGTGTTTCTCTGTGCATTTATTTACTTTTCTTTCTCAATACTGCAATCAATGCTTCGAGGTTTCTGTTAATCCATGATTAAACTGTTCCCATTTTAAACTGTTATTTTTTTGGCCAGCAGCACCCTGCCTGCCTGGGGCGCTCCTGTGGGACCACAGTCACTACCCCCTGCCACCTTCCCATGTCCTCCTGGTTCACGGACACATCCAAGCAGCTAAAAATCAGCCCCATTCAGGTCGCCAGCTCCAACGTGGTGGAAGAAGAGCTGGAGATTTCAGGAGGAGGAAGAGGTTTTTAAAAGCATCCCAAAGGACAAGGAGAGCTTTCCCTGAACCTCAGCCCTTCACTGCACCAAGTTTTCCTCCAAACATAACCCCACAATACAAACCTGCACCCCCCACACACACACCCCCCGCAGCTGCAAGTCACCCAGCTTCAGGCAGCAATCCTTGCAGGCAGAAAGGCAAGCAGAAACCCCACTGCTTTTATCATTAAGGTTTCTTTTGGGGACCCTACTTGTAAATCAGAAAGCGGCAAGAAATGGGGTACCTTAAAAAAAAAAGAAAAAAGAAAAAAAAAAGAATCTTTCTCTTTTAATCCACGCAAGGGAAATTCAGAGCAAGAGCAGCATCACAGTACAGACATCTATCATCATCTTTGCACAGATTCCTTCCCAGAAAATTATTCACATATGCAAAGTGACAATAACAAAACAGCCACAGAACAACTTTTTCAAAGAGAAAAAGGACACATCAAGGAAGAAGGCCCTCAACATACACAACAATGTTGAAACAGAGGTGATTTTCTTTTAAACATTAAAAACAGGGATTTTTTAAATTAATTTAAAATATATATTTGAAACATAAACACCAAGCAAGTGCCTGGAGAACAAAGCAAAAAGAAGAAGGAATGGAAAGTGAATTCAACCAGTTTAAACACCAAAGTTGGGTGGATTGCATCAAATGGAATAAATAATGGAGAAGATCACACTGGGTTGGTAGATCTCAGGCTTAAGATCATTTAAACTAGAATTAATTACATAGCCCAAGAGAGTACTAAATGAGGAAGTCCTCTGACAAGTGATGTTAGCTGGGGCAGTGTCCCTTTGGCAGAGTGGGTTGTAGGTGTGGATTTGGCCCCTGCCACCCAACGACGATCACCACCCCAGAAGTGAGCGGGACAAGTTTTTGTGATCCAGAGGACTCGACCCCGTAATCATGAGCACGCAAATAGCTCCTTGCTCAGGGTGCAGGAACCCTCTGCCTCTTCAACACCATCTGGCTCCAAACATGCCCAAGTCAAACATCAAAGCACAACTAGACCTTGTATTTTCACCCTGCAAGGTGAGCACACAGGTGCAGCATTTCTAGTGTGGCTCCCCGAGGCTGGGCACCACAGAAGCTGAGCAGGCACCTCCTTTCACACACCTGGGGCCAGGCTAGAAAAAAAATTTAAAAAATCAGCTAATTACACCTGCAGCCACTGTTTTATCACCCCAGGGGTGGGCAGGATGAAGGAATGTTTCTTGTTGTTTGGTTTTATCTTCCCACAACCCCTGCATTAAAAAAAAACAAAACAAAACAAAGAAAACCCACCAAGAAACAAAACCCTCAAAAAACCCCTGAACAAAAATAATTTGATCCCAAGTTCCTCTCCCTCCCCTGCATGTAGCCAAGCAGTGAGGCACCTTCGGACATTTGTGTGATCCCACAGACATGTTCCCTACAGAGCAGATATCTCATCTCTGCACCTCACCCGATGTGCCCGTGACACCTAGTTAGGAGGGACATCCCTTTGCTTTAAAACAAAAACAATTACAAAATCAATAATAATGTTCCCCTTTCCTTTCCTCTAATCTCCAAGAAGTTCATCTAAGTCCAATTCGTTTTTGAGAAAAGGAGAAGAGAGGGGTAAAGGTTTCCAGGCCAAGGAACTTGCCAGATCCAGCATCCCCCCTGCCGTGCCTCCAGCGGTGATGAGATGAGCTCCCTTTGCGCCCTGCCTGCTCTTGACTCGGGGCCAGCAGAGCCGAGGGGGGTCTGAGGGGACACAGCTCAGTTAGCTGGCAACTCCAGGAAGAAAGAGGGGGACTGAGGTGGACGAGGGTTCAGGTTATTTCTTTCCCATCCCTCTTCCTCCCCAAGGCTGGGAGGAGACTTCTGGGTCTGCAAGCCCAGTCTGTGCTTACCAGTGTCCTTAAGAATGACAATTTAAAAAAAAAAAAAAGAAAAAGAAAAGATATGCATAATTAGCTGTTGTCCGTGGAAGGAGCTGGAGGGGGCAGGTTCCAGACTGAGACAGAAAAGGGACTCTCTCCCTCCCTGCATTTGCTCATCTGGAGACCACATCCCCTCGGCATCCCTGCATGAACTCTTTGTGCTGTTGCTCTGACATCAATCGACACGGATGATGAACACGGGGATGAATTCAGTGCTGCAGAGGGCAGGAGGCCACACACAGGCATGCCAGGACTAGGCCCGGTGCTTGGGGAGCATGTCCAGCAGGAATTCCGCAATGCCAATGAAGTAGACAACTTGTGCAATGCCGAAGAGAGGAGCAATGACCAGGGCTCGGCAGTATGCCCCTTTCAGGAAGGCCATGGGCCCTTCCTTCTGCCAGATCTTCCTGGGGAGAAAAGGCACAGACAGGTAAGTGCCCATCCCACCCCTCCACCACACCAGGAGAGCCTCTGGCCATGCTCTGGTTTTCTGCTTCCCTCCGGAGACTAAACCCAGGCACACACTGTCACCTGGCACTGCCTCCACAAGCAGATCATCCACCACCCCCGACGTGCTTTGTAAAGGGCCATATAGGAACACACCCCATCCCTGTGTCTGGCCAGGAGCAGGAGGATCTGTCTGGGTCTGGATGGGTCTAAGACAACCCCGTGCTTGCATCAAGAGGTCCCCCTCTTCAAAAGCTGAGGCCAACTCCACCCTCGGTATGGGACACAGCCAGATGGCAAGAGACTCTGGCTGTAACAGCAATACAGAAGCAGAGCGCTTGTGTTTTGAAACTCCCTTCAGGTTCTGAAGCAGCCAGACCACAGTTTAGTAAAGGGTCAGAGCAGAGTGCAGCTGGGGACAGCCCACTCAGACAGCGCTCCTGCAGCTGCTGTTCAGAGCGGTCCTGGGAGGCACACAAGACAATGCTGTAGGATTTTCAGATGAGGCCTTGGGAGAGACAACCACAGCATTGCCTCCCTTTGCAGAAATAAAAATCTCAGTGTTATGACCGTTGGGGTTTGGACAGAAGCATTTAAATATAAATCCTGTATTCACCTTGCTCAAAACAGGAGGAAGTTCTCTTTTATATACCTATATATATGAACAGTATATATGTGGTCATATATCTATATATGTATCCATATAGATAGATGGATAAAAGCACAAGTTCAGAGGGAACCTGCAACAGATAAGCTGCTCGTTGGGTCTAGAAGCTGCACTGATTGCCTGGCAGCGGGCAGCAGCAGATGCCGTACACCTGATGTGGTGGCCTGCTTCATGAGGAGTCTTACTTGGTGCAGTCCAGGATTCCTGAGTAGGTGTCCTCGTTCACTCCTCTCTGCAAGGACTGCAGCCGTGTTTTGATCACTGGGGAGAAACAGAGAAGAGAGACAGTGGTAAGCACTGGGAATGTAGCATGCTCTTCAGCAGGCAACAGCCACCCTGAGAATAATGTCTTTGAAACACACTCAAAATGCGATCACCAAGAACACAGACCATTTTCATGTATTTATCAGCAAAACAGAAGAAAACAAACCCATTCCTTTACAAACGGATAAAAGAAAAACAGCCACCAAAACACCACCCCCCTCCATTCACTGTGACCAAGGTTTTCCAGGCTGACTTAAGCTTTAAACACTTCCAAATTCAGATAGATTTCTGCAAAGTGGGAACTGATTTTCAAATACTCTGCTTCTTCTGGAAGAAGTATCTAAAATACACAATGCTGCTCTTCACACCTTGGAGCGTGTGCAATGTTGGGGAGAGACGAGTTACTTTCTGGTGTTTTTCACAGCAGAGAAACCGAGGTGTTATTTAAGGCAGATGCTGTGGAGCAGGAGAAAAAGCCATAGATCTGAGACTTTCCCTGGTTGTCCGTGACTGTATGAATGTAAATGGTCTGCATACTATCACACCACAGGGAAAGGTGCATGTTCGCAGCCATTCCTGCGAAGAGTGACTGAAATGAATGACACCCTCTTCCTGACTTACTTAACAAGTACTGCAAACCTCTGCGTAAGCTGTAGCCAAAGGTATAGCTCAGCTGAAGGAAACGTCTCAGCTGGAGGCAGCTCAGACAGCAGAGTACCTCCTGTACCTCCCTGTGCGCTCATGCTACAAAGAGGCTGGCACAGTCACCCTCCTCCTCACCTAGCCCACTCATGGGCCTCTGACTCCTGTCACTTGGCACCAGGCCACCAGTGCAGGCTATTTGGGACTCACCATCACAAGGATTAACGGCCACCGCTGCTGTACTGCCAGCCACACATCCAGAGAGGAAGGATACGTAGAATGGAGCCTTGACATTGGGGTCTTTCTGGCCCAGCTTGTTCAGATTTGCAAACAGTGGGAAGTAAACAATGGAGAACGGGACATCCCTGCCGTGGGGAGGGAGGAAGGGGAAGAAAGAAGAATAAGGGTGAGCAAAGTCAGAGTGGGACACCAACAAACTGAGCATCAAAGGAAGAGCTAAAAGCATCACATGTTGGCAGCACAGCCATGAGCGCAATACAAATATCCCAGCTCTGCAATTACAATGCAGACAGGAGCTGAAACTCAGCAAGGGCAAAACTGACTGCACAAAGGACAACGGGCCCACAGGAGGTATGCAGCTCTGCAGAGTCAATGGTCTCCCCCTGATCTTTCAGCACTCAACCCCAGCACATTCAGAAGTCAATTGTTTTGTCCACTTTTGTAATTACAAGAGGTTCACATTCTGTCCCCCATCCCACTGGGTGTTGCTTTACCTCTGCCTTTGTTAAAGCTAGAAGTGAATCACTCTCTAAAAGCCCAGGTGAAGAGCATCAGAGCAGGCACCGGTCCTCGCATCCAACATGCTCCACGGGCCAGAACCCATTTCACACTCTGGAAACTCAGGCTGACAGTTTTGATTTGCTAGCTCACAAGGACTTCTCTACAATGTTAAAGTATGGACCATGGGGGAGACAAAAACCTTCCACAGAAAGCAGCAGAATTATATCTTCCAGGAACAAAAAAAGTCAGTATCCCTCGCTTCCCTGACTTTCCCTTCTCGAATGCATAAAGCCTGTGCATGGAAACCAAACCAAATCAAATCCACACCCCCTGAAGCCAACACCCCCTTTTGCAGGCTCATCCCCTGGATGGCTGGTGCTTTAGGTTCAAGATTAAGAACACCGGTGCCCTGCGCTTGAGCCCACGTCATCCTACCTTAGCAGCGTGGCTCCCAGGCCCTTGTAGAGTCCCGCGATGCCTTTGCTCCGCAGCAGCTCCCTTGTTATCTGTGTTGCTGTGGTGCGTCTTTCCACTGCTGGCTCCGATGCCCCCACCGCAGAGGAAGAGGAGAGCTGGGCCTGCGCTGCCATCAACTTCTTCTGTGCCGCTGGGGAGGAGCAGAGAGAGCACTGGTCTGCAAGATGCTCAACAGCAGTCTCTTGCTGCCCGGTGCCATGGGACAAGGAAGAAGAGGAAGAGGAAGAGGAAGAGGAAGAGGAAGATCTCCAGCTGCACCAAAACATGCAGACTAAGGCCAGCCAGGTGCTCTGCAAGCTTTTGCTCCCAGTCTGCCCATCTCCCTCTGCCTAAGACAACTCAGCTTGTCCCAGTCTAGGAGCTGGCTGCTGCCACACCACAATGCTGACGCAGCACTCTCCTACCAACTGGTTTTACCTAAGCAGGAGCAGCCTGTCACACATGACCTCCGTGGTGCAGAGAAAGGAGCTGCCGTGAGCAAGCAGATGACAGTACTTGCTTCCAGCTACATCCCCAGTAGGACAAACTAAAGATACTCATAAATGAGAGAGGTTCAACAGTTCTGTTCTTTGCTTCCTTCCCTTGAAAGCGATCATTAACCTGGGGAGTTCCTCAGCCACATTTATAAATGCAACCTGGCTTCTCCCAGCCTTTTGAAACTGATGCATTTCTGCTCTTTGGCCAGAAGATGGAGAGCACATCAACCTGTAGGCAATCCTCTGGCTGCCACTGGCACACCACAGGTCTCTTGCCACACAGAGAACAGGCTGTTCACATCAGCAAAAACTTCTTCTGAACCCTCTAACCATGACTTAATTCCTTCAAACATTTTAAAATAACACGCACAAAGAGGATAAGGTCTGCATTAAAAACAGTGAAGAGAGGAAAGAAAAAGTAAATCCATGATTATTCATGAATGCCACATCAAAAAAGAGATTAAAAGACAAATTGGCCCATTTTCCAGGAAGGGCCACAAACATAGTATCTAATGGTGTCATGCAGGGCTCCTGGGGAAGGAGGCCATAACCTGGGCTGACCTCTGGAAGAGATTAAGGTGATAGCAAACAGCTCTTTCCCCTAGAGTCTCCATGCCAGACTGGTCTCTGTTCTCACCAGAAAAAGCCCACAGTGTTTCAGCCAAAAGGCTCTCACTCCCTCCTGTCTCTGCCTGCCAGCTCCTGCCCACAGCCCTAGCAGCCTGACACCAAACCCCTTCTGAATCCAGTGTGCCAGGAGAATTTTATTTACTGTTTCAGTTGAGACAACTGCTGCTTTTGTCAGGATGAAAAAACCCAAAAAACAGAGAGTAAGAGGGGAGACGAGTCAATTGGAAAGGACATATCCACTTGGGAAGGTGTTAGAGAGGTGCTTCGGGGGGGTAGAAGAGAGAGAATAGACATCAGAAAACATGGAAATGGAGGAAGCACCACAGGAAAAGCACTGGAGGATTCTAATCCCTTCTTGTTTAATCACTCACAATGTGACCACCCAGTCATCTCTCCTGTCTCTCTGCATCCACAGCATTTGCTGTTTCACTTGCCAAGCCTATTGCTTTGAGCAAAAAAAAAATCATCACCTTTTGTAACTGCAAGGGCCTCTGCAAAACCAGATGAGCAAAGGGCGTGGAAAATGAGCTGGGAAGAGGAGAAATTTCTGCTACAGCCTTAGATACCTCTGACTTGGGAGAGCAGGGGGAAGATTTTCTCCACTCACTCCCTCCCCCTCTGCCTTGCCTGCCCAGTCCCAGTCCTTTCTCCCAGCCTGCTCAGTGCACAGGAAAGATAAGCCCACGTACCAATTCGCCCCGCATCCTGCAGCTGGATTTTGAGCATCTCCATGGGAGTGGTGACAATCACCTGGCAGGTACCTGCACCGCAGCCTGCCAGCATCTCCCTCAGCAGCGTCAGCTTTTTCCTGCCCAAGGAAAAGAGAGAAAGAGTCAGTCAGAGGAGGTGGCCTGGAGTAACATCGGGGCAGCTGGGTGCAGGGACTCAGGGCACACCTCTGACCCTGGGTGTTACAGGAGAGGCAGGCCGGGGGATGGAGGAACCTGCTAGGCTTGACAGTTCAGCATAGCCCAGGCTTGACATCTCTGCCAGCATCACCTGTTCTGGAGGAAAAGACTGATTTTGGCCCCAGAAAGAGAACATTCAGAAAAAGTCACAAGCCCAGCCAGAACGGCCCCAGACAGGAGCACACAACCCTCTCCATCCCCAGGCAGAGAGCTGCAGCTCTCTTCCAGCTCAGTGTTGCCCCCAGTCAGGGCAGAGCCTTCAGAAAGGGATTGCTTCAGAGGGCAGCAGAGGACCTGAGCATTAAGGGAGATAAGCAGCTTTTCTTCTGCCAGCCCAGTCCTTTAAACACCATCAACATCCCCATAAACAAACAGAGACCACAGGGCAAGGAGCAAAGGGGGAAAATATTCAAGTTGCTGCTTTGGAGTTCTCGGACAAAAGTGAAATAAATAAACAGCAAACATGAGAGTCAGGGAGATAGCTCCCCTGTGGTTAGGAGCTTCTTCACCCCACCAGCCTTTCCAAACTTGAAAAAGCAGCCTTTGCACTAAACTGGTCCTGCCTGAGGGATGGGATGGACTCCCAGCACTGCAGCTTTATGCATCCTCTGCACTGGAGAGCAGGGATTATCAGCAACATGTCCTTGCCTAACAAAATGCAGTACTTCATAGGTCCCTCCATCCCAAAGCCACGAAACAGCCCAGCTGAGACTAAAAAGAGGAACTCAGGATGCAAATGCTCAGAAAGCCTCAATTTTCAGAAACTGATAAGTTTTCACCCTGTAAAAAAATCTCACCCCTCAGCACCAGAAAACTTGATTAAAAAAAACAATGCCTCTGATCTGCTCTTTTCTAAAAAGGGGTGGGGGCGGGAAGCATATATAAATCACACAGCCTGAGGGAAACAGCCTCCTCTTATTTCTGTTCTAAATGCAAGTACTATTTTTACTCGCTCCAGCCCTGCTCCTGCAGCAATACCTCATCTTAACCTACTCAAGGCGAGTCCCCGCACTATGGCAAAAGCAGTCGTACAATGATATGCCCTATTTCCTTGCAAAACCAAGGCACACTCCCTTACTGGGGGTTTCATATGCACACACACAGAGCACAGCTGTGGCACTGTGGGCCAGTAAAGAAGTTTCAGTGCCAACCCTATAGGAAAGGGAGGGGAGATGTGCCGTAATCCTGCTGGCCCACCACGTCATCTGAGCCGATTTCTCCACCTCTCATCTCCAGGGAGGATATCAGAGCAGGGGATTAGAGGCACAGAGCCACAACGGAGATTACCAGCGACTAAATATAGAGCTCTCCTGTGAGGCTGAAGGGAGGAATATTTCACAGTCTCCCCTTTCCAAATTCGCCCATAGATGAGAAGCTGCAAGGAACAATCCCTCCTGTGGAGATACCCACACAGGCACTGAAGTGTGCACAGCAAGCTTTCCTGAAGATGTCCAGGTATTAGGGTGTGGAAATCCAGAAGCTCCCCCTGGCACTGACACCTGGAGGTGGCCAACTTGTGGCTCTTGGTCAGCCTGAAGCACAGTGCCAGTCTCTGCACAGCTCCATACAGTCAGCAGCAAGGCTGCACAACCCCTAGCCCAGCCGTGGGAAGAAACAAACCACCCAAAGGAGCTAGCTGCCAGTCCCCCTCTACAGCACAACAGAGCATCTCCCACTTCAGCAAGAGCCCTGGAGCATTCCTGGAGGACATGTCTCCAGCCTTTCATCCAGAGTGACTGCTTTGATACTCAGTTCAAAAGATCAGGAAGATTTGCCCTACGTGGTCATCTGTGGACCATTATCGCAGCCAACAAAAGTCAGCCTGGCTTGATTGAACTCCATGGAGCTATGCCAGTGTGACCCAGCGAAGGATTTATGTGTGTAGGTATATTTTAGAGATGTCAAACAGGTACATCAAAAGCATCTAGAACAAGGGCTTTCAGCTTTTGGTTTGCATATCCTGGGAACTGGGGGAAGTCCAAGAAAAAAATAGCCTAAGATAAGCAAATCTTTTGTCAGATTTAAAGTTTGCCATACAGGGGTCAAACTCCCTTTGCAAAACCTCCCCAGTCTGCACATAAAAGGAATTTGAAAACAGTTCGTCTGCAGATGACAAAGGGGTTTAAATCTTTAAGGCACCACAGGCCTTATCCTCAATAGTTTAAAAACTGGCGTATCTCAACTAACTTCAAAAGCTGCAACACCAGCAAGGATCTGGTCCTACAAATGCAGAAACCATCTTTTATCACAGCAAGAGGGTGTTAAATATAACATATACACAATAGCCCCAATTTCTGCACTGGCAGAAATCAGTTGTTACACTTTTTTAACTGACATGCAATTAATTAGTGAGAAATCAACAATGTCAAATGGAAAGGGGAAAAGATTCACGCTCGAGCTAAATTAGACTTTCAAACTAGAGCTGAAAAATAAGAAAGTCAAAAAGCAGGAACTAGGGGTTTATGGAGAGCTTTTCAAGAGCAATGCATCAGTCCAAAGTTAGGATCTCTGAAAGCATTGCTAAATTGATGTCACATAGGAGCAGATTAGGACTTTTTTCAAATTTCTGAAAAATCTTGACTGTGTAGGAGTTGACTATGCTTGGGCAGGGACCAAAACCAGCCATTCTGGAACAAGAACAACAAGATCTCCAAAGACAGGAAATTATTGACTTAAGGAAACATCCATACAAAGCCACACATTTCCATTTGCTACCCAAGAGACTACTTTCCCCAGCCTGGACATCACCTTCCTCACTCATAAAATAGCCTCTGCCTCTGGTCTGTCAACCCAGATTGTGGAAAGCTCCCCAAGAGTTTCAAAACAGAGAGACTCAGCTGCTTTCAAACAATTTGAATAGTGCGTCTTTGATATGGATTAGGTGACCAACACACAGGAGCTGTCCTTCAAAGGGAGGGCAACCCATCTGCCACAGCCACACAGGGACATGCACACAAACTGCCCGTCAGTCCCTTTAACCCAATCCCATATCTTCCAAGAGGGAACAACAAGCTATTGCAAACACACTTCAGAAAACCTGGAGCTATGATGCTGGGAAATGAAAAAGCAAGAAAGTTCCCATTACAAGATCCCTCTCACTTCCAGTATCAGCTGAAAAATGCCTCAGACAAGCAAAACAAAGCACTGATGTGGGACAGATCCACCTCAAAGTAATGCCACCAGATTAAATGTTGCTCTGGCAGATGTTACTTCAGGTATGGTACAACCTACCTCTGGCTGCAGGAGCTCTGTGTTGCATGTTTGGACTAAGTTAAGAGGAAGGTGACTCTGTGCCTGCACCTATTATATCAGGTTTGCCCTGGCAGGAGATCCCAAGTGTTTTTTTCCAATGTGAATGTCTGTGGAAGTGAACAATGGGCAGGGCAACATGTCTGGGCATGTGGAACACGGACACAACCTGTTTTTTGTCACAAGATATGTGCCTGGAAAACACCCTCATGGGTGTATTCTGTTATTAAACAGCCCATCTCTAGCTCCCTCCATGTTAACAGTTGAAGGTGCATTTACTTTCTGGCTGATGTTTGATGTCTACAACTTCAACCCACTGTAATTCCCTGAACCTCTGTGTGCTAAACAAAAGAGTCTGTCCGTGTCCCTCCCCCAGGCAAATAGCTATCACTATATAGGTACAGTGAGATTTTCAGCTCTTAACTAGCTCTTTCTCTGAGGAAAGGGCTGGATTCCTACACCTACAAGTCCTGGTGGGTTGGATGAAGGTTATTTGCATCAAAGAAGTGTCTGGACATCCAGTGGCTAACTACAGAAGAGGCTGCCTTGGCCCACAAGGGTTCCTGCCCAGAGAAAACTAAAGCACAGCAAGTGCAAGGTGACACAACAGCTCAGTACCAGGACTAGCCGCAGCATCCCTCCTTCCTAAATCAAGAACCTCACTTTACAGCCTGTCTATAAGCATTCTGCAGCTCAAGGATGACCCAAGCCATACAATGGCTACTTAAACAGATGCCACAGAAGAGATGGTCCAAGTATTTTAGGAGAGCCTGAAAGAGGAGAAGATGAAGGATGGCAACGTATCAGCTGGGAAGGCAATGGAGAACAAGCTCCAGTCTCCCCATCTGCATGGTAGAGAAGGAAAAGTGCCTTGCTTGTCTCAGGATTACAGCTGGCTGTTTCTCTTTTCTGAGCAAAGCTACAAGACAGGGGGAAGTAGAAAGGAAGAAAATTTGTTGGCATCAGCAAAGATACAATTAACGCAACCGTGCTGGTCTTCTGAGCTGCTAAGTCAGCAGATCGCCAGCCTTTGCTCCAGAACAGCAAACAAAATGAAGGTCAAGATTAAAGAGGACAGGAGAAGTAAGGGAATAACACATCTTGGAGAAGAACAGCAGGAAACTCATTCAGGGACACTAGAGAGTTTTTATGAGCAAGAAATCGCTTTTATAAGAAGCCATGAGACATGCAGCCAAGGCAGAATATTTAACCAAGGACCTGAAAAATGAACAGCAAAACCTGGCAAATACATGCCAAACACAACAGCTATCTGGCACTCAACACTTTGGAGACAAATATGAAACCTTGTAGGACACTTTAAAGGGACTCATTTTTATGAAGTGTTTAACACCCGAATTCGAAGAGGACATAAAAAGTAGGCAATACTTATATCTATCAAAAAGCCTTCACACAATGAGCACCCAAAAAAATCAATAACGTATTTTAAATGTATGCTGATGTACTACCAATTTAAACCACTTTCTTACCTTCACACCCATGTGCTTCACACTCAAGTACTTTCACTTAGCCCGAGCGACTCCTCACATCTTCTGCTCTATTTTAACAGCAGCTGTGAGATTATGGGTCTCTCATCCAGCTTCAGAAATCCAGAGGGAAAAAACAATCCCATCTGTTTCCAGCAGCCTGAAGGTTGGAAGTTCCCCCTCCCTCTTGCATCCTGCCTTCCCCAGCCGTGTTGTCCAGCCAGCACAGAGTGCCATAGGAGCAAGGACCTGCCTGAAGACTCTTCTGTGGGTCACCTCTTTTACTTCTTCTGAGAACTGCAGAGGCCCTCAAGCCAAAATCATCACAGAATGTTTGACCCTTATTGCATTTCTCAATCAGGGTCATGGGGTGCCCTTCAGGTTTTTCAGTATCTTGGTTTTTCTCCTTTCCTCCATGGCATAGCAAGGGGGTTTCCAGCACTCACACAACTCACCCAGGCCTCCCTTGTTCCTAAGTGACCAGGACAGCTTGGGAGGACCAACACAGTTTTGTTTCCTCATGAAACAAGAAGCTGTAGCAGTAGGCTGTCATAATGGTCTTGACATCAAAATAGAAACAGGCAAAGAAGCAGAAATCAAGTCCCCTAGCCTCTGAGCATGCATCCTTCCTGGATCAAAAGGAGGGGAAAAATTTTGTATGGGCAGGAGCACCCCCCTGAGCTCCAGGGTGGAGAGGGCTGCAGGAACAGACATCTCCAGACTCAGGGAGACGCGTGAACCAACAAAGGCGCAAAGGTCCCACTGCCACAATACTCTACCTCCAGCAGCATCCAAGAGCACAGCCAGGGAAAAGGGAATCTAGCACAAATCTGCAGTGATACATCTCCAAAATACTCTTCCGGCAATTTGCAGCCAGGAGGAGCTTCCTACACCACAGGTGTTGTTTTCAGTCAGACCTTTTCAAAACAGGCTTTATGCCACTTTTTTTCCTAGCAGTTTAAAAGCAAGTTCATTTCAACACTAAGTTTTTCAAAGGATAAAAAAAAAAATTAATGCACACTAAAAGTTGTTGCGTAACTTGAGGCTACTTTGGGTCATGCTGGATTTGCCACACTCTCTCTGGTCTACACATGCTTCTTCCACTTGCACATGGAGGACACACTCAGCACATTTTAATCAGCAAATATTGATAGAACATGCACATTTTATCAGACAAGGACCTCCAATTCATGCAACACATTTCAAGCAAGACAAGTGCTAGAAGCTTAGCAACAAAGGCATTCAATGTCAAACAGGTCTAGAAGACTCTTGCAGTTCTGAGTCATCCTTTGGGATGCTGGCCTAAGAGCACAGCATACTATGAATGTATAGCAGATAGTCTGGCTTGTGCAAAAAAGACTTTGGTGGAGCTGAACCAAGATCTTGGTGGCTCACCATGAAAAAAACAGCCCCCAGTCTTACACTGAGCCTAACTCCCTCAGCTGTGCTTTACACTATATAACACCTTGACTGTTGCAATTATATATCCAGAAATGAAACCACATTGACATTCCAGGCAGCTTGAATCTTTGCCTTTCTAACCCCAGGCTATTTTGTTGTTCATATGTAGGCTTTGACTGGAGTTGTGAAATAGGTGGCCCACCCGTGCGATGTGTTAGCACGTAGGTACCCTGTTTTGCCCTGGGTAGGAGAGGTGTTTGGATTCCAGCACTGCTAATCCTGCCCTGTCTTACAAAGGCAACTGGGGAGGAGGGGACAGAAGCATCTCAAGGGAGAAACCTGCAGACTGCAAACAGCTTGGAGAGAGGGAGCAAGAGCAAGGCTGTCCTTTGGGGGACAGACAGCTTTGTGACTCAATGAAATAGCCCCTCACCATCACTCCTATTCGCCACATGTGCTACATCCTGTGAACTGCCAAAGGCAAGATAGCATGCAGCAACTGCAGCACGGCCAGGGACAACCCCTCCATCCCCAGGGCTAGGATTTCCCTAGCATGGAGGAAAAGGATCCCATGATAAGCAGTTGCCTTGCAGTTTCTAAGGGCCCTTATCCTCATTGGTAATGTCATGGCTTTTTCCACCGCCCCTTGCTCCACATGCACTATGCAAGGTCACAGCATGCACCAGACGCTTCAGCTAGATCTCAGGTTCATAGCCTATAACAAGCCACAGCCAACCTGTAAGGCATTTTCTTTCCCATCACATCTTGGAATGACATTTCCAGTTAGAAAGACTTTACACCATATATCACAGCAGTATTAAGGCTCTGCCTCTCTGTCCAGCTCACGCTGGCTATCCTCACAAACAGAACTGACCAGATTTCATTCATCCAAGCTGACCGTGGTGGCTGAATCAGATGAGTGACCTTGACTCCACATGCTGCCTAGCTCTTGTCACTTAACTGTGGAACAACCTTTCTTTTCTCTAAAGGAGTTAAAAATGCTTCATGTCGAGACAAAAAGGCTGCCCACTACCTGAGTGGTATCACGGTCCTGCTCCAGGTCACTGTAGTGCCAGTCCCATCAGTGCGTGTGTTTTAGGAGAACAGGGCAAAACTCTCTAGATCCTTTATTCTGAATCAAGCACAGCACATCATCCATGTCACGTGTGGATCAGCCAGGAGCCCAGAAGTCAAACTGGAAGCGGTCTGGGTGAAGACCTCAGCTGCTCATGGAAACAGCTGCATCCCACTTACCAAAACACCTGCTCAAAGCCCGCCTCAGAACTGAGAGACAGACATACATTTGTCTTGTGAGAAAGTCTTTACTTCTCATGGTGCAGGACATGTACTGACAGGCATGTCATGTTTTAATGGCTGAAACATCATAGTAGTAATTGCGCTCACAGAACGCCAAATACGTTGCAATGCTGCACTGATTTCTTCCATGGGCCACTCTCTCAGTGGTGGTACAAGGTGTGGCAGCTTGGCACCCTTTCATCTTCCCTGTACAACCCACTAAGCCCTCACTTCGTAGGTGGTGGCAAAGAGCTAGCTGTGCTCCTGTCTACTGCAGTATGCCAGGGCCCACTGTGTTGTCTGCTGCAGGGATCAGACCCACAGCTTGGCAGAAGCGAGGAGCAATGAGGACATCACTACCTCTCACCGTCTGAGCAGAGTGCAGAAGAGACACTATTTGAAGAGACAGAAAATCACAAACAGCTGCGAGCCAATGAGTCACATAGACATACGTTTGCTGCTATTTTAAGACTCCAGAACAAAAAAATAAGGTACATGAAAAAACTAGATCCTCAATCTGTGTTAGTCCACAGCCTCCACTGAAATTGTTGAGCCACCGATCTGCAGTAGCTGAGACTGACATGGTACCTTATGGGAAGTTGTTAAACCAAGTAATCATGGCAGAGCCTTGCATTTTCAGTGAGGCTTCATCCCATCACTGATGATGGGAAGAGTCAGGATCATAACCCAAGCAGGCTGTTTTCTAACTACTGTCACTGAGGACTGGAGACAGTGCCTTTCACTGGCTGTTTCTGCAGAAAGGTCTCAGTCTGAAGGGAGACACAAGTGTTTTCCAAATTGCAAGGGAAATATCTTGGTGAAAACAGTATTAAATATTCAGGGTCCAGCCCCTCTCAACTACTTAGCTATCATCTTTTACTCACATTTAATTCACATGAACCAAACCCCACTTGCAAGCTAAACAGATAATTTTATTCCTTCAGCATTTATCTGAAGGTCAGCTGCAAGCATGCTTTGCCAATTCAGATTCACCACCTCTCTAAAACTATTTTCAAGCTGCAAAAGGACAAGAGGGATGCTAAGTGTGGGATCTACAGAACTTGACTTGCCATCTCTTCAAGCAGAAACAGCATAACAGCATCCAATAGGCTACTGAGGACAAGGGTTCTCCCAGCAGCTGTTTGAGCAGCAATCAGTGCCATTGGGTTCCTCTCAAATATTTTCCCTACAAATTCTGGATCTGCTAACCTTGGCTTAGATCTGGGACTATTTTTAGAAGCTTGAATAAAAAGCAATCATCCAGTGGAGTGCTTTTCACTTCTCATTTTAGACATTACATCCTTAGCCCGAATGAACCAGCTGAGCTGTTCAAGGTCAACTCATATTTCAGTCATCACATCACCCCATTCCACCTTTGCCCTGACATGCCACCAGACTTGTCCCAAAAGCTAGTGTCTTAAGTTGAACATGAAAGGTCTGCACCCCCTACTCACCCATCTTTGGAGAGGTGATGCCGGAAGAAGTCGTTGGCTGCCAGTTTGATAGCCTTTTCTGGTGTCACTAGAGTCAGGTTCACTGCAGCCCCTGGGTAAGGAAAAGAGGAAAAGGCCATTGGAGAACAAGAGTAAAGGAACCGTTAACTGGATCTTTCAGGAGTGTGTTGTAGCTTCTGCTCAAAACCAAGGACTGATGAAAAACAGCTCCCAGTGCACCAAAGGAGTTTAGAAACATGAAACGCCACTGGAAATGAATAGGATTTCTGCCTTCCAACACCTGGGTTTTTTTTAAAACATCCTCTGATGAGTTTCTAGTCCATTTGCAATATGGTTTTTGTAATTTCTTTAGCTTTACTACTACCTCCCACCATGCATACATGCATCCTCTTCTCTCATCCAAGGATGCATTCCTATGAATCCAGAAGGATGCAGATCAGACCTTCA
Organism: Burhinus oedicnemus; assembly: GCA_008921705.1. Lineage (NCBI taxonomy): Eukaryota > Metazoa > Chordata > Aves > Charadriiformes > Burhinidae > Burhinus > Burhinus oedicnemus. The sequence continues at coordinate 18,761 of VFFE01006355.1, read as the reverse complement.
AGAAAGGAGTACAAGTTGGATTAATAACTAGTCCCAATCCTTTTGCAAATATTTTGTGATGCTGAGAAGCAAAAACCCCCCACCTTCTTCCTAGTGTCCCTGCCCCACCACCACCAAAAGCAGAGCAGCTTCTTTACCAGGCAGCCCAGAAGAGGCAGAGCCATTGAAAGACCTGGAGGCTGGTTGAAGTCAACTAGCTCATCTGCACAGAAGTCAGCCAGCTCTTGACCAACCCTTGGAGTTAAGTGGCTTCCCTTGTATATCACCGCTGGGTGTCACCCTCAGAACAGCCACCGTTGAAGTGGCTTTTTGTCCACCACAAACTGCAGCATACAGAAATTCCCCTCTGAGCACCATGGCAAGGCTTTCTGGGGGACCTGGGGTGTAAACAAGCCTTGGCTTCCCTACCACTTGCTGCTTTTGTCAGGAGCAACAAACAGCAAATCCCTGTATTGTGCCTGCCACAATGAAAGGTCTGCGTGGCCTGACTGGCTGCTATGGGCCATGGACACCAGCATTAGTGCAGCGCAGTGGCTGGGAGGAAGCTTTCAAGCTGCCCTGGGAGAAATGGGGCAAGGGGAGAGCCAGTCCCTTCTGAGCACACTGGGTTTTGCACCATTAGATTAATGCTCCAGAATATTCTCCTCCCTTTAAATCTTATGGCTCAAAAAGTCCTCCAGTGGATGACCACAAGCTCTCCCTGCCTGCACTGAAGCACACTGAGCTCCAAGCCGTCCAGAGGAACTTTGCTTGAGACTTGCTAAAGGTCTACGAACACCTTTGCAAGGACAAACACAAATACTAGGGTATACCTTTTGCATTTATGCTTGCTGTAGAAATTTAAACAACTTGTCCCAAAGCTCTATTTTCCAAAGAGAAGCAGACAGAGAAGCCTGCACTCGCACTAGGCTCCGAAGATCTGTCAGGGTTCATTTTCAGGAGGTTTGAACACAAGTTGACAGGAGCTATAAGGGCTCAACACACCTAAAGAAAGGCAACTGAGTCCTCTCTCACTGAGGATGGTCTCTCTTTCCTCCAAAAATTATTAAAGAACTCCAAAATTAGACATGGAAAGACATAGATTTAGGGGAACTTTCCTCAGATTAGGAAGCAAAGTTGCAACTGGGACTTCTGGGACCAGTACAACTGGGACCAGGACACAGGAATCCTTGGCTCCACATTCTCTATTCAGAGGACACATCTCCATCATGAAGGAAATTGCAGCAAGAAAACAGGCAGCCTTTGCTGCGCAGGGCTGGGCACATTTTCCCCCCTCCCAACTGCCATGTTCAGATTTTGCAGAAAATACAGAGTACTGCTGCCTTGTAGCAAGCTAAGCCTTCATTCCACACTGGCTATGACATCCAACAAATGCCATCATTTTCTACAGGAGCCAAATTAACTAGCCAGGGAGCAGGGCAGCCCTCTCACACTCCTGGGTTTTTGCAAACTTAAGTGTACCAGTGATTGTGCTGCTTCAGTTTGATGCGCTTCCTACACATCATGTCCCCCCACCATGGCTGTTGCATGTGATGAAAAGCCACACAGAAATGACCCTCATGCTCTACCTCCACCTTTTAATGTCAATCACATCAAGATCTACAAAGCAAATCCACACAGCCTGATTTTTAAGTGCAAGTGGCTACCCACAAAGTGCTTCCTCAAATGCCAAGTTGAAGAAAACTTCAAGCCTATTCCTAATGGCTACAAAGTAAAACACCTGTACACTACTGACATGCAGCATGAATAACCATTTCCTTGCAAAAACAAGGAGAGAAAGAAAAAGAATAAACCCGTTACTCTAACACCAGTGCAAAGATGTTCAGTGAAAGAAAGAAAACAAATTCCAAACCATCAAGCAAGAAAGGTAAGCGAGAAGTATGCTTCCACATGCTGACCAACAAGGAGAGGTGTACTACTGGATCTAGTACTGCCAAACAAAGAGGGACTGGTGGAGGACATTAAAGTTGGGGGCAGCCTTGGTTGTAGTGATCATGAGATGATATAGTTTAGGATTATGTGTAGTAGGCATAAAACGACAAGTAGGATTGCAACTTTGGACTTCAGGAGGGCTAACTTTGATCTCTTCAAGAAACTGCTTGAAGAAATCCCATGGGTTAGGGCTCTAGAGGGTAGGGGAGCTCAAGAGAGCTGGTAGATACTCAAGCATCATTTCCTCCAAGCTCAGGATCAGTGCATCCCTAAGAGCACGAAATCAGGCACGGGAAGCAGGAGACCTGCATGGTTGAGCAGGGAGCTTCTGAAGAAGCTCAAGTGGAAGAAGGAAGTTTACACTAAGTGGAAGAAGGGACTGACCACTTGGGAAGATTACAAGAATGCTGCCAGAGTATGCAGGGACGAAACGAAGAAAGCCAATGCCTCCTTGGAATTAAATCTGGCAAGGGATATCAAGGTCAACAGGAAGGGTTTCTTCAAG